>OX463838.1:33078245-33155745 GCA_949825065.1 Odontocerum albicorne
ATAACATACACAAGAATGTAATATCATATAAAGATAAATGTATGCAAATATGAACGGATCAATATTAAGTTGTAGTTAAGAGTCAAAAAATAAACAAAAATGGTGGAAAAATGCAATAAAAGAGTGATTCGTAGCAGAGTTCCAGTACTCAAGATCTTTCTGACTTAAATCAATTCAATCTTAATTCTCACAGCTTTGATATATCATTTTTTTAAATTTACATGTTATAGAACAAAATTGTAAGAACTGAGTTAACTGCACTTGGGTACAATAGTAGCAATTCGTTTAAGTTTTACATATTGCATCCAATTTAGACATGGAAGATTAACGCGTTTAATAATGTACAATTTCGATAGCAGATTTTCTAATTGCACTCTCTTACGTTTAAATAAATATCAACAGTTTTTTTATATATTTTTTTTGTTTCCAGAATTCTATGCAATATGCGGAAAAGATCTAAAGAGACAAATCAATGTGAAGAAGAATCAAAAAGATAATTAGAGCTTAGAATAATGTTAAAATTTATTTTGAGAACATTTCATTAAGACGTTTTAGTCGAATAGTTAAAAAAAATACATAAAATAATGGAAAAAAAAACAATTTGCTATAAATAAGTATATCAAAACACATTTTTTAATTTAAATGGTGTAAATGAATTAAGTTAACATTAATTTTAAAATGTCTCATCTTTTTTTAAATTTACATACATGTATTGAAATATTTAAAAAACAATAATTGTATGTCTTTTCTTTGACACATTTGCTAATAAATTAGTAGTGTGCTAATATACACTTTCTTGTATGGATGCTAAGCCTGTAAATTGAAAAATATAATGATTTAATTACATACCCAACATGGCCTGTTTATTTTTTATAACTTATTATTTAATGCCTTTCTCATTGAATTAAATAAATAGTCATATGTCAATACCTTCCCTAGGTTATACTATGTACGAAACCTAGTACATCAGAAACGTAGGAAAATTTTGACATAATTTTATTTTAATTACAACTAAAGACAATGTTGATTGCCTAGTGGTAGAATATTTGTGTGCCACTCAATGGTTTTGAATTCAATTCACGACACTAACTAAAAAAACGTTGCGTAGAATGTTTGGAAAAACAATATATAAGAGAATAAGGAATGAGGAACTAAGGAAAGTGTGCGGATCGAAATAAATTGTAGTGCTCAAGATGAACAAAGAAGCATTGGTATGGTTTGGCCACATACAAAAAATAATGACGAAAGATTTTCAAAAATTATATATACGAGTAGTAGAGAATGCATGGAAAGTTTGGAAAGACCAAGAAATGCTTAGCATGACCAAATTAATCAAACCCTGCCTCATATTTTCTATATATTCAGTCGTGCTGAATATATAGAAAATATATTCTTATGATTAGTTGATTGGACATTAATTCCTATAAAGAGGATGATTTGTGGCAATGAAAATAGAAATGAAAGGAGAATATGTTAAAATATTTGGAAAACTACTGCAGCATTAAATATTTAAAGAGTCATTTTGGACAATCAATTCTGATGTGTAACTATAAGTGAATCAAGAATTAAGTGAGAGTGGGCGGAACATACGAGTATTAATCGAGTGAGAGACATTTGTATTTGAGAAAAGATATGGTGCATACAGGACACTAAAAAAAACATAGTCAAGGGCTCTTCAGTCTCACACGAGAAGCAAGATTTCTTGATATGAATTTTAACAGGTGATTTCTTATCAGATGGTAGCCTATCCGCATCCTATTATGTTAAATAAGGTTTCCACACCCATAACACACATGTAATGAAAAATGTAATGCAATAAACTGTTTTTCGTCCCTTTGTTCAAATTGTGGTTTATAATATTAACATAATGCTCTACAGGGAAATGGACTAATGCAAATAATGTTAACAGCTAGTAATTAACAGTCCCAGCCGTGGAGTTTCCACGATATAATTAACCTAATTAGCAACATTTTTTCGAAAATCGATTTTTTATGTGACAAAAGTGTTTTTATGAATAAAAAATGTTAAATATCTGTTTCGTAAAACACGCAATTTTTTACTTGTTAATTTTAGAGCGGAAAAGTGTTCATTCATGACCACTAACCCAGATACAGAGGTCTTTATAATTACTTTGGGGTTTTTAATAACTTTCCCCCATTGGATTTGTCATTCTATATAATTCTTATATACAAACAGCATTATGCCATTTCATTTTTAGGATCAGACAGATGGGACGAAGCCCCAAATTTTACAATCAAGACATATTTCCTTCGTCTCCTCCACACCCATACAGTTCCTTCCATTTTCCCTCAATCCTTATCTTTCATTCTCTCAAAATTTTGGCAACTAACTAGTTAACATATGTTAAAGTGGCCCTAAGTTAAAACTAGACAACCCTTTTTAGAAAATGTTGATACTATCGGGAATCGAGCCCGAAACTCCCAGGCTGGAAGACAAGCATCTTACCAATTTGATGTGATTGAAATTAATCGTATTACACTTTCGTCGTATGCGGTACAATTTTGCGGTTGCCGTGCGGCAATCCCTTTCACTGTTACCTAGGTTAGAGGGTAGGCGTCTTACTAACTAGATCACTTGTATTGAAAATTATATACATAAATGTGATATTTTTGACAATATAATTTCTTGTACGAGGTTTGACGACTTTCGTGAAATAGTTGGTATATGCTTGGCTTATTTTCAGCTTCGATTCGTAACGGAACTAAAAGAGGGTCAAATCTGAGGGCTTCTAATATAAATTCTTTATACATCTTTTTAATTATTTGGGATAAAATGGCCTCAAGGTCTTACTGTATCATACATATATAACGGATGTACAATATAATACAATACGACAGGTCATTCCTCGTAATCGAGTATGATTGTCCATCATTTTGTGGAGGAAAGACACCTGTGCGTATGTTGGTTTATTATGTGTATGCTGTTGCACTTAGGAAGTACACAGTGTTAACAGATCTAATCCAAATTTCTGGCAAGAAGATTATACAGTACTTTCAAGAAGATCAGTAGATTTAATCTGCTGCAGTTTTTCGTAAGGAATAGTTTTACGTCATATAATGCTGCTTTTGTGTTGTTCAATAGCGCTTTAAAAATATTAAAATATTATATGCAACATAAAAGTATAAAATCAGACATAAAATGGTCTAAAACCAAAAACAGTCTGGAAGTGGATTCGCCAGGAATCGAATGTGGCGTATCTGTTTACTTGGTGAATACAGCCGCCGACGTAATATTCGAATGTAGAACTAATACATAAAATGGTATAGTAGAACCTATAATTCTTACTGTTTATCAAAAACTGGTACAAAGTCCCATCCATTCATTCAGTAAGCAAGACCGAATCAATTTTGTCTCTGTAATTGGCCCCGAAAAACCTTTTTGAAAAAATGGATTACCAATTTGGAGGCTCCTAAACTACCGAGCCATTACTGACAGAATGGGAAAGAGAAGCGGAATACTTCGTCTCTCACAAAATTTAATGTGTACTATCAGAATGTGCGCGGCTTGAAGACGAAGACAATAGATTTTTTCAACAATGTTGCTGCTTCCAATCACTCTCTGATTGCACTTACCGAGACGTGGTTGGACGTCTCTGTCTATAGCCGTGAGCTTTTTGATAGTAATTATTTAGTATTCCGACGCGATCGCTCGGCCGCTGATGGAGTCTCCGCCAACCGTGGTGGCGGCGTGTTACTTGGATTGAGAAACTCTGATTCGGTTCTTGCTGAACGAGTGTCATTCCTAGAAACGGGTAATGAAGATATCTGGGTCAAAATCACTGTAAATCGTTTTTTAGTAATATTTGTATGCGTTGTTTACTTCCCTCCAAACACAACCGAGGAGAAATACTCGCTCTTCTGTACCAACATTTTAGCTCATGTAAATTACACACGAGATAGAAAAGTAGTAATTCTTGGCAATTTTAACTTAAATAGCGCGATAGGGGCACGGGGGATTCAAAAATAATTTTTGTGTGTTTCAACTGCCTACAGTTTGTTACAATTTAATAATATCAATAATTTTAATGGCAGGCTTATAGATTTAATATATTCAAATATTAGCACCAAGGTGCAACACGCCCCTTTTCATCTCGTACCTGAAGATCTTCATCACCCGGCACTAGAATTCGATCTCACAGTCTTTTTGATCAAGGACAAAATAAATGTAACTCCAAAAAAATTTGAGAATCCAGTGTTTAAAAAATCGCGATTTGACAAAGGAGATTTCCATTCCTTATGTCTGAAGACAAGGGATATTAACTGGGATCCCTTATATCCAATTTTGGACGTGAACGAGGCGGTAGCATATTTGTATGAACATGTTTATTGCGTATTTGATGAGTGCTTTCCCGTAAAACCTAAAGAGCTACGTAAGTGGCAATACCCGAGGTGGTTCACAAGGGAAATTGTTAGGAATATTAGGCTTAAAGATTCTCTTCACAGAAAATGGAAGCACTCTTGTCAACTGAGTGACTACGATGCGTTCACAAGTGCTCGGGCTCAGCTCAAACATAACATTCGCACGGCTTATAAGGACTTCATAAGGAACTTAGAATGTCGAATGGTACGTGAACCAAAACTATTTTGGAATCATTTTAAATCCATGCGTAACGATTCTCCAGTGCTTTATGTTATGAATTGGGATGGGAATCAAATAACTGGTCCCGAAATATCTTCTGCATTCGCAAATTATTTTTCAACAGTTTATTGTAGGGACTCCGAGGCATTTGTTTTTGATGAACACCATACTTCCTCGGAATTTAACTTAAGCATCACTACATTTGATATACTCAAACAAATAAAGTTGATAAAAAACACGAAAGCAGTTGGGCCGGATGGAGTACCTACATTCTTTCTTAAGGGCTGTAGTGAATTGCTTTCTGCACCTCTTGCTTACATATTGAATCTTGTCTTCCGAGTCCATATTTTTCCAAGTGAATGGAAAAAGACTCGAGTTATTCCCATATTTAAAAATGGTTCTAGGGACGATGTAACCAACTACAGACCTATCGCCATACTTTCTTCAATAGCTAAGCTCCTAGAAATGTTTATGGATCGCAGACTAAGGTCGTTAGTGAACCCATATATAATTGATGAACAGCATGGCTTCAGAAGAGGCAGATCTACTGAATCCAATCTGATGGTCTTCACCGACTATGTTTCAAGGGCTGTAGATAGTGGCAATCAGATTGATTGTTCGTATCATGACTTTGCAAAAGCTTTTGATCGCGTCAATCACAAAAAAATATTAGAAAAATGAGTGAACTTGGGATCCCAGGTAACTTACTATGGCTGCTGTCAGATTATCTTACAGAAAGAAAACAATTTGTTTCACATAGAATCTACAACTCCGATTACTTCACTGCCTACTCAGGTGTTCCGCAGGGGTCTAATCTTGGACCTACCTTATTTCTTATTTTTATTAATGATATAGGTAGAGTTATAAAAAAATGCACATTTCTTCTATTTGCTGATGACCTCAAAATCTTAAAAAAAATCGTTCTTATACCGACTGCTTAGACCTACAGTCAGATCTCAACAACGTTTGTGAGTGGAGCCACAATAATAAATTATATTTCAATGCATCAAAGTACAAAATTATGTCGTATCATCGCTCACACGTCTTGAAATTCCATAGATATACACTAGAATCTATACCTATACCCCGCACAGATAATATTAAAGATTTGGGTGTCTTGTTCCACAGCAATCTCGCGTTTGGTCCTCACATAGAAGTTATGTGCAACTCAGCTTATAAAACTCTAGGATTTGTAATAAGAATCTCTAAGTCGTTTGAAAACCAATTGGTGCTCAAAACGTTGTTTAATTCATTGATCCGTAGCAAACTAGAAAGCAATGCTTGCATTTGGAGCCCGGTGGGGGCGCAGAACTCGCTCATGGTGGAAAAAGTACAAAAAAAAATATCTACGATATCTCTATATGAGAGAGTTCGGTGTCTATCCATGGCTTTATCCTACTCAGTTCCTGCTGGGCATGCTCAGGTATAACTCCTTGAGCGTAAGAAGAGATCTGCGTCTCCTGGTATACGTTGTCAAACTCGTTCGAGGTGTTGTGAGCTGTCCAGCATTACTACAAAGATTAGCGTTAAATGTTCCTAACAATTACACTAGACTGCGCCGGCAAGAACTGTTCTCAATAACATACGCAAGAACGGGTCTTCCAGCCGCTATGCCTGTTGGAAGGGCCTTAACTCTTCTGAACGGGACTGCTTCGGATATTGACATATTTCATATCACATTATCAAAAGGAAAAGTAAATTTTCTTCTTAGATTGAGCGCGTTAGAAAGCACTCATCAACATACTTAAGTGACTGTGAATATATGTGTATCATATGTTTGTGTGTATATACTCGTTTGTATGCATATGCATTATTTTTTATTTTATATAATTAAAAAAAAAAATTTATGTAATTTTTCTTCTTTTTTAATGTCTTGTATTTTTCAAAGTACTCGTAATTGGGCTAAGCCTGTTTTGAAAAAATAAATAAATAAATAAAATTCCTTTGTACATTACTTAAAATATTTTATTATTTTTGCTTGTATTTTGATGTACACCATTTATTTAATTTAAAGTCCTTTGCACATTGCAGGTTTCCTTATTTTGCACTGTGAACAAATATATCACAATGTACAAAAAATACAAACAAAAAAACATGTATAAATCAATTAATAATTTTAAGACATTTTATAAAAATTACAGTAAAAATGTTTATAAATAACATTAATATAAATGAAAGCATATACCATTATAAATTAAATTATTTACAGGATTATACTACATTTATGAGGTTTTTTCCTGAATGAGTTGAGCGACACATGGAAAACGTTTGAATGAGGACACACACACAAGGTTAGAAAGTGTGATGTTTTACCTAACGATAGTTCCAAAGGTAGTTTGCTCAAACATATGCTCGTAGGTTGATTGAATAACAATGAGCTTTTGTGTCTTTTTTGTCGGTCGAAGTTTGGAATTTTTTTGATTATCAAAATTGGATTATTTTTGTCGGTCGATATAAAAAATAAGAGGCCAAATTGTTGTTGGTCAAAAATAGTTATTATGCGAAATACTCGTATTCATTTGACCAGCTAGTACTGTCTATATCTATCTCATAGATGACCAAATACAATGAGGGTTGTGCAATTTATTTGCAAAATTGACTAAAAAGAGTCATTTTTCTTTTCTACGAGTACAACAAATAGTTTGAAGTGAATGATAGAATATTAATGATAAACATTATGGAACCACTTTGGAAAAGTTTAATATACATTTGTAATAAATGTATGTAGTCTAGTCGACTAAACATAAATGTTATACATATTCCATCCTTTTACTTGTATATAATACATTGTAACTGGAAACATTGTGAGTATATCATAGTTTGTATCATAGCTGTGGAAGCTGGAAATGACGCTTTCGTATTAATACTCAATGACTGTATTTGGCATAATTGATTATTTAATTATATTTGAAAAACTACAATTGGACGTAATTATATTTAAAAAGACCCAACCAACATTTAAGCTGTTTCGAGATAGTTGAGGAAATATATTTTTGCTTTGTATAACAAGTCTAATTGAAAAACAAAACTTAAAAAAGTAATTTAACCATAAAATATTCAATTGAAGAGTGTGAATTTTGTCTAATTTGAATATGGCATATGACACCATGCAATGGTTTAAATCATACCTAACTAATGGAAAGTAATCAACGGTAATAAAAGATATCACACACTTTTCTAAGTCCCTTTCTCTTTTCATTGCGTGCATTAAGCACTAATTAAAATTAAACTTTCGTTTCATACAAGTATCTGACAATCGTATCATCATGAAGTTTGGTGTAAATAAAGTTAAAAGTAAATAAATAAAGTTGTCAAAGTGAATAACGAAAAATCGAGTGACACTGAACCCATCAAAAATTTAATTCATATGGACAACTCCCCAAGATGACAATGCCACCTCGAAACAGCAACTATTACAATATTAAACAAATACATACCACCGTCTAAAACCCTAGTTTTGAGTGGTAGGTGCAATAGTAAGTATTGTATTTCAAAGCATTTATAAGCAAATAATTTCTACATACAAGCTTTATTTGCGGTGAATCGAATTCACTAAACGGAGCGAAAATATTATCTGAAAATTATAATTGCTTTAATTCTGAGTATCATCATGAAACTCTATGATCTTCTTTGCTTTGCACTGATATTCTCGGAAATTTCACCCGATTGCTTTCTTCACTTTATCCTATAAAAACTCGGCTTTTGTTCCTTATATCATTTGCACTTTTAGTCAGGATCATTTCACAAGGTTGTTTCTCCCCCTCCCCGCTCTTCGTATTTAAATTATTTCAAAATAGTTTTTCAAAACAGCACAGAGAGCCAGGTGTAGTCATCTAAATTCTTCAATAATCCATTGGTCTGTTCTTCTGAATGTACGAGTACATGGAATACACTGTTATTGCATACAACAAAACATATCAATGGCATTGTTCATGTATCCCAAACTCGTTTTGCACCACGGGTTACACAGACCACCAAGTGATGAATAACTTATTCGGAGTCTCGGTCCAATGGTAGGACGCCTTACTCCTTCATCGGATAAAGTCTGACTGTTATGATATTTAGGTTGAGATTTTTGGTTCTTTTCAGGAATCGGGAAAGGATAATTTTGTAGAGATATATTTTGATGAATGATTATGAGAAATAATAAAACTATTAAATACCTATATAAACGTGATTGTATATAAATAATATTACATACGAATATACATAGATTTGTGGATTTGCGTCGTCACACACGGTAATATATTGAATGAGTGTGAGGGAAAAATAATGAAGGCGAGATGATGGTGAATAAAAAATAAAATATGTAATATAGTATATATAGGTATATGGGGAGACGTGTGTGACTTTTTATAAAAATATTAATACGTAATTGTTTATTATGGGAGATACGCGGTTGCCTATGGGGGTAGATTGTCTTCGGTGGTGGTGTCAGTGTCGGGGTGGAGTACGGGGGGGTGTTCAGAGTGACGATTTGAGGGTCGTTTGAGGGGACGTTTACGGTTAAGGGAGGGTTCGGAGGGACGTTTTTCAATATTGATTTGGGGCGTGTGTGTCTGTATTTAGTGTTCGCGTTGTAGTTTCCTAGGGCTTTTATGACGGGGTTGGGATGTCTGGATATAGAGCTGTAAAACCTTTCGGCCAGAGCGCGCATGTGTTCGGGGATAGTTTGCAGTTCGGTATCTGCGTGGAGTCTTGAATTACGGACTATGTAGGGTGCTTTTAAGATCGTGCGGAGGGCTTTGTTTTGAACGATCTGAATGTGGTTTATCGTTAATTTCTTCGCGAAGCCCCAGTCCGGAAGGGCGTATGTCAATTGTGGTCTGACGATCGCTTTGTAGAGATGGAGTTTAGTGCGCGGACTTAATTTATTGAATCGATCAAGGGGAATAATGATTTGAGTGTTCCATGAGCTTTTGATTTGACATTGTGAGCGTGTTTATACCACGTAAGTCTACTGTCTAAGGTGAGGCTTAAGTATTTCACGTGCTTAGTCCATGGGATGCTCTGGCCGAAGAGTTTGAGAGTTCTGACGGGTTCGATGTATCTGCGTGAGAAGCGGACTGCGGTGCTTTTGGAGGGATTTATTTTAATCTTCCATTCTGTGCACCAGCGCTCCAGAATGGGAATGAAGTCTTGCAGTTTGTCGTGGGAATCGGACTTGTATTTCGATGAAGAGAGGAAAACCGTATCGTCGGCGTATTGCGCAGTGATACAGTGTGTATTTGAAAGTTGGGGAATATCGCTCGTGTATATATTGTACAGGATAGGGGACAGGAGTGCACCTTGGGGCACGCCTGCCTGAATGGGGCGGGGGGAGGACTTTATGCTGACTATTTTGACGGAGAAGGAGCGATTTTCTAGGAACGATGCGATGATTGGCACTAGTCTGAGGGGAATACCCGTATTGTGCAGCTTGTATACGAGTCCGTTGTGCCAGAATGTGACGAAGGCTTTCGCCACGTCTAGTGATAGGAGGGTCGTGAGCAACGGCATAAATCCGTGTTGCGATTCTGGAATGACGTTGCGCGAGTATGTTTCTGTCGAGAGACGGTCGAGGATTAATCTTTCGAGCACTTTACCTAGGGTGGAGAGCAGGCTGATCGGTCTGTGATTTTCGGGGATAGCGTGACTTTTACCCGGTTTGCGGAATATGATGACGTCGGCGTTTTTGAAAAATTTGTGTCGAAAGCAGGCATTGAAGATGGCGGTAAGGGTGTATGTGGCTTTTTTCGGGAGTTTTTTTAGGGTGAGGTTATTGATTTTATCGGGGCCGGGGGCTTTTTTGTTGATGAGCTTTTTTATGATTGATTGAATTTCTCGCGGTGAGAAGAAGTCTGTGGTGGGAGGGGTTTGCTCATTTAGTATGTCGGCGACTGCATTGTGGACCATCGTTGTGTGAAAGGGGTCTGAGAGGTCTGCATTTGGTGAGAATATATTCGCTAGGGAGTCGGCGAAGGTCCCTGCGCGGTCGCGAGTGGAGAAGACGGTGCCGTTTGGTCTTTGAAGAGAGCTGGGTCGGGAGGGCGTATTTCTGAGGCAACGTGTCAGTTTCCATTTGAGTCCTTCATTGTATTTGAGGGACTCGACGATGTCTGACCATTTATCGTTTCGGAGCTGCTGTAGGTGGTACTTGATTTTTTTTGACTAGTCTGTTGTAGTCGGTTTTGTAAGAGGGGACAGCTGTGCTTTGCCACAGCTTTCGGATTTTGTTTTTCTCCACAATCAGCATTTTGATATGTGGAGGAAGGGGAAGTTCGGGTTTATCGACGGGTCTCTCTTTTGAGGCGGATGTGAGAGCGGATTTTATGGTGGTTGTAAAGTCGTTTATAGCAGCATCTATGGAGTTCGTGTCAGGGAAAGTTGTTGGAATTTTAATGCTGTTGTAGACCTGAATAGCGAAGTCACTCCACGAGGTGGTGTTACGTGGAGGAGGCGAGGGCGAGAAGGGTGGAAAACCATCCGTCAATTGTAGTAAAACTGGGTAGTGATCTGATTGTAGCTGGTGAACAGTCTTGAAATCTGTTTGATAGGGGATGTCATTATGGACGATGATATCGATGACGTCAGGGCGATGATTGTCATTTAGCGGATATAAGGTGGGTGACGTAAATCTTTCCACGAAGTGTCTTTTCCGAGAAGAGATGTTCTCTAGTGTTCTGCCGTGTTGGTTGGGAGTATGGCTGTGCCAGAAGGGGTGTTTTGCATTGAGGTCTCCCGCCATGATGGTGGGATATTATCGGCGAGGAATGAATTCATTTTGGACTCGACAAGTGGGGAGGATGGTGAGAAATAAGTCACGCAAAGTTTGAGAGGGCCGTGATTGATTGTGTTTAATACGACGCATGTGGCTTCTATGTTATCGGTGATAGGTTTTCTGCCGGTGAGGTGGTCGTGTCTGCAGCGGTAATAGTTTCTGATGCTGTAACGGTAGCTCGGTTTGAGGTGCGTCTCCGTTATCAGCAACACGTCCAGGTTGTGCTCGAGGAAGAAATCCTCGATCTCGTTTTTATGCGTTCTGAGGGAACCGTTTGCATTCCAGAACGCGGCGGATATATGCGAAGGTTTATAGGTGCGAGCCATTTTCTTGGATAAAGTTGAGTAGGCTCATGGCTTTGGTGATGGCTGACTTTAAATTATTTAATATGAAGTCGCGATTTGGGGGGGGGGCTGGCAACGTGTAGTTTTGAAGTGTAGATGACGATAACAGGGGGCGCGGGGTTGCGATGTTGGCGTATGACGCGCTGGGTATGACCGGTCTGAATGTACTCTGGGGGGGTGAAAAATCGACGGGTGGCATTGTTTGCCGAGGGGAGGTGGGGGGGCACTGGTGGGTGGCTAGGGGGGGGGGGGGGGGCTGGTAGGGGGTGCGGTGGGGGGAGCGGTTTGAGAGGGGCGGCTTTTTGGGAAGCGTGGACAGCCTTTGAAATTGGCCGTGTGTGGGCCTCCACAGTTACAGCAGGTGGCGGGAGTGTCCGCGGGCTTCCTGCAATCCGAGGTGTGAGATACTCTGGCGCATTTCACAAATGTGGCTGGGGCGTGGCAGTTGCCGGTGGAATGGGCGAATCGCTGGCAACGATGACATTATCCCATTTCTTTTCGCTTGTTTAGTTCCTCCACTGTGACTCGGATATCGAAGACACCGCGGAGTTCCGTGAAGATCTTTTTGCCGGATGAGTCCCTTGTCAGCTTGGCGATGACCATGGGGAGTTCTACTCTATTCCGGTTCTTCAAGTGGTATACATTCAGAACCGGGTAATCGAGAGATTTTAGGTCATCCGTGATGTCCTCTACACTGATAGAGCGTATGCCACGGATGACGGCTAGCAGGGGCTTTTCATTCTCCAGGTGGAACGAATGATATGGGATGGCGAGAGAATCAGTGACGTGGACGAGGGCGCGGTAAGCCTCAACGGTTTCTGTGGTGACTTTTAGATCACCGTTGGGCATTTTTTTTTTTTTTTTGATTTTTTGAGACCTGAGCTTTGTTCTCAAGTCTCCGTATTTGTCCGTACACAGACCAAGGACTGCATCTATTTAATGTAAAAAAATATTTTCCTCAAAATAACTTATCATTATTTTCGGCATTTTTAATCAAGATGTTCCGGCTAACATACCTTTTGAGTGTTCTAGTATACTCGTATGTAATAATAAAATCCTATGTCCCGGAAAACGTAATGTAAAACAATCCATTAATTAAAAATACGAAATCACACACGGGAAAACTAAATTAGCAGAAAAAAAATACACATAATTTAAGTAAAAATGTTAACACAATATTGATTACATTTCACCTGTCATATTAATAATTTATGGGATATTCCATAATTCCATAATTACAGAAAATGGTTTTATAAAGTTGTATCTAGTATATCTACATCAATATTCAACATAATAAATAGTATATTATTTATAGTTAAAGAATTAACATTGTGGAGGTTTAAAAACATTGTAATTTGTAAGTTTAAATTACAAATAATAAAAGACTAGTCTTTTATATAAATTTTGATTAATTGTAAAATGCAACCCTCCACTAACGTTCACAATGTAACGTTAATTATTTAAAATAACACCTTTTGACCTTATAGATATTTTTTTTGTTAATAGTGCGACAATTATTTTTTTAAATATTATGTTTTATTAATTCAGAATAATTTAAACGTGAACATATTTTTTAAAGTATAAACATTTTTTTTAAATACAAAAATAAAATTGGTTTATAAACCTGTGCCGAAATATTGAAACCGGCTTGTATCATAGAGTAGCTGAACCTATTGTACATAATAAATAGACTTTGTCTGGAATATCGGAAAGCTGACGGGCTGATGGCATAGCCGCAAGAGGTTTTTAAATTTGACATTTTATGGTGGATGTCAAAATTAAATGCGAGTGCCATTAAAGTGACTCTGGTACGAATATCCGTATCTTTAGACCTTGCATAAATGTGCAATACTATTTAAAGCATATAATAATTGCTTAAAAACCTTGAAAATCTCAGCGAAAGGATGAAGCCGTACGATGATATAAGACTTTTGTGAGAAGCAGATGCCATTATGTTCACTTTGAAAAACTCGTCAAAGAAGCATGTATGTCCATTATGGTAGTCCAGATGTAGTATGGTAGAAATATGTCCATTATGGTAGTCCAGGTGCGGTATGGTAGAAGTAGGTACATTAAGATCATTGCTATTTTTTTCTATTAATGATTCGGAAAAAATAATGCTGATAAAGAGATTTTTAGATGATATAATAATTTTAAAGCTTAATGTGTAACTATCACATATCGGAAGGTCTACAATAATTTCTTTGTAGTTCGTCTTGGTAAGCTTTCTAGTATTTTTTATTCAAATATGTTTTCCTAAATATTTGCAGATGCATGAATGTTCCTAATTTAATAGTCGCAGTCATCACCTTACTATTTTACATTCTTTTTTTGTTCTATTTTAATTCCAGTAGTAGTGGTTTCGAATCCTGAGTTGGAGCGCCCGGCCCTTGAGAAAAGTGCTCTCGAAACGGCACGGTGTGAATTATTATTGGTTTTTTTAGATACGATTCGTGGGAGGAAATATTTGTGATAGCTGCTGAACTCTGTATAATCATGTGAAGGACTGGCTCAGCGATAACTTATTAAGACTAAATGTTTGTGATAGCTGCTGAACTCTGTATAATCATGTGAAGGACTGGCTCAGCGATAACTTATTAAGACTAAATGTTACCAAAACAAAATATTTAACTTTTTCTATAACAAGAAAATAATCCCCCACCGACCTTAGACATTCTCTTTCACGAATGTGTTAGCTCTGACTGCACCCCGCTCGTGAGAGGAAGTAATGGAAATTATTTGGGAATCACTATTAGCTCTTACTGCACCCCGCTCGTGAGAGGAATTAATGGAAACTACTTGGGAATCACTATTAGCTCTGCCTGCACCCCGCTCGTGTGAGGAATTAATGGAAACTACTTGGGAATCACTATTAGCTCTTACTGCACCCCGCTCGTGAGAGTAAGTAATGGAAACTACTTGGGAATCACTATTAGTTCTAACTGCACCCCGCTCGTGAGAGGAAGTAATGGAAAATATTTGGGAATCACTATTGACGATAAACTCAATTCGAAACCTCCCATTGAAAACTTGACGGAAAAAAAATGTAAATTAATTTACATATTTAGATTGATTATAAATATACTGAATATACAACAACTCAAAATAATTTATTACTCATTAGTTTAGTCTGTTTTGTATCATGGAGTTGTTAGCTGGGGTGCTGCGTATCGATCTACTATGAATCCTTTGAGCAGAGCTTAAATAGGTTTGACTAAAATTAAACTCGTAAAATTGGTTCGTTACCCAAAAGAAGAACTTTTTTCAGTGAATTTTAGATCATTGAACTCCGTCAGATATTTATTAAATCACTTAATATATTATACTTATAATCTTCTGATAAACACGTTCGAGTGTACTCATAGAATAACGGACAACACACTGAATCAGGTTTCAACCTCAACCGTTCATTACTAGGGAGAAAGACCGTATGTGTACAGTTCCTAGCGCCAAAAAATTACAACACATTTCTGAGGGATAGTGGGGATTTTTTTATGTCGCACCACCAAATATAAAAAAATATATATAACAATGTGGATATTTGACAAAGGGAGACCAAGGAAAGAGGAGCTTTTGGAGGTATACACATAGGCATGTGAGGAAATGACTGATCGAAATGTAGAGCGTGTGATGAGGATTTGTTGGACATGATTTTGATGTGGTTTGTTAAGATTATGATGTGGCTGGAATTACGTATATGATATCTTAGGATTTACGTATGTGTAATGATGTGAATGCTGACTGTAAATGTTTCAGCGGAGTGTTTTAGTATACAGAACTAATATGTGAAAGTTATGATTAAGGAATGTCACCACTTCGTCACATGCCTTTCCTAGTAAAGTAGTTCTCTATATCCACAAAATGTTTTATTTTGCATTGTTATGTACTTAAACGTTACGGTTCGCCTGTCCATTAAAACGACGTAAATTGTAAATTATGTATAGTACGAGTAAATATTAAAAAAAATGTACAGAAGTACGAGTACATGAAACAAAACTTCTAATAAATTCATTTGTGTTATCACAAATGAATTATTGCTCTGGTATTATATAAATTCATTTGTGTTATCACAAATGAATTATTGCTGGTTTGTCAGACACGGCGATTTTCTAAATTAAAACCCTTCTTTATAATCTAATAATTTCACATGTTAAGAATCTGTAGAAGCCAAAATGTTATGAAGGGGTTGATTTTAAACTATGCCTTAATTTGTTTTAGGGAATGACCCCATTACATATTTCAGACCTGTGTCTGTAAGATTTTACTTCTGAGAAGCAAATTACGTTAAGATTTTTTTCAACTTTTTTCATTTTTTTCATTTTTTTAAGCTTTTACTGTTTCTTGTCCCAGTAGCGAAGCGAAGAAGTACTTGGGGAGACAGTTGCCTCCGGGCGCCGGGCTAACGGGAACGCAAATTCAGAACCAAAAGAAATGTTTTTTAATGCCCTTGCTTAATTTTGCTACGACTTGTCAGTTTGAGACAATCCTTTTTTACCACAATTCTAAGTAATGTTCATTGTATTCGCTAGCATTTTGGGCATTAAAACTATAGTTAAAGCCATTTAATACAATGTGACTTGTACTTACACTATTTTTGGACACTAATAGCTTTTGAACTAACTTATTACTATTTTTAGCATATTTAATGGTTATTTTTTTTATGTTTATACAATATGTGTTACATTCGCGAAAAAAAAGGAATATTGATGATGTACGCAAAAAAACATATTACACAGTGAAACACATATCCAGGCTTTGCCTTCAGCAGTTGGGCTTCCACTGTATGACACTTAACTTATACTTTGTACAAAGGAGTGCAGATGTTTTATTTTATCTTCAGGCGTAAAAGACCCTCGTTACGCCATTTACTTACTCAACGGCTTGGTATGGTCTTCATCTAAGTGTAAGAGGAACGGGATGCATCCATGGTTCCTGAAAGCGTTTGACGGTCACTCATTTTCAGAGATCTTTTCAAAAATAATATTCATTTCTCTTATACTACACTTGACCAAAAGAGGAAGTATCATTACCAAACATTTTTGCTGTCGTTCGTCCGTGCTTCTTCCTTCTTTTTAGTGGTATAAAACATCTAGTTTCATTATTTACATTATATCTTTTCCTGACACTCCTACGATATTTTAAGATGGAATATTTTACTTAATTAAATCTAGTGTAAAAGGAATAATAAATGCGTTATAAGGATGAGCAATGAAACAATAGAGCAAATAAAGGAATTATATCATTTAAATAGTATTTTCTCACATGGTGGTAAAGTTACGAAATATATCGAACGGCGTATTGCGATAGGAAATAAAGTCAATGGAAAGTTAAAACATATTTACTTGAACCGGACATAAACAAATTCTAGTACCAACTTTGATGTATGGAAGTGAAACATCCCATACTGAAAACAATTCTCACACTCGCTGAGTATACGATATTTCCCAATGTTGTTCTCTTGTTACGAATTGTGATGATATCGACCAATGAATCGCGAGTTCCCTGCCTACTCTAGTGGTTCTAAAGACGAAGGCTCGATTACTGATTACCGAATACAATAATTTTTCCTGGCCACACTCTTCAATATATCCGAATTAAAATTCGGATATGTTGAAGGGTAACGTACGAAATAAGAACTGAAACATTAGTTTATTTTAATCTTTTTAGAGGTTTTTAAGGGGTTGATTCATCGCATGATTAACTGAATGTTCATTAGATAGATTGATCGAGTAAAAAAACTGGAACGAGATATTTAATAATTCATACTTAAAAACTCTAGCTTGCATTTCACAATTATTTCTTCTGTTGAAATGCGAGTATGTCAAGCTTTATGCAATAAACTAATGTCACTTAAAAATTAAAATTTTTGAAATTAAGTAATAATTGAGTTTAATAATAAAATAATATCTTTTTGATTAAAACGTGCCTCAAAATGAACAAACACACTGTGTGGTAAGTTGATTTAACAAAATTTTGTTGTTTTGTCTTATTTAGATTAAGGAATTGGGTAAAAGGAGTTACACCACCATATCCCAGCAGACCTAAAGTCAACCTCACCTGTGGATGGTGCACCTGTTAGTAATTGACGAGGCCCTGACGACCGAGTATCAGTGGCATATCCTTTGGTGGAAACCAATATCTTTCCACATAAAAAGAGAATGAAATGACTCTTTCCAGGGCAGCTCAAGCTCTGTGAATGGCCTTCTCGTCTCAGTTCTTTTGTGTCACTGGATAAACACCGTAAAGTTGCAGATGGATCGTGAGCGTGACCGACCCAACTAAGTTAACTATACGCAGCCATGATGATGGATTGTTCGAATAGGACTTAATTGTCATCCGTAGTTAAAATACCCTCCCATTCTGATCTCAGGGGGAGAGCGCCCTCCAAGCAAATCATCCCAAGAGACATACTGTGGGGAATATATCAAAACATTTCACTTTGTCACTTAGACTAAGCAATAAATAAATGGATGTATAGATTACCCTATTATCCTTTTTCTCAATATCTCGTCTTATCCCCTAGTTGCAGATGAAATTGTTATATTTGTTCAATTTAAATCTTCGAACGATCCTTTTTCTTAAAATTATGTCATACAATAATAATAAACTCGGAAATTGAACCCATTATTATTGACAGATTTAAAATATGAACAAAAAGAATATATTAATTATTAGAGTATGAAGATGGTGGCTGCGGCCAATAGATTAGGTTTTTCGCCGCTTCTTTATATGTTTAAAAACTTGTTTGGTAAGAAAACCGCAGAAAAACTACCAAGGGAAGATGAACTACATTTTTTTTGTAGATCTTCCGATATGTGATAATAACACATTCAACTTTAGGTGGAGTGTAGTGTACATATACTCGTATAATCTTGAAAACTTGTTTGTAGTGTTAAAATATAATCATGAAAAAAAGTAATTGAAAATCAATGAAATAGTAATTTAATTTGTTTAAAAACATGGTTAGTTTTTTCTTTGAACATTTGAATAATATTTAGGAATTTTGAAAAACATGAAATTATTTTGTGATTAATTATATTTGATTTGTGGTAAACTTGTTATTCCTTAAACAAAATGTCGTAGGTACGTACTTCTAATATATTTTTGTGTTTTAATATTTTTTCCTAAATTGTATTTAAATCACTTTTAGGGTGCAGAATAGTTTTTTATTCGAAAATGAATTTAGAGTTGGACGAATTAGAAATTTTCAACATCCACAAGAGTTACAAAGTAACGATTTTCCAATTAGAAGGGGGAAAACGCCGTTTTGTTCCAACAACGTAAAGGATATGGCTCAAAACTCCAATTTACACGGATTGAAATATATTGGAGAAGATGGAAGACCAACAATAGAAAAGTAAGTTAAAAATTATGCTTTGCCTAATTATTATATAACACTTTCATTACCTATCCACATCACAATTTAAATGGTGAAAAACATATAAACATACCAACACACCATATTCCTGTTGAGATGGGCAAAAAGGACAGAGAACCAGACTTTCCTATCTCGACTCATAATCGTCTTCTCATATAACTCATATTTCTTTGACATTACATTTCTTTTTTTCTTAAATTGTTGCCATCATCTCTTTTGAACATGTGTCATCTTGACTTTTTTTACAGTAGTGGTTCCAGACAAAGTCACTCCATCGAGCCTTTTTTCGATATAGGATCATTGTTTCATGAATTGTTTATTTGCTTTCCCAATGCAGAGGTTTAAAAAACGATTGCAAAAATCATCACGTCGTTGCTTTTGGACAGCACTCAAGAGCTTTGGCACCCATCTTGCACTCAGTTTATTCAAGCCAAGATGATCTTATATTATTCGAAGCCCGGTGGTTTTGAAAACCTCAAACTTTGCTGCTATTTTTTTTTATTTTAGTATTTTATCTTGTAACACTTCGTGTAACCTCTTGCACAAATGCAACTGTTTTTTGGCATGAGTGACTGCTGATCTGCCTTGACAAGGATCATCTTCAATCGATTCTCTGCCTGAGGGAAACTGTTTCGCCCAACCTTTAACAGTGCAATATGACGAAGAAGATTCTCCGTAGTAGCATCTAATCGTGAAAAGCGTCGGCATTGAAAAAAAAAAGTGAAAAAAGGAAAAGTGTCAGGTTGGGATAAAGTGAGCATAGAATTAAAGGTGTGTGAGGATGTGCGAATAATAGAGTGGATGAGATTTTTTCAACAAAAATTTGGAATCCAACTGCATACCGCAAGACTGGAGGAGTGCAGTGATTGTTCCGTTATACCATATAAAGTTAAGGATGCAAGAATGGAGTGTGGAAGTTACAGAGCCATTAATTTGCTACGTGTAGTATGTAAACAATATGGAACATTATTGATAGAAAGAGACATAAGAATACTCAAAATAAAGTGTGGAATGCTCAAGTTGCCTTTGAAGTAGAAGAGAAATCGTGGATCAGATTTTCTCTTCGCGTATGATTATGGAAAAATGTATGGCAAAAAAATAAGAAACTGTATTTTGGGTTAGTGAACTTTGAAAATACAAACAACCGCGTGATAAGGGTCAAACTATGGGAAAATGTTGAATGAATACGGTATACTATGTATATTATTAGATGGCATTGCGTCATTATATGCCAAAGGAAGAGCATGTATTAGAATGAACGGTGCCATAACTGAGTGGTTTAATATTACAAAAGGGATAAATCAAGAATGTGGTATGTCACCTGGTTGTTTAATATTGACATATATTCAAGTATGAAGGAACTACAGAAGTTAATGGGTGGCATACAATATACTCGTAGAATAGGAATGTATGCGGACTGGTGTATGCTGATGACATGGTAGTGTTAAAGGGAAAAGGATGAATAACAGAGATTGACAAGTAGATTGTATGAGAAAGGAGAAGATAAAGATCTGAAAATGAATACTGTGAAATCAAACATCAAGGTAATAGAAAAATATTATAGGAAATGTGAACGATACTGTATTGTATTACACTTTCGTTGTATACAATACAACCTGGGGGGCTTATTGCAATGTGACAATCTCTTCCAACCAACCAGAAATATTTTAAAGACGTCTCAAGTGAAAATAAGACTGGAATCCTTTTAAAAAAATCTGGGTTCCAGCGGGATTCAAACCCGCACCCTCCGGGTTGGGAGACAGGTTTCTTACCACGGAGGTTGATATATGGTTGAATAATGGAAGATTAGATCAAATTAAATCTGCTATTTAGGTAGTATTTTCTCATATGATGGAAGAGCTACGATATATATTGAACGGCGTGTAGTTATAGGAAACAAAGTCAATGGGGCTTTAAAACAAATAAACTCGAACCGGACATTATCGATATCTGCTAAGATTATAGACCACAACAGTATTCTCGTACCAACTTTGATATGTGGAAGAGAAACGTGGACGTGGGAAATGACCGAAAGAAGCCGAATAATGGTGTAGAAATGCGCGCACTGAGAAGAATACATGGGGTGACAATATATGACAGAATACGGAATGATGTGATTAGGGTTGAATGTGAACTTTCAGCAAATTTTTTGAGTAATTGGAAGAATCAAGTAAATTATTTTAGGAAAAATAGACATATAAAAGTATATTTGAGAAGGGGTATGGATGTGGAAGAAACGATAGATATGTATCGATATAGAAAAGTCTCCTCTCTGTCTACCTCGATAGAGAAAAGCCGTGATGATAACAAGCATTCCAGCATTAAAAAGCAAATAATTATCTAACGTAAAAAATCCGAAGTGGGGGTGCGCAAAACGTTTGACATAAAAAAGCGACCGATTTCCCTGTCACATTATAATTCCCAGTCCACCGCTGTCAAGCGAGTTAAATTTGTATTACGAGTACATGTTACAATATGTTACAGCGGAACTCGTTTAACATGAAAACGCTTAACATGAAAAATTGGTTACCATGTAATGATATTCTGGTCCCGACGAAATGCTATTTAATTTAAAACAATCGTTTTCTCATCATACGAAACAAAAAAACGCTTGATACGGAAAGTCATCGCATATCAAAAAATTATATTGCTCGCTTTATGGTCACCAAATTGGTTACGGTACTCGTATATGACAAATTTTCTATTGACTAGGACGAAATCTGATAAACATTAGAGACAAAGTTGTCGCTTGCCGCACACCACCTTTAAGTAATATGCCTGTCTTCCGGACCTCGAGGTTGCGGGTTCAATTCCCACTGGTGACCTATTTAAAAAAAATGTTTTCAATCGGGTTTTACCTTAAGGCCATATTTATACATGTACTGTACACAAATAAAGTTTTATGCATGATTTGCTCGGGCGATGTTATAGCTACCAAATGTGATTTGTTTAATTATAGTGGGTTCAAGTCCCGAGCTAGAGCGCCCTTGAAAATAATTTGTTCTCTAAACGGCGCTATATATAATTTTGCATTGAATTAACGAATATTATTTTAAACAAATGGGAAACATCGGCAGACAAAACATTTCAATCTGTCGGCAGGCAGAATATTTCATATTTTTTAGTATATTCTTGGATTTAGTCACACTTGGAAAGTGATGAATCATGTTAATTGCAAAATTCGTAAATTTATATCCCTTAACAGAGCAATGACAGAAAAATCAGGATTCTAACAAAGCGTTCTTTCTCTTAAAGTTAAAATGGATTTGCTTAAATCAGTAGTAGACGTAGAGCATTTGCTTAAATCAGTAGTAGACGTAGAGCATCAAAAACATTGATGATTTTTTTATTTGTATATTTCATTTAACTCGGAAAAAAAACATGTTCCCATGATTTCGTGTTAAAAGATTTCCACTGTATAATGGTTTGGCAAATAATGCATCGGTTTGTATAGAAAATCGTGAGTTGGGCTTTTTCACAGTTTGTGGTTTTCAGAATATGGTGGGCTGTAATGTTCACACTAAGCCTGACGACATGTGCCTATCTGATCAATAACTTGTGGACAAAATGGAAACTAAATCCTGTTATCGTCAGTTTTGAAGAAAGTTTCACTCCTGTTTGGCAGGTAAGCATTATTTATTTTTCCATGACATAGAGATCTTTATTAAGAGAAAATAAAGTTTTGGTTTTAATATTATAATATTAATAGTTGTAAGACGTTTGTATTCCAGCTCAGAGGTTGCTGGTTCGTTTTATGTTGGTATCCAAATTCAAACAAAGGTTGTTCACATCTGTTTTCAATTGAGGTCACGTTATCTGGTTTATTTGAAGAGATTGCTATGTGGTAAGAAATCTTCCAGATGTAACGAAAATGTAATACTCTACAACAATTAAATTTGAAGCTTATCATTTTGTCATTCTACTAATTGATTCATTGAAAATAATTCTGCTTGAAGGGTTTATCGTGGTAGGAGGGAGAAAGTGTCGTAGTGATAACCTATTTTTGGTAGAATACAAATGTTATTTGCTATTGAATATTAATGACCTCTATAGCCTAGTTGGTAAGATGTATGTCTTACAGCTTTAGGGTTGCGGATCCAATTCCCTTTGGAAACCAGAGTTTTTTTTTAAAAGGGTCTAGTATAGTTTTTCCAGAAGGTTTTTAGTATAGTTTTTCCTGGACACTTCTTGTGATTGACATATGACAAATTTTTACTGACTAAAAAACTGTAATTCAATAATATTATATGAAATTCCACAAAATTATAGCCTAAATCTTTGATAATTCATGTATGCATTTATTTTTATTAACGAATATAATATGCGAGGAGCATGCATGTGTTATACAATACTTAATGTAAAATTTAGGTGATGAAAAATTCTGTCTAGTAATTTGAGTCTAAACCGTAACAAATTCATTGCCAGATTTTTTATAGCGAAGATGTGATTTCATTTACAACATTTTTTTTCAGATTCCTTTTCCGGCAGTTACAATTTGTCCAGAATCCAAAATTCGTAAATCGCTTTATGATTATACCAAAGTCTCGCTTCTAAATATGAGCACTTTAACCGACGATGAGTAAGTATGTTTATGTAGATCTAAAACATTTCAATATTTTAATGTATGGAATAAATGTACGTTCTTTTGAGTCAAAAACTAAGGTTGAGATCAGAAAATGGCGAAACTGTCAAACGATACATATTTTGATGTCAACTATAAGTATTTTACTGAAAACTAAAAAATATGTTTGTTGATAAATTCATTAGAACTTTTGCAACTATTTTTATATTAACATTATGTGTTATAAAACCTTGGATACTGAGAATGGAATACCATGAAAAAAGAGAAAGAGATCTTCCAAAAAAGCCATGGTACGATAGTACCCACCGAGACATCATTAATCAGGACCTAGCTTCGGAGATGGCCTTCAACAGAGCACGATGGGGAGAGGTGATTCATCATGCAGGCCCCAAACAAATGGGAAAATGTGAAGATGATTAAATGTTATAAAACTGCACAAGACGTATGAATTTTACGTTAATGAGATATTTTTAAGTTTATGAGTAAATCAATTTGTTAAAAATGCTTTCAGTAGTAACTGTTAAATCGGTAGGAGTGTGTGGATTGAAAAATATCTGATATTTTCTCACTTGGATTGAGTTTTCAGTTACGGAGTGAACCTTCATTAAACACAAAATAAACTCTTTTGATAGTTATCTCTTTTTTGTGTACATTTTAATCCTGATTTTTGTGTGCAGCTACCTCTAAATATTATTTATTTGTAATATTTTTTTGTTACTGAAATGATATTATAACATAAAATGAAACACAACTTTTATATGATACCAAAATAAGATTTGAAAAGTTAACGAGCAGAAATAATTGTAATCCTCAACCCTTAATAATAATTATGCAAATGGCAGATACATATTTATAAAAAATACATACGTAGAAAATAAAACCATACTTAGGTGTAAAGTCGAGTTTGTGAACTGGAAATTATGTACGCTTACTATTGTATATTCACAGATCACCTTGGAGCTGGTTCGACCAAGGCTTCGAAAAAGTAGTGTCAGGCTATATACCAACCTGAATGGAGAGGTTTTCTGGTATATCTGTATTCCTGATGGAACTGAAATAATGAAACATATTAAAAACACAAATATTTCAATGAGTTTGAAAATTTTATCATGAGTTTCTCAAAAGTCAAACTGGTTAAATCAATATTCCAAAAAATATATGGGTCCATAATTAACATAATTCAATTTACTGATTGCATTAATATAATTTTTAATAAACTTTTAATATCAAGGTAAAAAGTTGATTAACATAAACAGTGTAAATATTTAGTTATTTAATCGTATATTTAGTCGAGAAAGTCAGTTTGGCATTCACCTAAAAAACTTCAGTATAGTGTATCCGTTTTTTACAAGACCTTTAATTTTTCAGACTGAAGCAACTCGAATCAGTTTCATTAGTATGCGATAATGACTTGTGGATCCCAGAAATACACTTTTCTAACATGACAAATGATTATAGCATCGTTGAATTACTCAATTCGGTGAGTATATTTCAAACAGTTTTCTTTCCTTTTATCTGGACATTTACTGAATTAACAGGGAAACAAATTATGTGTGATTAGCAAAATATAATCGTGTTTAGTTACATGACAAGCATTTATCATCTGTGACATGTCGGATGCGTATTGGGACATTTTTCAATAAAAGAACATTTAATAAAGATTAAATAACAACTTAATGCTAACCAAAATGAGAACACTCATTACAACCTTCTCTCCGTTTGCAGTGTTAAGAAAACTTAAGTATTTCTAATGAAATAAATATATAACATTAGTATTCTTATTTGACAAACGTGAAATTATTTCAAGTTTTGCTTCTAGAACATATTTTGTGTTATCAATTAACGTTATCCAATAATAATAATAATAATGAAGGACATTTTATAAAAAGTCGTTTCGCGAATAAACTCTCTTGAGTGGAGTTTACTCTCGAATCACCAATAATTATTGGCACCAATAATTAACAGACTGGGAACTTCCGAATTTAAATGAATAGCCATATAAAAAAACAAATATAAGACACTTGAAGGTTAAAGTTTACATACATACCATTATGCCTTTTCCCTTAGGCAGAGAGAAGAGGTCGCCAGACTTTTTTATCGCACACATATTTTTCGCCCCTTCATGAATTAATTTTGTATTTTTTTTATTATTCATTCTTTCCATGTATCAGAACTATCTTAATGCTCCTCTTCACTTAATAATCGCATCTCCTTTCAATCCGCATTCTTTCCTTAGGTCCTAATTCCTTATTCTGTCGTACATTGTTTTTCAACACATTCTACCGCATTTATTTTACTTTTATCACTTTATTGCCATGTCCAAGTTTCACTTATTGTATATATTCTAATGTTGGGAGAAAATTCCATTGTGAGCAGCCAGCTTTACTTCCTTTGATATACTTCGATCGGTAAACACATTGTAATCTCCCCATTCGATCTATTGTGAGCAGCCAGCTTTACTTCCCTTGATATACTTCGATCGGTAAACACATTGTAATCTCCCCATTCGATCTATTGTGAGCAGCCAGCTTTACTTCCCTTGATATACTTCGATCGGTAAACACATTGTAATCTCCCCATTCGATCTATTGTGAGCAGCCAGCTTTACTTCCCTTGATATACTTCGATCGGTAAACACATTGTAATCTCCCCATTCGATCTATTGTGAGCAGCCAGCTTTACTTCCCTTGATATACTTCGATCGGTAAACACATTGTAATCTCCCCATTCGATCTATTGCCTGCTGCTACTATATTCGTCTCAATATCGCACGGTATTGAGAGCGCACTTCCAAATTTTCTTGACTCGTTCTAATGTTTCGTTTTTCTCCTATTGAGAAGATATTATATGATATGTATTCTATTACTAGTCAAGTGACATATCAATTATTATTGGTTTTAGATAGCACCTCCATTAAACTTAACCATTCGAAATTGTGAGTTAAATGGTGAATTTGAATTTTGCGATGAAATTTTCTCACCGATACTGACTGACGAAGGATTGTGTTTTTCATTTAATATGTTAAATGGAATTGATTTGATCAGGAAAAAACAGTGAGTATATTAATGAACTTTATTAATATCTTAAATTTGTGAGATATATGGTACAATAATTTAATATGACCTGAATGGATTTTCCCTTGCCATAAACGGGAGAAAATAATATTGTCTTGACTCCACTTGTTTCCAGTTGCCTTGACTTACTTTTCACTCAGAATTTAGTGATATTATTGTATTGATGAAGGTCTAGGGGGCTGTTTTTGTATTTTAAATATTTATATTGTGAATTATATTATAATGGTTGGAGTCTGAATGAGACATAATATTTAATTGGCTCAACAATTTGAGGTTACAATAATGTCAGTATAATTATATTTTCAATTTCATCGCTATACAAAAAAGTCTTAAATTAGAGTGTGCTCTAAAATAAAAAAATGTACACGTTTTAAATTTTTTTGGAAATACATATTATTTTTAATTGACTAGAAAATTTTAAAACCACGAAAGATATTCTATTTATTCGCCATTAATTTTGGGCTGATGTTTTCTTTGTCATTTTTTGTACACATGTTTAAGTCCTGAATATGATCTTTTTCTTTAATATTCAAAACAAAATACATAAATTAAAAAAAATGTATTTAAAGTGATATTGTCTTTAGTATTCTGTTTATTTTTAAATCAACTTGAAAACAACAGTGACCTCTGTCTTTGATTAGAGCCTTTTCCCGAGATAGGATTTTGAAGGTAAATGTTTTACCTTGGTCATTCTAATAAAATGTAAGGTCAAGTAATAAAAAGTAAAACATAAAACCTTTATTTTCAGGATGTATCCTGAATACAATTATTTGAGGGGTCCAAGTAAATTAATGGAATGGTCGTTAGACCAAGGATACTTAAAAAATTCATCTGTTAAAACATACCCACATCGAGGAATGGTAAACCGCGATTTCAAAGTTTTAATAAAGATGTTTCTTTAAGTGTTAAGTGGTTCAAGTATCTCTACTATCTCCTTCAATTTTCCGAAATGAGTAAAATTGTTTATTGAATCTAATGTTATTGAAAGAACACATTTTAAAGACACTGTTTAACTTTTAAAATACACTGTTTTTATTCCATAAAGTTTTAACTGTTCTGTGCATTTGTAGACCAATTTATTGATCAGCCTTTTTTCGTAAGAATGTTCAGTGAAAATAAAACTTGAATATAGTTAAGCTATAGTTAGCTGCTCTGTGCATTTGTAAATTTTAAAAATACCCACGATCGAGTTAAAAAGGAGAAGTTATTGGAGATTCGAAAAGAATATGGAGTAAACTGTAAACGAATTGTATCGATCGTGTCAATGTATGGTATGAAGAAAGTGTGGCAGGTTTCGGAGTAGGCAAACAGATTACTGAATGGTTTTACATGAAAAAAGATGTGAAACAATGATGTATGATGTTTCCGTGGCGGTTCAATATTTATATTGATTCCTGTGTAAACAAGATGAAGAGTGAAACAAAAGATGAGGAGATGTAAGATTCGGTCTTGAATGGAGTTTTTTTATGCAGGCGATATGATGAAAGTGGCAGAGAACGCAAAGTGACAGAGAACGAAAATGTGCTATGTACTCGTACGTTTTCGTTGTCTTTGGTGGCTCTTGAAGTTATGATTAAACTAGTTTATCCATGTGTAACTGATTTTGTTAAATGTTTTAGGCAGTGTTATCATTGTTGAAGTTCAATTGCCATTCCAAGTTATGTTTTAATAAATCCAAAAAATATAAATATTTAAAAATACTTTTTGAACATTTCAATATTTCCTATTGTGAAGCGTTTCAGTTAGTGAGTGAACATGATTATGAATATTTTATATAAAAGTAATTTTCTAATTTATTTTCATAACATATACGTTAAAATAAAGAGGAATTTAAAACAGCTTTATACTTACAGTATTAATAAAATTGAATTATTTTATGTTAGTGCTATAACTTAATCAAAATATGTTTTTTTAGTTTCCAGTAAACGCAAAAATTGGCCTGACTGTTGTAGTCACTTTGCAAAAATACGATTTAGACTACTTATGTAATCGATTTATTGATGGATTTAAGGTACGATTCATTACACTAATTGCAATATTTTGCTTTATTGGAAATTTTAATATTTCACACATTATTGGAAAAAATTCAAATGGAATTCTTAAAATATTTCAGATTCTTCTTCATACTCCGTCTGATATTCCATGACTATCGCAGCACTATATAAGAGCGGCTTTAGGCAAACAAGTCAATATTGCCATTAAACCGGATATGATGGTCACATCCAGTGGACTTAAGAGTTACGCCCCTAAAAGGTTATAGTTTATTTTTCACAAAGTAATTTTGATCCAAATATGTTTATTTGCGCAAAACGAAAAATGCAATAAATGTAAACAGCAAAACGAAAAGAAATACATTAAAGAAGAACAAATAGTAATGGAATTTAAAGTAAAAAAAATCAGATTATAAGATCTGGATTTATTGCACATTCCATTACTGGAACCAATATTAACTGCATTTTAGCCCCAGTAAACGAAACATCTGCCTGTATCTTAAGGCGAAGTTTCTGTAAAAAATATTAAAGTTGAACATTAATTTGATTGTTTTCTTGCATTATCATAATGAAGTTGACTGACAAAACAATCACTACATACATTATCATAATGAAGTTGACTGACAAAACAATCACTACATACATTATCATAATGAAGTTGACTGACAAAACAATCACTACATACATTATCATAATGAAGTTGACTGACAAAACAATCACTACATACATTATCATAATGAAGTTGACTGACAAAACAATCACTACATACATTATCATAATGAAGTTGACTGACAAAACAATCACTACATACATTATCATAATGAAGTTGACTGACAAAACAATCACTACATACATTATCATAATGAAGTTGACTGACAAAACAATCACTACATACATTTTTGTCATTGAATTGCTCCAATTTGTAAGGATACCTACAAACACTTTTTATTTTGCTTGGTTTCTCTCTCACAGTCGGATGTTCAGATTTTTAGTCCATCCATTCGCGCCAGCAGCACGTCATGTAACGTGCACTATAATATAACGAACCCACTTTCTTAGGAAACCAATGCTTTAGAGATTCTTAGAGACGCACGTTAAGATCACTCATGATATGGAGATTTCCGATGGGGGCCGATTCCACCACCACCAGGAGCTATTTGGTGAACACTCATTCCACTCTTTCCATACTTTAATCTAGAAAGGTCGTTCCCCTCTTTCCACTTTTTCTATCTTTTAATCTAAAAGGAATCTAAGGCGAATCGGAGGAGGGTAAGAAATACTCACGAGCATTGCCACATGTCATTTGGACATACCTTCGGGTATTTCGTCTTTCAGGCATCTTCGCGTCGTAGATTCGGAGATAGCAGGTTTGCAAGAACTGGAACAAGAAGCCAAAGGAGTTTAATTGAGTCACTGACAATCCACATTGACTCTCTGTTTTGGATAAGGTTTGTGTGAACAAGAATACAAATCCGATACAAATAATAAGGAGAGCAATCTCAAAACTATTCGTATAGTAAAATGAACATTAAAAATAGCGTTAGACGGTGTTAAAAAATGTCTATTTAGAATATATCTTAGCTGATCGATTTTATCATTTAATGTACTCGTAGCACAGCTAAACTAAGTACAAAATATATCAATCTTACAAAATATTACGCGATAGAATTCAGTAAATTTGTTTCAATTTATTTTAGATTTTCGAGTATTTTAAGACATATGGTAAAGTAAACCTTGGCGCTGCATTGTTCTATTTTTTATTTAGATTCAAAATATTTTCGAGAAAACTCATCTGTGTGAATGTCATTGATATTGAATTAGTTTATAAAATAAATATAAATTTTCCTCACAGCTTAAATTGTTGGGGGTGCATTCAAATTTAAATTGTTACAAAATAAGCGTTTCCAAATTATAACATTTTGATAAACAATATTGATAGACTTTCCAAAATCTTGTGCTATGCTATTTAGAAGGCAATGCTACTACAGCTGGGAGCGATGGCTGAAGTTTTACAAGGTTTACACCAGGCAGAACTGCGAGTTGGAGTGCCTCGCTAACTACACCCTTCAGGTCTGCGGCTGTGTTGCTATCTTCATGCCACGTGAGTCGAAGAATGTTTTTGATCATACAATTAAATTCTATTTAATATTTTTCTTGACATATGACAACAATTTTTAACTTTTTATAGATTGTTAAAAACATATGATTGTATATTTTTTCTTATGATAAATTACAGTTTATCTTTTTCAGGCAATAAAACAATGCCTATGTGTAAAATGGGAAAAACGTTTTGCATGGAACAAGCTCAAAGTAAGTTCTGTTTACTTTTATAGTAATCCTATTTTTACTCTTTTCATGAATTCAATGTCTTTGTTGCTCTCATTTTGTAGGTATTTATTGTAGATGGAACTTAAAAATAAAACTATTTTCAATGGTAATATCACTTTCGATAAAATATCATGTTTCACGCTAATTTTCTCAGTTCTTGTGGCCGTTTTATTAATGTTTACGAATGTAATTATAAATTTGGATGCGTAATTATAACTCAAATACCGATAAAATAATCAATATGAAACGTGACAGAAAAGTGTTTGAGTTCTTATAACTCTTGAAGGAGTTAATTTATAGTGGGGAAAACTTTATGAATTAATAATAAGAAAAACTCATCTAGCAAGCGTACGAACAAAGGGAAAGTTGGTAGATGTGTTTTACTATAAATATAAATAAGCATTTTTCTTTTGAACGAACCGTAAAATATTTTATTTTAAAGGATTATTAATTTTTATATCACATATTTTTATTACTGAAAACTTCGTGGTCTTGGTGAGACATCTGTCAGCCCGGGGGTTGTGAGTTCGATTCCCGTTAGAACCCAGACTTTTTTCAAATAAGGATTCCATTTGGGTTTCCCTTAAGGCTTATTTAATACATTTCTGGTTGTTTGGAAGAGATTGCCACATGGCAATAAGTCCGCTAAGGTTATATATACTGTATTTAACGAAACTTGCTAACACATTTTATTGAATAGCACGAGGCATGTGTAAGCGAGACATAAACCCAAATCAGGCGAGACATAAACGCAGCACGAGGTAGAGCTATAACACTTGTTTACTTCAAAGTTTCGAACAGATATAAACATTAAAAAAAATCGAATACATAAGGCCAAGATTATTTTACTCAAAAGCGTCTCAAGAAGCTAACAAAAATATTTTTTAAGTATATTTGTGTAAAATTTAATGTTTTTGTGAAATACGTAAAAAGAAGAACTGGAATGGCAAAAAATGCAATGTCAAAGCTGGAAAAGATATGCAAAAACAGAACTATCACCATCACGACGAAAATGCGCCTGGTTAAATATCGTGTCTTCGCAATATTCACGTATGACGCGGAGACTTGGATTATGAGATCAAGCGAGATACATAGAATATATGCAATTAAAATGAGAGGCTGGAGAAGGATGCTACGAATTCCATGGACAGCGAGGTGAACTAACACCTCCATTCTCGAAGACTGAGAATCACAGACAGATTGGTGACAGTATGCCTTCGACGAGTCATACGATACATTGCTCGGCCTTACATGGCCAATGAGACAGTATGGAGAGGTTTGTGGTTACTGGAGGTGTGGAAGGACGTCGTACAAGACGAAGAATCCAAAGCGTTGGACTGACCAAGTTAGAGACGCTGCTGGACTATCCTTAACAAGTGCTCTTCGAGCCGCGGAGTGCAGGGAGGGATGGAGAGGAGTCGTCGAAGGCTATCGTGGGCTACACGACAGCTCAGTCATGAGCTACACGACAGGATGATGAAATGTATTTAACAAATTATTATTTACAGAGGATTTACTGGTAAACGAAATAAAGAGAGAATTATCAACGGAGAACCGCAGCACTACGGACGATTGTAACTGTCTGCCCACATGTACTGAGATAGACTACGATGCAGAGGTTTCTGAGCGTGAACATAATTTTGAGAAAATGTTAGAAGCTTTCGATAATGAACTTCTAAGTTTAATGGAAAAGTGAGTATTAACAAAAAATATGTTTTTATTTTTACTGATTTGACAAGTTTAACACTGCAAATAAAACATTCATCAATTCATACGGTAATCCGTCTACACTCAAATTGGTAATTGAGACATATGTTATTGATGAGCATGACCGGGATACAACATTGCTTTCGGGGCCATTAATCGAGATTAGAACCAGTGCCTGTGCCTCATAGTTGAGGATTCCGTCGCCATTCCAATGTCAATTTATTTGAAAAGCGAAACTGTGCCGGGGGGTTTGTTTTAAATAAGTGAACCGTTGCACATCAGCAAACTCACCGGTCACACCGTTGTACTGGATCAAATGGCACACCGAAGTGAGACGATCGGAACTCACCGGTATATTTTTTTTTCTCTTTTTGAAATAATAGATATTACCGAAGTCATAGGTATCCTTACACCCTCAAATACTGGACGAAAAAAATGCATGTGCAATTCGAGTGGAGTAGCACAGCACGGGGTTCGAACTGGCAACCTTCCGCACGGAATTCCAATGCGTTACCGCGCGGTCATGCACCTCACTAGGTACGGATGTCGCAATTTGTTATCGCAGATGTGAAGAAGCAATAACATTCACGCATGTCTAGCGCGTGTGAGTGTTGTTATCAGACGAGCGTTTTACCAACTAAGCCACGGAGGTCATCTTTTCAAGAATATAAAAAGGCTTAAACTGGAATAAATTGAAAGGAAAAAATATATGGCATAGGTAAATATATTATAAAACCTATTTTTTATAAAGGAGCATTTTTGGTGTACTAACATATTCACCATAAACTACTGTTTTATCTAAATGTAGGAGCAGTGAACACCTATGAAATATACATTTAAAAGCAAACGAAATTACTTATTTAAAACCAAAGAAAAATATTAAACGTATGACAATGTAACATACTCGTATTTCAGGTCACCTTACAATGTACATAACGGGTTTAAAAAGCGATCTGACAGAATTATTAATTCCAACAAGTGCAAAGAAGCCACTTTGTCTCGATCCAAAGAGTGGGTAGAATGATCATAGAGTTTTTAACAAAGTTAATTCTTACCTACTTCATTGTGTCGTCATATAACATATACGAGTATATGCTTAGTTGAGTAAATTCTTGTTTATAATAATAAGGCTTTTTATATAGCGCCGTGTAGAAAACAAACCCTCCTCAAGGGGGATGTGCTTTGATAATTAACAAATCATTTATATTTATTTTTGACGTTTATTTATTTTAACTGTGAGGGTCACCCTGAAAGCCAATGCGTTCTTCCTTCATAAAAAATCATAAAATAAATAGAAAAAAAAGTGCAGTTGTTTAAATCAATTAATATAAATATATTACTTTTCAGCGACTCTTTCTCAGCAATTACATTTAACTTCAAGGAATCGCATTTTATAGCACAAAAACGCTATGAGCTGTACGGATTGACAGACTTTCTCTCCAACTGTGGAGGCCTCTTGGGACTCTTCCTCGGATTTTCGATTCTTAGCTTTGTTGAAATTTTCTACTTTATGAGTTTAAGGTAAATGCGCAAAATATTTTAACGCTTCTTTTAATTGAACAATAAACGAATGAATGCTCACTACTCTTAATGGGTATAATAGAAGGCACAGTGCAAAGTGGGAGATTATGGTATTTATCGTTGGCGCCACCGGAGATAATTATGTAAGCTAAAATGTGATATGCATACCCTGTTGCATATAGGGTATAGAGCTTTAGTATTTACAGCTTGTCAGCATTTTCTTTCTCCATTGGGTTTCTGATAACTAACAACAGACCTTCGTCATTCAGCAAAATTTGATGCTGTTTGCTCCCGATTCCAGAATCCCAAAGAATATCTTTTTAAGCGAGCTAACGAAGGGCAGACGAAAACACGGTGAGCAGGGCAAGAAATTTCCGTACATTAATAGAATTTTTATTTGATACTATAGATGTAGCTTTTTTTAATGTTTTCGAAATTATGTTGATTTAATTCTTAATAATTCAATATTTTAAAAACAAATACTTCACATATATTACCAACCAAAACGCGAACTAGTTAATCTTAGTTTATGTGACTTTACAGAGGAATATTTTAGATTTGATTTCATATAAATAAATATATTGTTTATGTAAATAACATATTAGAATACAACATAATATGAACCTGGGGGTCTACACGTATGTGCAGGTGTGAGTATGTGTATTTTTATTTTAAATAATTTTCGTAGATATTTACTGTGTTTTTATTTGTATAAACTATTTATTTATTAACATTTTTTTGTATTATTATTTACATGTATAAGGGTATGAGCTGAAATACATCTGGCGTCCTCGCAGCCGAACTCGCCTATTTGTAGGGATGTATCTCGACTGGAAGGATATTATGAGATGAGCCCACACCGTTTAATAGTTTTTCTCTCTAATGTATTTTCTTTTCCATTGCCTTAATAGATACATGTGTGTAATTTCGGGATGTATATATACGAGTATATATTATTTTACTATCAATAAATATATTATTTATTTATTAATATTTGTGTATTGTATTTTCTAAAATGCAATCCGAAATTTGGTACTGAAAGACAGCGATTTTATTTTATGAATACTTAGGTCAGTTTTTTCATATTCTTTATATTTTAGGTTGTTTTGTAACGTGAAGATGAAGAAGAATTATCTGAAGACTAAACAAAAGAGTGACAAATGAATGTTATTTATAAAAACAATAATTAAAAAAATAACAATTCTGGTTCAGACAATGTTAACTTCTTTTTAAATAATCATTTTCATTACTATGTGCTTAAAATTTCCTATATGATAATCTAATAATAGGGATGAAAATTAACAATACCGGTTATGTGTGTGAAACTGAATATTATTTCGGCAACTACTGTTGTTTTTTATTTCTTTAGTCTTGTATTATAATAATTTTATTTCTTATTTTTGTCCTCCTTCCCATCATATATCGTAATATTTTGTCCTCCTTCCCGTCATATATCATAGTACGAGTATTTTGTCCTCCTTCCCATCATATATCGTAATATTTTGTCCTCCTTCCCGTCATATATCATAGTACGAGTATTTTGTCCTCCTTCCCATCATATATCGTAATATTTTGTCCTCCTTCCCATCATATATCATAATATTTTGTCCTCCTTCCCATCATATATCATAATAATTTTTCCTCCTCCCCATCATATATCATAATATTTTGTCCTCCTTCCCATCATATATCATAATATTTTGTCCTCCTTCCCATCATATATCATAATAATTTTTCCTCCTCCCCATCATATATCATAATATTTTGTCCTCCTTCCCATCATATATCATAATATTTTGTCCTCCTTCCCATCATATATCATAATAATTTTTCCTCCTCCCCATCATATATCATAATATTTTGCCCTCCTTCCCATGTAATATCATAATATTTCAACTTTAACCAAAGACAATTGGAAGTTTTTGCGTGCTTGTAAGATACTCGTAAAGTTGGGTAATTGAAAGAAATTTCATATTAAATCGTCAATTTGTACAAAAATACATATTCCGGATTTTTTATCTATAGTATAATACTAAAAACGTGTAAAGGAAGCTGCAGCTGTCTTAGAATTAGGGCTTTCAAACCGGTTTAAACAAAAACCGGTTAACCGATTATTTGAACAATTTTAAAATAACCGAAAATCAGTTATTTTTATTCAGATAACAGGTAAGAATAAAAAAAAATCCAATCACATTAATATTGCTTTATTTTTATGTAACTTTTGACCATAGCTTCAAACGCAATGTGCTATACTCGTATATATCACAGGTGGTATTCTTTATGACCATCTTGATGCCAACGGTCGGTTAAATATCGTCCAGTTTTTCTAATCCCAAACAACAATCATAATATTGTGAGCATTTATAAAATATCTTAGTTTAATCTTAAATAACATATAATGCCCCAGTATTCTTATAATTCTATTAAATAATGTTTTCAACGAATTGAATTGTGTTTTTGTGTATGGCTTCTTATTTTTTCGAAATTGTGATTTGATAGATGCAATAAAATTGTTTTAACAATGAAATAAATAGTTTTATTATGTTTCATAAATCACATAACATAAAACATATGCCCAATTTAGAATATATAAATATACAATAAATCATCAATAAATAATAACGAGTACGGAAGAGTAGCTCTGTGGCGTGGCAGAGAAGGTAGAATCCAGAGACTGACAAAAAGCTATTCCAATTTTTATAATACAAGTGAATTTACAATGAAAATAGTTATTTTAAAAGAGAAATGATAACATTGAGGAATCTTGATATGGAGATCCTCGGGACCATTACAGGCAATTGTTTAACAGACAGGATAGAAAGCTCTGTCATCTGTAAAATATTATATACATGGTACTAGATGTTGTCAGGTGAAGAAAGAAAAGAAGAAGACAGTGCATTAACATGTGGAAAGGGAATACCAGAATCATCACACAGGGTGATGCGAGTGAAACCTAACGATGGCCGTCTCCCCGGAAAAAAGACGGTCTCAGGAGAGAGGCGAACCCAATGCTCGAACAGGATCAGTAACCTAAAAGAAGAATATCATACTTGTTGAATACAATTGACAATAAAACCCAAACCTAATAGTGAAAGTGAAATGATATTCAATAAGGTTATTGAGATTAATATATATGTATTGTAGCAAGTAGTGAGCTCCGTCATTAACACTCCATTACGTTTTTTTCATTATGTAAAATAAAATACACAGGAAAAATATTTCTTGATTCGGTAATTAAAGGCCCTAATTGTTTTAAAATTACTCCCTTTGTTACAACTCGTAACATAATGTTTTTTAAAAGGTTCCAGTCTGGTTTTCACTAAAGGCCACTTTACCATCTTTCTGGTTGGTTGGAAGAGATTGTCATGTGGAAATACACCCGCCAGGTTGTACCGTAAACAACGAAAGGGAAATACAAAGCTATGTCATTACAGAATCGCTTAGGAAATAGATGTATACATTTTAGCAAACATGTAAAAATCAAAACCAACAGATTTAATAAAATAAAAAAACAGTTAAAAAATTATATTACATAATTTAAAGCCAGACATAGATACTATAAATAAAGTATGATAATCATACTAGATAATATGGTAAAATACGAATATCATAAAAAAGCTGAAGCATATGGAATATTCAATATAATGCAAAACAATCTACATACAATCTTGTATTTACGTATATTTATGTTATACGTGTGTAATATTTAGTCAATGTTAGATATTCCATAGTATTCTCGGCTTATTTTTATTATTTTACATGTTTTCCTTTAAATGAATAAAATATTGTAATTTTTTATGTGTAGACGAGCAATGTATGGCAGATTAAGGAATATTAGGAAGGAATAATGATTGAAAGAAAAAGTAATGCTTAAGATAAAAAAAGAAGCATTAAGATCATCTAGAAAGTATGAATGATTATTTAATAAAAATATATTTTCGTATAGTCATACGATACATTGCTCGGCCTTACATGGCCAATGAGACAGTATGGAGAGGTTTGTGGTTACTGGAGGTGTGGAAGGACGTCGTACAAGACGAAGAATCCAAAGCGTTGGACTGACCAAGTTAGAGACGCTGCTGGACTATCCTTAACAAGTGCTCTTCGAGCCGCGGAGTGCAGGGAGGGATGGAGAGGAGTCGTCGAAGGCTATCGTGGGCTACACGACAGCTCAGTCATGAGCTACACGACAGGATGATGAAATGTATTTAACAAATTATTATTTACAGAGGATTTACTGGTAAACGAAATAAAGAGAGAATTATCAACGGAGAACCGCAGCACTACGGACGATTGTAACTGTCTGCCCACATGTACTGAGATAGACTACGATGCAGAGGTTTCTGAGCGTGAACATAATTTTGAGAAAATGTTAGAAGCTTTCGATAATGAACTTCTAAGTTTAATGGAAAAGTGAGTATTAACAAAAAATATGTTTTTATTTTTACTGATTTGACAAGTTTAACACTGCAAATAAAACATTCATCAATTCATACGGTAATCCGTCTACACTCAAATTGGTAATTGAGACATATGTTATTGATGAGCATGACCGGGATACAACATTGCTTTCGGGGCCATTAATCGAGATTAGAACCAGTGCCTGTGCCTCATAGTTGAGGATTCCGTCGCCATTCCAATGTCAATTTATTTGAAAAGCGAAACTGTGCCGGGGGGTTTGTTTTAAATAAGTGAACCGTTGCACATCAGCAAACTCACCGGTCACACCGTTGTACTGGATCAAATGGCACACCGAAGTGAGACGATCGGAACTCACCGGTATATTTTTTTTTCTCTTTTTGAAATAATAGATATTACCGAAGTCATAGGTATCCTTACACCCTCAAATACTGGACGAAAAAAATGCATGTGCAATTCGAGTGGAGTAGCACAGCACGGGGTTCGAACTGGCAACCTTCCGCACGGAATTCCAATGCGTTACCGCGCGGTCATGCACCTCACTAGGTACGGATGTCGCAATTTGTTATCGCAGATGTGAAGAAGCAATAACATTCACGCATGTCTAGCGCGTGTGAGTGTTGTTATCAGACGAGCGTTTTACCAACTAAGCCACGGAGGTCATCTTTTCAAGAATATAAAAAGGCTTAAACTGGAATAAATTGAAAGGAAAAAATATATGGCATAGGTAAATATATTATAAAACCTATTTTTTATAAAGGAGCATTTTTGGTGTACTAACATATTCACCATAAACTACTGTTTTATCTAAATGTAGGAGCAGTGAACACCTATGAAATATACATTTAAAAGCAAACGAAATTACTTATTTAAAACCAAAGAAAAATATTAAACGTATGACAATGTAACATACTCGTATTTCAGGTCACCTTACAATGTACATAACGGGTTTAAAAAGCGATCTGACAGAATTATTAATTCCAACAAGTGCAAAGAAGCCACTTTGTCTCGATCCAAAGAGTGGGTAGAATGATCATAGAGTTTTTAACAAAGTTAATTCTTACCTACTTCATTGTGTCGTCATATAACATATACGAGTATATGCTTAGTTGAGTAAATTCTTGTTTATAATAATAAGGCTTTTTATATAGCGCCGTGTAGAAAACAAACCCTCCTCAAGGGGGATGTGCTTTGATAATTAACAAATCATTTATATTTATTTTTGACGTTTATTTATTTTAACTGTGAGGGTCACCCTGAAAGCCAATGCGTTCTTCCTTCATAAAAAATCATAAAATAAATAGAAAAAAAAGTGCAGTTGTTTAAATCAATTAATATAAATATATTACTTTTCAGCGACTCTTTCTCAGCAATTACATTTAACTTCAAGGAATCGCATTTTATAGCACAAAAACGCTATGAGCTGTACGGATTGACAGACTTTCTCTCCAACTGTGGAGGCCTCTTGGGACTCTTCCTCGGATTTTCGATTCTTAGCTTTGTTGAAATTTTCTACTTTATGAGTTTAAGGTAAATGCGCAAAATATTTTAACGCTTCTTTTAATTGAACAATAAACGAATGAATGCTCACTACTCTTAATGGGTATAATAGAAGGCACAGTGCAAAGTGGGAGATTATGGTATTTATCGTTGGCGCCACCGGAGATAATTATGTAAGCTAAAATGTGATATGCATACCCTGTTGCATATAGGGTATAGAGCTTTAGTATTTACAGCTTGTCAGCATTTTCTTTCTCCATTGGGTTTCTGATAACTAACAACAGACCTTCGTCATTCAGCAAAATTTGATGCTGTTTGCTCCCGATTCCAGAATCCCAAAGAATATCTTTTTAAGCGAGCTAACGAAGGGCAGACGAAAACACGGTGAGCAGGGCAAGAAATTTCCGTACATTAATAGAATTTTTATTTGATACTATAGATGTAGCTTTTTTTAATGTTTTCGAAATTATGTTGATTTAATTCTTAATAATTCAATATTTTAAAAACAAATACTTCACATATATTACCAACCAAAACGCGAACTAGTTAATCTTAGTTTATGTGACTTTACAGAGGAATATTTTAGATTTGATTTCATATAAATAAATATATTGTTTATGTAAATAACATATTAGAATACAACATAATATGAACCTGGGGGTCTACACGTATGTGCAGGTGTGAGTATGTGTATTTTTATTTTAAATAATTTTCGTAGATATTTACTGTGTTTTTATTTGTATAAACTATTTATTTATTAACATTTTTTTGTATTATTATTTACATGTATAAGGGTATGAGCTGAAATACATCTGGCGTCCTCGCAGCCGAACTCGCCTATTTGTAGGGATGTATCTCGACTGGAAGGATATTATGAGATGAGCCCACACCGTTTAATAGTTTTTCTCTCTAATGTATTTTCTTTTCCATTGCCTTAATAGATACATGTGTGTAATTTCGGGATGTATATATACGAGTATATATTATTTTACTATCAATAAATATATTATTTATTTATTAATATTTGTGTATTGTATTTTCTAAAATGCAATCCGAAATTTGGTACTGAAAGACAGCGATTTTATTTTATGAATACTTAGGTCAGTTTTTTCATATTCTTTATATTTTAGGTTGTTTTGTAACGTGAAGATGAAGAAGAATTATCTGAAGACTAAACAAAAGAGTGACAAATGAATGTTATTTATAAAAACAATAATTAAAAAAATAACAATTCTGGTTCAGACAATGTTAACTTCTTTTTAAATAATCATTTTCATTACTATGTGCTTAAAATTTCCTATATGATAATCTAATAATAGGGATGAAAATTAACAATACCGGTTATGTGTGTGAAACTGAATATTATTTCGGCAACTACTGTTGTTTTTTATTTCTTTAGTCTTGTATTATAATAATTTTATTTCTTATTTTTGTCCTCCTTCCCATCATATATCGTAATATTTTGTCCTCCTTCCCGTCATATATCATAGTACGAGTATTTTGTCCTCCTTCCCATCATATATCGTAATATTTTGTCCTCCTTCCCGTCATATATCATAGTACGAGTATTTTGTCCTCCTTCCCATCATATATCGTAATATTTTGTCCTCCTTCCCATCATATATCATAATATTTTGTCCTCCTTCCCATCATATATCATAATAATTTTTCCTCCTCCCCATCATATATCATAATATTTTGTCCTCCTTCCCATCATATATCATAATATTTTGTCCTCCTTCCCATCATATATCATAATAATTTTTCCTCCTCCCCATCATATATCATAATATTTTGTCCTCCTTCCCATCATATATCATAATATTTTGTCCTCCTTCCCATCATATATCATAATAATTTTTCCTCCTCCCCATCATATATCATAATATTTTGCCCTCCTTCCCATGTAATATCATAATATTTCAACTTTAACCAAAGACAATTGGAAGTTTTTGCGTGCTTGTAAGATACTCGTAAAGTTGGGTAATTGAAAGAAATTTCATATTAAATCGTCAATTTGTACAAAAATACATATTCCGGATTTTTTATCTATAGTATAATACTAAAAACGTGTAAAGGAAGCTGCAGCTGTCTTAGAATTAGGGCTTTCAAACCGGTTTAAACAAAAACCGGTTAACCGATTATTTGAACAATTTTAAAATAACCGAAAATCAGTTATTTTTATTCAGATAACAGGTAAGAATAAAAAAAAATCCAATCACATTAATATTGCTTTATTTTTATGTAACTTTTGACCATAGCTTCAAACGCAATGTGCTATACTCGTATATATCACAGGTGGTATTCTTTATGACCATCTTGATGCCAACGGTCGGTTAAATATCGTCCAGTTTTTCTAATCCCAAACAACAATCATAATATTGTGAGCATTTATAAAATATCTTAGTTTAATCTTAAATAACATATAATGCCCCAGTATTCTTATAATTCTATTAAATAATGTTTTCAACGAATTGAATTGTGTTTTTGTGTATGGCTTCTTATTTTTTCGAAATTGTGATTTGATAGATGCAATAAAATTGTTTTAACAATGAAATAAATAGTTTTATTATGTTTCATAAATCACATAACATAAAACATATGCCCAATTTAGAATATATAAATATACAATAAATCATCAATAAATAATAACGAGTACGGAAGAGTAGCTCTGTGGCGTGGCAGAGAAGGTAGAATCCAGAGACTGACAAAAAGCTATTCCAATTTTTATAATACAAGTGAATTTACAATGAAAATAGTTATTTTAAAAGAGAAATGATAACATTGAGGAATCTTGATATGGAGATCCTCGGGACCATTACAGGCAATTGTTTAACAGACAGGATAGAAAGCTCTGTCATCTGTAAAATATTATATACATGGTACTAGATGTTGTCAGGTGAAGAAAGAAAAGAAGAAGACAGTGCATTAACATGTGGAAAGGGAATACCAGAATCATCACACAGGGTGATGCGAGTGAAACCTAACGATGGCCGTCTCCCCGGAAAAAAGACGGTCTCAGGAGAGAGGCGAACCCAATGCTCGAACAGGATCAGTAACCTAAAAGAAGAATATCATACTTGTTGAATACAATTGACAATAAAACCCAAACCTAATAGTGAAAGTGAAATGATATTCAATAAGGTTATTGAGATTAATATATATGTATTGTAGCAAGTAGTGAGCTCCGTCATTAACACTCCATTACGTTTTTTTCATTATGTAAAATAAAATACACAGGAAAAATATTTCTTGATTCGGTAATTAAAGGCCCTAATTGTTTTAAAATTACTCCCTTTGTTACAACTCGTAACATAATGTTTTTTAAAAGGTTCCAGTCTGGTTTTCACTAAAGGCCACTTTACCATCTTTCTGGTTGGTTGGAAGAGATTGTCATGTGGAAATACACCCGCCAGGTTGTACCGTAAACAACGAAAGGGAAATACAAAGCTATGTCATTACAGAATCGCTTAGGAAATAGATGTATACATTTTAGCAAACATGTAAAAATCAAAACCAACAGATTTAATAAAATAAAAAAACAGTTAAAAAATTATATTACATAATTTAAAGCCAGACATAGATACTATAAATAAAGTATGATAATCATACTAGATAATATGGTAAAATACGAATATCATAAAAAAGCTGAAGCATATGGAATATTCAATATAATGCAAAACAATCTACATACAATCTTGTATTTACGTATATTTATGTTATGTGGGAAGTTATGGGAAATAAAACGACTAGGATGACGATGAAATTTTCAAATTTGAGGCATTGTCTCATATTTTTTTAATTTGATCCAAGTTCCATTGAAGTATCAAATTAATGTCGTCGGGTTTCCGGCAGAAGTTGGAAGCTAAGATTTTACTATTTTTGTTGAACAGCTGCTCCACAGCCTCAGTAGTTCTACCCATTTTTTTATCGTCCTTTTTCAAGTGGTCTGTCATGTCTTGAAATGTCGGAATATTGGATCGTAAAAATAGCATCTTCGAAAATGGAAATCAAGCCTTTAAAATTGATGCTATCACCACGTCGACTGACTTGGCCTTCTTCGGTGGCAATATGTCGCCACTCTTTCAATTGTTGTTTGGACTCATATCTTCAAACTTTGTTCTGGTAATTTCAAACTTCTAACTCAATAAAATATGTCAAATTCAGTCTGCAATTACTATATAATCAGTGATACGCTTTTATATGTAAATTTAAGCAAATGTATTTACAAAACTAACCACGCTTAAAGCTTTATAAACAAACCATTATAAAACACTCATACTGACAGTTAATGATATAAAAATCAAACGTCGAATTTCTACTGGCGACAAAACATTTTTATCTACCTTCCATCTATACAAAAATTATTGTCTATAAAAAAGGTCTTATGCGCATTGAACAGGATTTAGAGTTAAAACTAAACAAATGAAATACACGAAACCAAAAATATATTTAAAAAAAATAATCTGGAAATAATTTTATATTATTTTATAAAATATGAGTAAAAGCGATAGTTAACACAAAACTGTATTTTATTACACTACTCGCACTATACTCGTATATCTCACCAAGAATTATATCACCCATCAACTAGTTTCAAAGCATATGAACTTCTTTTTCAGGAGTCTTTAAACATCCCATTAACACCTGAAGTATGATTTGGCAATAAAATTTATTTTAATTTTTCATTTTAAAACAATCTGGCGGGCTTATTGAATTATGCATCTATTTCTCCCATTTAACCAGTTCAGCTCTTTCTGTTATGAAGGGGTGTGATCGTATTTCCTCAGGTTAAAAATAAATCTCAGACAAACATTTTGATGACGCTGTTATTTGTCCACTTGTTCCTTCGAAATATACATGTATGTTAACAGACATCCGCTTAGTTTGAAATTTCCCGAGCAAAATTTTGGTTTAATAAGACAGGAATATTTCCAGCACTTTAATGGAATGAAGGCTGAACAAGATCCTTTGACTTGCCTAATTGATTTGATCTCGCCATAAGAGTGTTAGACATGAACAGTCCTTGGTTTTTCACTATTTTTATTTACTATCGAGTAATATTGGAGGAAGTAAATCAACGTTGAATTCACTGAGAAGCTGAGGACTACCAATGAACATCGCTTGAAACTTGGTAGTATTAATGAGTAAGCCATGCTCTTTAGTCTTCTTAGTCCATTCGGAGATCAATTGAAGGTCCTCATTTAGATCGTTCAACGCCTTGTGCAAGCGATTGGCATCGAAATTCGAAGAGTTAAAATAATACCCATTTGAAGAGTTAAAATAATAATGTTGAAATCTAAAACAAAGTTTTGCAGCCTTGGAAGAGGAAGATGCATCTAGGTATCAGCTAGTTTGTTTGTTTTGCAGCCTTGGAAGAGGAAGATACATCTGGGTATCAGGTATCAGCTAGTTTGTTTGTTTTGCCAATATAACATATTTTTTTCTTTTATATAGAACCCTCAATATATTCAAATTGATGATTTCATATTGTTTTCGGTCTCAGACATCGAACCCTCGGGTTTAGAAACAGTGAAGTAGACATAAAACTCGCGTTTCGTCAGTGACATACTGGTAACACTAACGCACGTGAAGAAAAATATAGTCGCACACGTATTCAGCGCTTGCTGTATTCTTACCTGATAGGTAACTATTTTACACATCTGTGAGGTTTTTTATTTGGATTACAAACGGGAATCGATTCCGACGCCCCCGGGTGGAAGTCAAGTGTGTTACCAACTAGGCCACGGAAATCTTCAGTATTACGTGTGTAATATTTAGTCAATGTTAGATATTCCATAGTATTCTCGGCTTATTTTTATTATTTTACATGTTTTCCTTTAAATGAATAAAATATTGTAATTTTTTATGTGTAGACGAGCAATGTATGGCAGATTAAGGAATATTAGGAAGGAATAATGATTGAAAGAAAAAGTAATGCTTAAGATAAAAAAAGAAGCATTAAGATCATCTAGAAAGTATGAATGATTATTTAATAAAAATATATTTTCGAGTAATAAAGAAGGTACGAGAATATGGATGAGGTGTATGAGCGTAGCAGAAGCGAAGGACGTGTGCCAGAGTAGAAGGAAATGGAAATCTATGCCTGCCTCAAACAGGGCATGACGTGATGATGACGACGACGATTATTGTGTGTTCTATTTTAATATTTTGTTTCATTGATATTTTTTCCGTGTGAATATACACATACTCGAGCACTACTGCATGTCAATCTAAAAAGTCACATTTCAGGGTTGATGTTATCGTGACCTTTCAATATTTTTACACGTAGCACACAAGACAGGGGTGTTAAGGTTGTGGAATTGTTTTCACTTATATTTTTACATTATAGAAACTAGAATCCGTAAACATTTCAATACACTGTAATTTAAAGTTGGTTAATTTATCCATTAATTCGATTTTACCCCTCAACATATATGAATTCATCACATGGACATGTTGAAGATCATTCCCAGGAGACAATACTATGTTCGTCCCCAATGATGACAACCCCTGTCACCTAGTTGGTGAGATACCGCTTTTCACTTAAGGCTTTTTTAATACTTTTCTGGTTGATCGTAAGAGAGTCACATTGCAATAAACCCGCCAGGTTGTACTGTATACAACGAAAGTGTAATACAATATAATAATCGAGCCTGCGAGCTAAGTACCATTAGAGTAGCCGAGTAACAGTTTGCTATTCTACGTGTCTAAAATACTATCGTAAGTTGACAGACGATTATCGCGAGTATTGCTACCGGACAAACTCTTTAACCAAACTGCTATCCTTTTTTGGTACGAAAACATTGGGAATCGAACCTAAAACTCCTGAATGGAATCTATAAATTGTGTGCTTTAATGAAAAAGCTTGAAGATCTGTTTTCTCTGCTTACACCGCAAAAGACACGCCATGATGATATGTGTGTATGTATGTAAAAAAGTGTAATTGGTAATTGTATGTAAAAAAAGTGTAATAGACAATTTGATGGTAGGACGGCATGTTTTTTGTAATTAGAAACAAGGTTGATCTTTAACAGGACGACTGTACCTTGGACAGCAGAATTTTTTATTGATATGAACATTTATAATGTTAGTGGAACATATAATTTTTATTCGGAACGTTCCAACCAATTGCCATTTTCTTTAAGTTCCGGAATCTGGTGCTAAAAGCTGAAAAGCCCATCCAATGATATGCGAAAACTATCAATAAATACGTTTTAATTGTAACACCTAACATACTTACATTCTATCCCGTCCCCTCATATTCCTTACGGGGTTGGCAGAATTGCTGGCTCTGGTACGAGTAATCCTACCTTGTCCAGGGTTAATCCCTGTGACTTGTTAATAATAAAAGCCAACGCCAATTTAATTACAAATTTTGTCTTTCGGAGAAAAAAAAGGGAAATCTAAATTAATCGGTGCCAAATCTAAAATTGAGATAAATACTACGAGTATATGCTTTTCTGCAATTCCCGTCAGCACTTCGGCAATAACTAAATTTGGCTTCAGGTCTTTGATAACCAAGCGAAATCCGTTACAAAATTCACGTTTGGTATTTAAATTTCTTAATGGAATAAAGATGCTTAATTTATTTAATTAATTCATTCGCATCGTATATTAATCAGAACTCAAATAAGTGATGGCATTTTCTAAATTGTAATCCTTACGCAGTAGCTTCGACATACAAATTTTATATTTCATTTTCCCTTCACGGTCACGGTACGATTTGCGGCATTAGGCCAATTATATAATACTTGTAGATTACACGGAGTTTTTAAGAGTTTGATTTATTGACCCCCTGAAAATTAAATGAGAAATGCTATTAAACAGTGATAAGGAGTTTATTAATTCATATAGATTCTATTGTTGTCTATGGTCGAAAAGTGAAGTCTTTATGGAGGCTCGCAGATTGTTTCCTCCGCGAAGCTGCTGGACCAGAGATGGAAGGATTGTAGTTCGCCACCGTGACAAAATCTTTCATCTCACAAGTTTGCAGGAGCTGCAGAACATAAAGGGAACAAACGAAGTAACCTTGGATAGCGAGACCCAGGCGAGATCAACAAGGCAGAGCTCTAAGAGGGGAAAATCATCGGGCTCCAAGTGATACGTGCCTTTAGTATTTTTTTTTTCTCTTCTATTATTTTAAAACATTTTAACAAACTGTCAAATTTTGTGTCAAATATTATGTTGTGATAACGCGAGTGTTGCCGCATTATGAAGACCAATAAATCAGCGGAATAAATGTCATAGAGCATATGCGAGTCGCGCTGATCGGCAGTCAAGGCAATGTTGTCTGATCGGGAGTTCGGCTCGGCGTACTTAGCCCGAATTTTTTGTTTGATCTGTTAACTGGGTCCTTGAGTTGATTCATGCGTCGGGTGATATATGCTGCTTGTACTGCAATCGACAATAAATTTTGACAGCAATGCGACTTGCACCTCCGTTGTGGCAATACTCGCGCTCGGTACATAACATATCTTACATTTTTGATGGCGGGAACAAATGTCAGACTCAAACTATTCATTGTTTTTGATTTTTTTTTTTTTTTTGTTTGTTTTTTTTTTACCCACTGTACTATTGAGCTGTGTTCCTGCCGCTGTATATTGCCTTTAAACTGTTTTTTTTTATCCTATTATTTTGACTTGCCTATATTTACATTCTGTTTTCTTTTTTTTTGGGAATCTATTGCTATTTTTTTTCCTTTTCATGATTGACAGCTTCCATTTTACAACTTGAGGCAATCCACACTCAATGTAGATATTCTCTTACTGATTACATTATAGCTGTGGAAATATATTCATATTTTCTTTTTTCTCTCTTCCACTTGCCTGAACTACGTTAAGTGTTACTTTTACATTTGTTTCTTGTTTCCTTTTCTCTCTCTGTATTTGTATGTATTTTTAATGACTTGCATTGTAAGTCTCTAGAGGTTTTGTAATTTTTTCGAATTTTTTTTTTTGCTTGTTTTTATTTCTTGTTTGTGACCTTCAATCAACTAGACAGGGGTACGACGCGTGACAGTAGAATAAATTCGCTGTTTCTTGGCTTTGTGTTTCTGAGCTTGTTTTTTTTCGTTGATTTAGTTTATTTTGTGTTTTTTTTTTTTGAACAAATATTTAATGTCATCGCCCCCCTTATCTCCCGATGATTCCATGACTCTACCTACTTCGCATACCCTTCTATCTACTCCCTCACCCTTTCCTGAATTCCTATCTACATTGGACACGTCATCTTCAGACTCTTCAGATTTCGCTGATACAAACCCGCCATTACTTTTGAATAATCATCTCCGCTCTGCTTTCTCTACAGCTAACAATGACTTTCACGCATGCCATATAAATGCCCAAAGCATACCCGCCCATTATTCTGAGCTGCTCACCTCATTTCATGACCAGCCTGTCCATGCCCTGCTGGTAAGCGAATCCTGGATGAAACCATCACTATCAAACTCACTTTTTTCTCTTCCAGGATTCCATCTAGTTCGGCGAGACAGGGTGGGGAGAATGGGAGGAGGAGTCTGCATATATTTGAGGAATAATATAAATTTTTCTATCATCTGTCAATCCCAAGCTCCTTACTCTGGAGGCCCAGAATATTTATTTATATCCCTTCACTACAACTTCATTAAATATCTCATCGGAGTGATATACTGTCCTCCTAATAATAATTATTTTGACGAGTTAGAAAAACTTCTTGAAGATCATACTCCTAATTTCAATACCACTCTCATAATGGGAGATTTCAATACGTGCCTTAAAAAAAATGACGGCCGATCTGATAAACTCCTGAGAATCGTACAGTCAATGAACCTCTCAATAATGCCCCTAAACTGTACACATGTAACAAGAAATTCCCAAAGCCTTCTAGATTTAATTATTACCTCAAATCCCTCTGCAGTTCGAACTCATGGACAAATTGATGCTCCAGGCTTCTCGCATCATGATTTGATATATATCTCACTGATCAACCACGCTCCGAAACTCTCAAAAGAGAGAAAATTCCTGAGAAGCTTTGGACGCGTTGATGGGGACGCCTTATTTTCCGACGCAAGCGAAGTTGACTGGGCGGCCATCGAACGATTGGATAATATAGATAGTAAAATAAATCTATTCAACACGTTTTTACTAGAGCTCTGCGACAAACACGCTCCACTTAAACTTACTCACTTAAAGTATAGACCTGCCCCATGGCTGACTGACGACATTAAAAAAAACATGGCTAGACGTGACAAAGCGAAAAAAAACTTCAAATCTAATCCCAATGATCAACTATGGGAGATTTTTCGACGACTTCGCAATAAATGTACACAATTATGTCGGAATGCAAAAAGAAAACACTTTTTTGACACCCTTCAAAACTGTCAGCCTGCAAAAAGGTGGAAGGTCCTGAACTCGATGGGTGTCAAATCCTCGGACACCTCAGGTAACTTCACATTAGATGTTAATAACCTTAATAGACATTTTGCAACACCATCACTCAGTTTAGACATTACCACAAAGGAGAACACTCTCCGAAAAATTCATGTAATGCCTCGACCCAATGTTCCTGAGCTCCACTTTTCGGAGGTTGATGTAGGTGAGGTTCGTCGTATTCTTTTGACTATATCCTCAAAAGCGATGGGTGACGACAATATTTCGATTGTATTCATCTCCTTCATTATCGATGCTATTCTTCCTATCATAACACATATTATAAATTTTTCTTTGTCTACTAGCAGCTTTCCTAGTGTATGGAAGAGGGCTCTAATTATTCCGATCCCGAAAGTTGACTCACCCACGTCATATAAAGATTTTAGGCCCATATCTTTTCTGCCCACACTATCCAAAATTATTGAAAAAATTGTTCATATACAAATTGACTCCCACCTTAATCAATTTGAATTGTTTAATCCATTGCAGTCAGGATTTCGTCCGGGACATAGTACCACTACCGCACTGGTCAAGATCACGGATGACGTGAGACGTGGAATGAGCTTTAAGCAGTTGACATTGTTATGTCTACTGGATTTCAGCAATGCATTCAATACTGTAGACTTTGATCTGCTTATGGCTCGAATGCGTTCATTACGATTCTCTGAATCGGTCATAGTCTGGTTTTCGAACTATTTAAAGGGAAGACAACAATCCTGTAAATACCAAGAGCATATATCTGAATGGACTGATCTCTCTGCAGGCGTTCCCCAAGGTGGAATTCTCTCTCCACTCCTTTTTTCTATATTCATCAACCCAATAACATCGTCTCTTAAATGTTCTTATCATCTGTATGCAGATGACCTGCAGATATATATTCATTTTGATCCAAATTTCTTTCACGCGGCTTTGAACAATTTAAATACGGACCTTCAATCGATCTCGGAGTGGACTGGGGAGCATGGCTTACTCATCAATCCTAAGAAGTCTCAAGCGATCCTCATTGGCAGCCCTCAGCTTCTCGGTAAATTCAACACTGACTTACTTCCTCCAATATTACTTGATGGCTCTATTATACCATTACATAAAACTGTTAAAAACCTAGGAGTGCTAATAGATAACACTCTCTCATGGCGAGATCAAATAAATGAGGTAAGCCGAAGGATCTTCTTCAGCCTTCATTCCCTTAAAGTGTTGCAAAGATTTCTACCAACTAAAACCAAAATTTTACTCGTACAATCTCTGCTCTTTCCGATTCTGGACTATGCGGACGTATGTTACTTGGATGTTACAGAGGAACAGCTGGACAAATTACAGCGTCTTCAAAATGTGTGCCTAAGATTTATTTTCAACCTACGAAAGTACGATCATATAACTTCATACCAGAAGGCATTGAACTGGTTGAATGTTAGAAATAGACGCCAAATTCACATACTGTCTCTATTGTATAATATCCTTAACTGTCCCGCCGCACCCTCTTATCTCGCCGAAAATTTTCAGCGTCTTTCCAATCATGGATTAGCGCTACGCTCAAACAGAGATTGTTTATTGGCCTTTCCAGTTCACCGCTCTTCTTTTTTCACGTCGTCCTTTACTGTCCATGCAGTGAGACTCTGGAATCAGTTACAAACCAATATAAGAGTCGCTCCGTCCTTGGCATGCTTTAAGAAGCGACTGAAAAAACTCTTAATTTCTAGTCAGTAAAATAACGTGTTTCATTCCTGATTTTTCTTTTCCTTTCCTCTCCACCATCCTTTCCTTTCCTTTTGATTGATGATATCTCACTTTATATGAAAAATGGTGTTCGGGTGATTGTCCGTCTTTGTGGGGTTTGTGGGCATGTTCTCACGTATATGTTTATGGATTTCGTGGGGATGGATAGTCATTTGAATGATTTATGCGACCACGTAACTTGCTTCATTTACTTTTGTCTGGTTGGTTGGAAGAGATTGCCGCCTGGCAATAAGCCCGCCAGATTGTATTGCAATAAAAGTGTTAAATAAATAAATATATTCAAATGTTCCAACACATTACAACTGCGTTTTATAAAAATTGAATAAAAACTTAAATAAAAATTGAAAATACCTATAACATATTTTTAAAACCTGCCAGAAACAATAGAACACAACAAAATGAACGTAATTCTGCAAAAAGTACCTAACTCACATTTTACCAGTTCTGAGGAAATTGACAAAATATCTTGCGGATTTCTGAGGTCTCGTATGGAAACTTTTTTTACAAACGGAATTTAAGGATGATATCGTCGGGTTTCTGGCATAATTTGGTAACTAACATTTCACTGTAACAGATAATCAAAAGTTGAAACACCTAATATGTAATTTTTGCACTTAAATATTTTTCGATTGTGTGAATGTAGTATTTTCAGTTGAAATATTTATTTCAAATCTTTATCACACAACACATTGGCTGTTATTTATTGGTAAAATGACAGGGCTTTCCCTGTCGTTATACCAATAAATAGATAAATGGTCTGTCTATTGATATGGGTGGCTTGTGCAGCTTTGGGAAGCACTTGAACACAGCATTTTTTGGGAGGTCTTATTAATATTTACTTGTGTACATGAGTTAAACGTATACACTATTCTCCACCTTAAGGTTTTTTTATCGTTCGTCTTCCCTCGGTAAGTTTTCTGCGGTTTCCTTACCAAAAATATGTTCTTCGTTTAAAAAATATACGCAAATGCGAGTACCCAATCTAATGGCTAGTCACAACCCTCCTATTTCACTAGACTGTTTTTTTTTGTAATATTTATAATCAACCAATAATTGTGGATTTGGATCCAGCAATAACGCCCACGAGGAGAGAATCTGGTCTCTAAACTATATAAATTGTCCTTTTTATTTTTATTACATCCTTTCTCATATTTTTAGTTCTTGAATAAAAAGAAAATCAAAAACGTGGTCTTAACGATCATATCATGTACGAGTATAACGTCTATATTTTTAAATGCAAAACAATTATAAAGATATTAAATAAAATAGATGATTGAACAATTTTTATCCATGTTTTAAATTTCACTAAATTAAAAGATACAAAAAAAGTATTTATATAATTACTCCATCATATCTAGGGTGTGTTTAAATAATACTAACATGTCTTGTTATATACACCTATTTTAAATAGATCTATACGCTACTTATTTTTTTACGTGTGACATAATTATGTGTTTATTAAGTATTAATTCTTTGCCTGTAAATAAACCGACAAAAGTTTCAGGAAAAAAAAGTTGGCTTGAATTTATCGATTGTTTTATGCCTTGTCAAGGTTATTTTATTTTAAAGGAAAATTGAATAACTGTAGGTGTTATTTTTGTTGAGTAACATTTAATAAATATATTAATGATATTACTTAAAAATTGTTTTCCTTAATTTTTTTTTTCAGAAATACGTCGTAAATATTTTCTTTCATATTTTAACGGTAAAAGAATTTTTTTTTTGAATTGTTAAAACAATATTGACGTTACTTTCATTTTTTCTTCACTAATATTATAATGTAAACATTACTATAGACGATAATGTTTGTAATATTTTTAAAGTTAAATAAAAGGAAACTTAAGTATTGAAAGGGTTATGGTTTGCGTGGTAAAATAAAAGCTGATTAGAAGATTGATCGAAAATAAATCAAAAGTCGGACATGATTCATAGTTTCATTTACACCATCGCTCGGTTTTTCATCACTTACTGAACAGACAGCAGGTTGGAAGTATTCGATTAATATTTTAATATATTTGTGATTTTTTTAGCGTAGCTTTATGAAAGTTTTTTTTACTTTGGATTAAGTGTGTTTTACAATAGATTTATTTACATTAAAAATTATGAGGAAAAACACGGCTAGGTGAGTATAATTAAGTTTTAAACAATGTTTTTGTTGCAAGCTTTTATAAAAAATATTTGGATTCTGAATAAATTAAAATAAATTGGTTTTTAGTGAATAACACGCTGTTTTTTTCCTATTAATACCTTAGTAATGTGATGACATGAGAGAAAAGTATTGATTATCCTTATATGAAATTGTTATTATATTTTCGACTTTATAAATTAACTTTTAAATTAAATTTCTGACTATTTTTATTTCACCTTACAATAATTTTATGTTGGATTTACAGTGAGATATGATTAACCTTTGTATTAATATTATAGTGGTAGAAAGTTGAATACAAATATCGTAGTACCTAATTGTATTATGTTATTACCAGGGTGGGGAATGGTGTTACACCAGAAAATTCATATGGACCAGAAAGAATCAAATACAAAGATTTGATACATTTAGATAAATCGAAGAGTGATTCAATAAATGAAAAACCTGATCGTTGTCAATTTTGTTCGAATCACGCTAAAGAAATTGTTAAAAATTCAAATTTGCACGGCTTGAAATATATTGGAGAGGATGGAAGACCCGTTATAGAAAAGTAAGTTTGAACATATGTTTTGTTCAGAAACAGTAATAATAATTTCATCGGTAAGCAGTAATGTAATAAGAATGTAAACTAAAATATTTTTGGAAGTGTGAAAGCATCGTTTTATAAATGTAAGGGTGCAAGAGTCATTTATTTGTTGAGTGTAGCGGTTATCAGAGCAATTATTTTCGTGAATGAAAATAAATGTTTTTGTGTGATCCGTTTTAAAAGGTTTTAACTAGTTTTAAGTATATTTATATAAAAAACGGCATGTTGACAGTATTTGTGTTAATCGTGTTTATAAATTCAGCACATGTTAAAAAAGTTGTTTTCAATTTTTTTAATTCTCATACTGTTTTTTTCGTCGTGAATGGAGGATTTCTTTCTTAGTTAAATAAATCGCTTTTCAATAGACGTATATTTAAAAACCAAATATTTAATCAATTGAAATATTTTTTTGATGGCAATCATGGCCCATTAACAAAAATAATATACAGAATTCAACTTATCATAAACGCTTTAAACCGTTAGATTTCTAAAATGTTACTCAAATTTTGAATGTGATTTCTTAACAATCGGACGCACGAGTTCGATTACCGGCGGGGCTTGTTTCACATTCAGAGTACTAATCGTCTTTAGTCTTTTAGCGTGATATTTGTTATTTAGAGGGCTCTAAAATGGGTTATTATGGCACGGTTCTTCATACTTTTATGATATTGTAAATATTTTCAGATTATGGTGGATTATCATGTTTACACTAAGTCTAGCAACATGTGCCTATCTAATTAACAACCAGTGGACGAAATGGAATCGAAATCCAGTCATTGTCAGCTTTGCAGAAATCTTTACACCCGTCTGGCAGGTATACAATATATTCGCATATGCTGTATTGCAGTGTTAGAAGTCAAGAAAGTATAAATTATAGCGAACTCCGAAAGTACAAGAAAAATAATCATTGAACATAACTTGTATTCAAATTCAAACATCAATGTACATTTGCTATATATTTTCGTTATTTTTTCTTCCAGATTCCATTTCCAGCAATCACAATTTGTCCTGAATCTAGAATGCGTCAAACTGTTTACAACTTTACTAAATATTTACTCGAAAATTACACGAACTTGAATTCCCACGAGTAAGACTTTTTCTGCCATTTTTGTTATTTGAAGTGTAGGTTCATCATTTTTATTTTCTTGAAATTTCATTTATTCCACATGAGTCGTACTTTTTATTAAAATAATTTAAAATTAGATTACTTGTTTACGATCATCGCATTCGTGGTTTGTCATTATTTCATTCATACATAGATAAATAAAATAACTTCATATACATATAAGTGTTCTGTATTAATCATTTTCAGAAGAAAAGAATTTCAATATGCGTCTTTAGTCTGTGATTCTTTGATAAAAAATTTGACATCAGAGACTAATATTACAACAGAAGACTTTATACATTTTTTGTCATCGGTAAGTTTATTAAAAATACAAGGTTTATGTATATTTATAATATATTATATATTGGAGGTATACTGACCCATGATACCTTTTAGATATCATTTGGAGTTAAGTCAGCCAATACGGTTTACCTAACAGGTACAACAATTGCAGTTCAACGCATTATGTAAAGAAAAATAATATAATTTTGACTCATAAATAGTTGAAACAATAAGAATGTTTTAATCTTTAAAATGGTACATCCCTGAAGTGAGCGAACAAACAATTTGACAAACTTAAAATGTCTGGAAATTAAAAATTAAGAATTCAACAAACTTCACTAAAATTTTCTTAAATTAAGAATAAGAATACAAGAGTTCAACTAGCGACATTTGGTTTTAAATGGAAATATAATACGTTATCCACACCTCAAAGCTATTTTTCCATCGTCTTCTCGTTGTATGAAGAACCATCAAGGAAATTAAAAACATTCAATAAAAATATAGATATTCAGCATTATTCTGTCTAAAGCTCTTTGTGTCACCCCAACTAAGCTAATGCATTACTTGCTTTGTAAGCGTTGCAGTCTTAAACCCATGTGTCAGTACTGGGAGGATAAATTAATCGAATAGGCCTTTCTTAAATAAATAAATAAATAAATATTAGGTTTATTGACAGCAACATAGTATGTACAAGATCAAATCTGAATAACATTTCTAAAAACACATAAATTGCTGACAATACATCAGACGCAGAAGCTATCAAAAGGTCTAAAAGCTATCAAAAGGTTAAGATATCTCTGGTACTTGGAAAACTTTAGGAAACCATTTGGATAAATTTGTGTGATTTTTGGATTGTATCCAGCAGTCTTAGTAAATATTTTATATAAAGGTGGCTCAAATCAAATTTAATTTATACAATGTAATGCAAACCATAATTATACATCACTTTGGTAATTTTTCTGACAGATATTTTATTTTAGACAGCGCTTCCGTTGAATGAGACTTTTGTTACATGTACTTTGAATGGTGTTCAATTTGAGTGTGATGAAATGTTTTCACCAGTAGTCACCGAATACGGGTTATGTTACTCGTATAATATTTTAAATAAGTATCAGTTGATACGAGAAAATCAGTGAGTATATAATTTTTTTATCTTATATTACGATCAAAATCGATCATTCAATTCAGTTTGTTGTATTTGGGTTGTTCGGAAAGTAATTTCGTATTTTTAGGTCAAATTCAAATACAATATTGCACCAAAGGTTTATGGACGGAAGTTTTCGATATTTTCAATTTAATTAAAATCTCTTGCCACAGAAGGCTGGTTATGTCTTGCCACAGAAGGCTGGTTATGTTTTGACTTAAGTCTTGATTTCGTCGTCATGAGTGGTTATCAGCCTTCCAGATCGGACAATATTTTCGCGTGTCGTTTCACCATTAGGTTATTTAAAAAAAAAAACATTTAATGTATACCATCGCTTACTGTGTCACTACTATACACAAAACATTTAATATATACCACTGCTTACTGTGTCACTACTATACACAAAACATTTAATATATACCACCGCTTACTGTGTCACTACAATACACAAAACATTTAATATATACCACCACTTACTGTGTCACTACTATACACAATACACATTTTTTTCCTTTGCGGTGTTAAAAAAGCATGAAGCTCCATTTGGTTTCATTTTAATCCATATAATGAACTTCTTTTTTCCATCTTTAAAATGAAAAAAACCCGCTAAAAATTACCAAAAATGCGCTTTACTCTTGTATTTTATATTAATATACATTCAACACGTTTGGAATGAATTAGTAATTAAAAGTTTTTTCCTAACGACATATATATGTACGAGAAATACGAAACTACTTTTCGGACAATTTATTAAAACTATTACAATTCTTTAATATCTCCTAAAAACGAAATATATTTGTCCTTAGCTCTTAAGAGGCCACTATAAATTCTTGACGCGCTCTTGGGGTTACCGGTGTTACAAAATATCTATGAATTCCTGTTTTTTTGTGTGTTTTGGAATAACAAACTTGTTATATGATAAAACAAGTCAAATTTACTTAATGTTTTAATAGACAATATGTATATAAATTTTTAATTTTAATTAACTGTTTTTTTTACCTCAAGCAATGATTTTTTATTTAGTGTCTGCTTTATCTCTTAGAATGGTCTAATTTTAAAAAATATATAAATATTACAATTAATTCATTACTTTATATGATACATATTCGAGTTGGCGATGGGGACATACTCGTATAGAAGAGCTTACCTTGGAGATACAATTTAATTATGACCCGATCAATTAAGTCTTCAGACTGAGAGACATTGGAGAAGACACTTGATTTGCATCTCGTCATCGTGAGCGTTGAAAATACTACCGCACGTGGAAAGGCAACAATAGTAGCATATTGACTCAATATAAAAATTGATGCAGAATATTTTACAAATATTTTTCAGTAATTACTTCTTAATATGATATGAAAATACCTTACAGAATGTACACTGAACTCAAATACTTAAAGAACACGAGTATGAATATGTCAGAAGGATGGTCTCTGGATGAAGGCTACTTAAATAATTTACCAGTGGACACGTTCCCTAATCGTGGAATGGTAAATAATATTATTAATTTTCAAAAATACATTACACATATAAAAAAATTATATCCATGCACATAGCATTCAACTATCTCCTTCCACTCTTTATTTACTTTACCCCTTCCTCGTTCTCTGTTCATTCCAAACAATGATAACATACTTCTTTCGTAAATCTTTTGTAAGTCATTCTCTCAATGTGGTTAAATAATTTCAAGATTCCTTTCTTAATTCTATGTATGACGTCCATCTTTAACAAACAATAATCTTTTATCCGATCATTTTTTACTCTATTCAACATTGTGATGTCCGGTATCCAACATTGTGATGTCAGGTATTCTACACGAGACACGCATTTCTATTAATTTATTCTGCTCATATAACTTCCTTCGGAAACTCAGACTTCGCTTTCAAACATCAATATTGGCACTTATACACCACTGTTCACAATTATTATCATTTTTTTATGTAAATTGTAGAGATAGCATTATATTTACGTCGAGATACCAGAATGAGTAACCACTGACTCAGATATAATATCACATATACATACATGATACATAATCTCGACTGAAACAATAACCAACATAATCCATAGAATGTGCAAATTCACTAATTTATTTACATTCAGTAGTAACACGTGAGGAAGTTCTGAGCCATTGCTATAGATAAATATCTTTGCTTGATATTTCAGTAGACTGCATGAAGTTCTTTCCAAGTGGTTTTGATCCCTCCTGAATGTTTTATATTTTTATTTCATATTGTAATTTATTTAAAAAAATATTTTATATAGAAATTTTCACTTGATATTTTCTATTTATTGTAAATTTCCCAACGTACATAATCATTTACTATGCCTTATTTTTCACTTATTGTTATGTGTTTTTTTTTATAATTTTAGGTTTTTGTTCTGTTTAAATTATTTTTGTTTTTATTTTAAATTTGTCTATAATTGTTTGTTAATATTGTAGATTTTTATATTTTATAATTCATATATTATATGATACATATTGATGTTTTATAGTATAAATGTTTTTTTAAATTATTGCATGTATATTTAGTGTATGTTGTTTTGACATATTTTTTATGACTTTGCATAATCATTTTCATGTGGATTTTTTTTTTCAAATTATATTTCAACAGGCCGTATATTGTGACAACCCATAAATAAATGACACGCCAAGGTACTCGTAAACTAAGAATGAACATTCATTCAGTTTGAGTCATTATTTGTTTTAACTTAATCTTTGATAGGTTTGAGTAAATATTATTATGAAAAAATGTGTACAGTGTGGTTACATTAACCAATGCCCATTTTTTTTAACTTAGGCTTTCATAAGGCAATGTATAAATTTCTCAATAATTTAGCGTTTTTCTTGTTTCATAATACTATTTAGTTATTTTAAAGACTTTTTTTCGCAAACTCGATATATCGCGTAACAATGTTACTATTTTAATTTTTCAATATATAAAATAAATATTTTCTCTTTGTATTTATCATGGTTTTATTAATTGAGTTTAATGCCAGTTTCAACTATCTTTTTCGTTTGGTGTTGAGGAACTAAATTACATGTTTAAAATATATATGTTAGTAGTCAGTGGTAAATATAGAGGAGGCTTTACACCTCTTTCCTTTACGAGGTGCGAGGCGACTAGTAAAGGAAAGAGGTGTAAAGACGGGATCAAGAAGTTGGTGTTTGAACGAGAAACACATTAAGGAGAGGACTATTACTTGATTGACCTGATTATTTATAATATTGAGACCTAATTTAATGTTTTTTCTTACCTCGAGAATCTCTAAGTTATCCAGCTCTAATCTATTTTGGTCTACCATATGTGTAGAATCCGCAAACCGCAGTCGATATCAAAAGGTGTTTTTTTCTCGATTCCGCTTTATTAACGAATCCTGAATTATTATGCTAATCATTTCCCAGTTCAACCTGGAACTATCTGAATATTGTAAAAACAGACGTTGCGCACATTACTGTCAATAACAATTTAGATGGTTCCAATTTGTAATAATATATGTCGCATTATTTTGATTTTTGTAAAGTGACGCGCGCGCTGTAATAATTCAATTAGTCTCGAGTTAAGGTTTTATAGTTTTGACACTCAGCTGTCGGTTGATGTGTTGGGCGGCATGTGTTTATTAATGGTACAATGTACTTTACAAACAACATTTTAAAAATATAAGCGCTGGGGGCTTCATTTCAAAACATAAATATAAAAAAATCATGTCAAACTTCTCACAAAAATTTAACAATATACACAGTCATTCATACAATACATGACCACCATAGGGCGGCGGGTGACCCGCACTGTACCATACCAGATGTTACTTATGGCATTCATGAGACAATTATGGTTGCACATAAAACAAAATAATAATATAAAAATCTTAAAATTAATTTTTGGTTTTACCGCGGTCTTTCGTAGATATTTTTTTTTCGTTTTTGAGAATACATACATACATTTTTCTTTTGTTTGTCCTCAATCAGCGTTTTATAACAGTTGAGAAACGTTATAAACAATCTGAAACCTGTATAGCACGGATTAATCGCGGGGTTATTGTTATTGAAACATGTCAAGAGTTCCTTATTTTTTTTTAATTACGATTCACTACTGCTTCCTTCATCTATTTTACATTTTTTTTTACCCCCTGTAAATTATAACCCGTGTCAATTTGTTGGGCACCTACACTTTTCACAATGAGTAGGTACTTATGAATAAAATCGATATTATTAGATAATTTGGTGACGTACCAAAAAAAACTATGCTGAATATTTAAACTGGTCTAATGGGCTATCGATTATATGTTCGTTTTTTTACCATACTCTTATTTGATTGATGGAACCAACTTGTCCCAGAGAAGTGATATCCCCTAAAAATATTAAATAGCCCGCCAGCACAAATTTTACAGGAATATTTAAAAATAAATTACTTTGTTATTCCACTAGTTACTCGTACATTAATCCTCGCTGTACGTGTTTCTACCTCCTATCTGGAGGCTTTCTTTATATGGATTATCCCGGTTTGTTACGACCGCAATGCTTAAGACAAATTGGTGTCATATTACGAGGCATATCCAGAAAGTAAGTGTACTGAATTTTTGAAGGTTACAATTTTTTTTATTTAAACAAAAAAATTACGTGGTTACCGTAGTACATATGTAAGCTATTTTTCGACATAGTCGCCATTCCTCTCAATGCAGGTGGTGAAGCGGGGTATCAAGTTTTTGATGCCTTCCTCGAAGTAGTTTCCCGCCAACCCCTCCGTCCACTTCTCCCCCTCCTCCTTTAGCTCCTCGTCGGTTGAAAACCTTTTTCCACCCATGTGCAGCTTCAGGGAGGTAAAGAGATAGTAATCTGAAGGTGTTAGGTCAGGGGAATGCACGGGATGGTTCAGGACATCCCATTTAAACGAGGCGAGCAGTTCCTTCGTGGCGTTGGCCGTGTGTGGTCTGGCATTGTCATGCAGCAGGCAGACTCCCTTTGTCAGCATGCCTCTCCTCCTTTGAATCGCCCTCCGCAATTTTTTTAGGGTCTCACAGTATCTAGCAGAGTTGATGGTCTCCTCTTGAGGCATATATTCAATTAAAATTATGCCTTGACAGTCCCAAAACACGGATGCCATGATTTTCTTGGCTGAAATTGTGGTTTTGAACTTTTTGGCGGAGAGTGAAGAGGTGTGACGCCACTGTTGAGACTGCCTTTTGGTTTCAGGCGTGTAGTGTGCAACCCAAGTTTCATCTCCAGTAACGGAGCGGAGAAATTCATCTCCATGGAGTTTGCAGCGCCTCAAAAACTCTTGCCTTTTTACAAAATTTCGCACTTGGCGGGAGATTGGGTTGACATTTTTCACGAAACGTGTTGTCGCGTCGACACTTCTCAACGTACTGACCTCGAACCGGTCTCGTTGCGGAGGGGAAGGGTCAGGCTACACGGAAGTGTAGCCAACATGTCGAAAATAAAATCCATCCGGTCGTGAGAGCCTCAGTACACTTACTTTCTGGATACGCCTCGTATATCCAAAGTGTGGGTGATCTATTGGTCCAAACGAAAAATGTTAAAAGAGAGGGGAAACTTTTTCCATTCTTTGGTTATTTTTTTATTTTTTTTGCTATGGTTTTCACTTTGCTTATCTCAAATGTTTCTAAATTAACTGTTTTATATAATTTTTGTGACGTACGTAAAACGTTAACATCACTTTCTTTGAAATTATGATTTTTCTCAATAATATACCTATAGATTGCAAATTCTGAAAAAAAAAATGTTATTAGATAAGCAACGCTAATACTCTTGTATTTTACTGTTTAGGTTTCTTTCTGATATTCTAATGAATTTACTTTCACAAGTATATTCTACTTCATATATGCCACTCATATGCAACGACCTCCGTTACCTGGTAGGTAAGACGCCTGTCTCCCAGCCCGGAGGTTGCAGGTTCAAATTCCACTGGAACACAGATAATTTTAAAAAGGATTTCAGGCTGTTTTAACTTAAGGCTTCTTTAAAATCATTCTGGTTGGTTGGAAGAGATTACCACATGACAATAAGCCCGTCAGGTTATATACAACTTTATACAATGAAAGTATAATACAATACAATGTATTGTATCATCCTTGCCTTTGGCGTGTAATATGCAGACCTTATATTTTCTGGAAGTAAGCGTGAGACGATCGGAATTATTTCATCAATTTGCCAAATTCTCCTCCAAATGTATCCACCAATCAATTATTTTATTTTGTGGTAATTGTCCATCTTATAATAACTAGGGGCTCTGGCACTCGCCGCCACTCGGTGGCCCGACCCCGTATTGGCACTGCGCACCCTTTTGTAAATGGTAATAGTATATTATTGTATCTATGTACATCATTAGTTAAAAAATAGGTTTAAAAAAACAATTTGTAGACCATTGCAGAATTCTAGGTATGAGTATTAAGCAAATCAAATTCGAGTAAAACGTGATAGCCTTTGCGATTTAGAATGCTCATTCCGAAATAATTTAAAAAAGGGTTTACGTACAATAAAAAAAACCTGGATCACTCGAAATACTTAAATCTGTCAAGAATTGTCAATGTTGTGTACGAGTATGTTGGCTGCCATAGCAGATACTTGCAAGTAGGAAGATTTGAAAATATAATTAATGAATCTGTAGTGTTTTTCTCATTAAGTGGCATTTCTTGAAATGATTGGCTATTGGATGAATGCCAATAAATAGGTAAATAATATTATAATACTTTACTTAATTCAGTAAAATAATCTACATATAAGACACGATTCCGTTAGATTCGATAGAAATGCGTCTTTGGTGTTGTTCTTGCTGTCAATTATATTAAGATAAACGATGAACAATTATTTCGTTTAGGGTAATATAACTAAGAATTTGTATTAGAATCAATAAAACATGTTATTAGTGACAAATTACAATTAAAAGAAAACTACATTTAAAGTTTTACATAAGTCATAATGTTACACAAGTTAAAGCTTTACATGAATCATAATTACATAAAACAGTGCATTCAGACACAATATATTAGGTGTTAACATAAGTTGTGTCCGGTTTTTTCAAATTTAAAAATGAGCACCAAAAATAAAATAAAATGGTAAAGATTATACGTCATTCGAAAGAAAAGCTTTTCTGCTCTACAAGATATTGTGTTTGCTTTTACGTTACACATATTATTTTATTTGATTACAAGCCTTCAAAATGGAATGTGGAGTAGACGAAAGTGATCATTTTCGACACCTTCTGTTCGCGTTCAATCGAGAGAATAAAGCTGCCAAAGCTGCTCGCGATATTTGCGAAGTGTACGATGAAGATGTGATGAATGAAAGGACAGATCGTCGGTGGTTTTTGCGTTTCCAAGACGGTAATTTCGACCTGAAAGACATGGAGCGTTCCGGACGACCAGTGGACTTCGATGAGAACCGCTTAAACCATATTATTCATGAAGATCCCCTTCAAACCACCGTAGAATTGACTAAGCAGATGAATTGTAGTCACATGACTGTATACCGCCATCTATTTAGCCATGTAAAAATAAGGATTGCTGAAATATAATTTAAAAGAGTAGTATAGAAATAACCAGATGTTTAGGATGACCTAGAAAAACATGACAATATCAAATTAAGCGAACTCTGCAAGAGGGGAATGATGGGAGAATATGCATGAATAATGGGAGAATATGCATGAAAATGTGTATGTGGCAGATGCGAAAGATTGTGCCAGGATGAATTAATGTAGAAATCTGTTCTCTCTACCTAACTCAATAGTCAAATAGCGTGATAATATTGATGGTGAATTTTCATCAAGTATATAAGTGATCCAAAAAATCTTTCTAGTAATTAATATATGATCAAACAGAGAAATATTAACTGGTCTGTGTATTATTATTCTTAAGATTGTGTGGGAACGAAAATAAAAATGTAATCGATTTGTTGTTTCCTTTCTTTCTTATGGTACCGAAAAATATATCAATATGTATAATTTGCTATCCCATACTGTTCTGAAAAGTACATTATTATTTTATAGTTTCCTGTGAACAAGAATATTGGACTTGCATTTGGTTTCATAATGAACAAAACAGATTACGATTATCTGTGTACTGATACAATTAATGGATTCAAGGTAAAAATAAAGAAATATATTTATTGCGGCATTATTCAATGTTAGAGCGAGTTGACAAAATTTATCTACATGTGAATATATTTTGTAGATTATCCTTCATATGCCGTCTGATGTTCCTCAGTTGTCTCAACAAATCGTCAGAGCTTCTTCAGATAAGGATATAGACGTGGCCATTAAACCTAATATGATGATTACATCTCAGGGTTTAAGGAACTACTATCCTCAAAGGTATACCGAATAAAATAATCACCATAATCTCTCAGCTTGTCTCCGTGAAAGTTTTACGTTCTCGGTGTATCTTTTTTTTAAATAGGCAATCCACCCATACTCGGTGTATCTATGTGCAATTTATTATTTGACTTAGTCGAATATGGAAGTTTGATTATTATTTTTAATGTTTATCTGTTTCTTCCTCGAAAATTCGAAAGGTATTTATATTTTTTCAAAAGACTCAAATGTTTTATTTAATTAATTATATATTGATCACTCAAGGGTAGTTTCAGAAACTTTAACTTAAATTCTTTACTTTCATTTAAATTATCTGGATTTTTTTTATTTTTCTTAAATAAGTTTTAAGCGTCAGCTCGTAGGTAGTAACTATATAACCCATTGTCAAATCCACAATGCTGCAATAAAAAGTTGAAGTGATCTAGCAAGCAATCCAGATTATCTCAATTGTTGTCATGGAATGGCTAGACCTAGAACCTAGAAAAGACTTATTTTGAAGTGAAACAAAGGCTAATGCTATAGGTATTTTAGGAAGTTCCTTAAGTTCATACATTTTTTAAAGCTATTTCATAATAACCTTAACGATACGAGATTACCAATACTTTGACTGTATTTTAATGTCGACACACTAAGTTTGGATTCATATTTTTTCCCGATGGTTTATTTATTTTAAGACTTCATGAATGAACAATTTGGCGGGCTAATTGCCTATGGAGAATCTCTTCCAACCAATGTACAATAATATTCCTGATTTTCCTTTTCTCTACCATCGCTTCTTTTTTCTTTCGATTGACGATGTCTCACTTTTATGGGTATTATTTATATTTATTGTGAATTTCGTACAAATAAATAATGATTTGAATATTTTTTGCGACCGTGTAACTTCCATTATTAACTTTTTTCTGGCAATAAATCCGCAAAATTGTTATTTAACGAAGTATTAAATAAATTCAATGTTGATTATTATTGAAACAAACTGAAAAAATGAGAAACAGAATTTATTTAACAACATAAGCAATTTGTAATATAAATTCAATCATCATAAATGTTACTCTTCATAAAGAATAGAAGACCAACACTAGTAACATCGTGGTAACCGGTTTATAAAACGTGTACTTAATACAATTGTGATATTTGTGATTTTAGAAGGCAGTGCTACTACACATGGGAGCGGTGGTTAAAATTTTACAAGATATACACCAGGCAAAATTGCGAGCTGGAGTGCGTAACCAACTACACGCTCAGTATGTGTGACTGTGTTGCATTCTTCATGCCACGTGAGTCCAAACCAACTACATACTCAGTATGTGTGGCTGTGTTGCATTCTTCATGCCACGTGAGTCCAAACCAACTACATACTCAGTATGTGTGGCTGTGTTGTATTCTTCATGCCACGTGAGTCGAAACCAACTACACGCTCAGTATGTGTGGCTGTGTTACATTCTTCATGCCACGTGAGTCGAAACCAACTACACGCTCAGTATGTGTGGCTGTGTTGTATTCTTCATGCCACGTGAGTCGAAACAAACTACACGCTCAGTATGTGTGGGTGTATTACATTCTTCATGCCACGTGAGTCGAAACCAACTACACGCTCAGAATGTGTGGCTGTGTTACATTCTTCATGCCACGTGATTCGAAACCGACTACACGTTCAGTATGTGTGGCTGTGTTGCATTATTCATGCCACGTGAGTCGAAACCAACTACACGCTCAGTATGTGTGAGTCGGAAGCTCGAGATTTGTCCTTTTGGTTAACTCTTCATATACCAATTTTCTAACATTAATTCCATTCGACATAATATTTTCAAGTGTTCCATCTAGTTCAAGTTATTAAACTTTAGCCTGAAAAAGGGTGCATAAATAGCGAATACAAGCATTCCTCATATTTCTTCATCTACGAGTATATTAACCTGATGACTTGTGTGATTTTTGTATCTTTTCTGTTCGGGTTTGAAACATACATTCTCTTAGAAATATTATTTTCAAAATGTTTGTTAAGAATTTCGAGAACTACTTATGGGACAAATGTATCGTAAAAAAACTCACCAAAATATGCAATTATCCCCTACTATTGTATAATATTTCGGTCAATTAAGAGAACATCATAATATGATGAATATGGTGATCACGGGAACTGTGGCTGCGAGAAGCGATATAGTTCATCGCAAAGTTTTGATTTCTTACTCAGTCATATAACACATTTCCGTGTCCATAAATTACATTATTAATTAAGCCATGTTTTTTTAGTATGAGGCAACAGAGATTGCTCTACCATTCGCACTAATCAGGTTCTGCCCAGAGTACTCGTATGTAATCGTATATTCGGGCAAATAAGCGTGTGTTGTGGGTTCTGTATAGCTCAACAATCACATTCAACGGTTCTTTCGTTCGAGAAACTCACCTCTGCATGTTGATCTTGCATCTATCCACCCTTACGCGGAGTCTTTTCAGAATTTCCAAGTAGGCCAAATTAGCTGGTCTCCAGATACCATGAACTTACAGTTGTCTGGTGTTTTTTTATTTCCACTTTAAAAAACGCGTTTTATCCGTAGAAATCGTCGGTTCTTGCGCTCTGTTCACGAAACTTTTTTTAAAATTTCAATAAAGATATTACAGGATGGTGATTACATACGCGGGTCTTGTGTCCTGTACTGGTTTTGTTCTTCATATATCAGCTGCAACACTTTAACGTTTCTTTCATGGTGACGTCAACCTGTCTAGCAAAGTGTAAGAGCTGACTCTCTTAATGTGTGTTGCTGTGATCTATAACGTCCCAATGAGTTTCGCAAGGATATTATTTCTAGCAATGGGTTTATTTTTTTTGTACTGATGCACCATTGTTTGAAAAATAGGCTATGATATTATACACCATATGAGGCTCTTGATAAATCTTAGAATAATAGTGAATAGAAAGCCTTATCAATTGATTTTTAAGGTTACGATCTAAATCTGAAGAACCGTCTCGGGAGAGATAATAACCCTTTAAATGACGGTGAATATACACCACTACACTGTCAGTTGCAAAGATGGAAGGTGGAGGTAACATGCGTTAATAAGTACGTTACCTAACCAGTGTTATACATGGAATTACTACAAAGAAAGCAAAAGAAGACTGGTAAAAACTTCATATTCGAATACCAAACTAATAAAAATAATTTAAAAAAATAGTAATGAAATTTGGCAAAAATAAATTACAAGTTTTATTTTCAGGTGATAAAACGACACCGATGTGTTCAGTTGAAAAAAAAACTTGTATAGAAGATGCCCAAAGTAAGTATTTTTTTGTCATTTTAAATTTCTTTAATATCGAAATATTTATTGCAGGCAAGTCGGTTGCCGTGGTCTAATGGTTAGCATTCACTCTTAATAAGTGGGTGTTCCAGGTTCAATTCCTGTCAGATTAACTTCTGAACTGATTTTACTTGATGGGTATTCTACATCTAAATTTGTTTTTCTACAGTTTATATACTGCTTATCAAACAGGAATCCAACCCGCAACCTCTGCTTTAAAAACATGTGTCTTTTCAACTAGGCCATGGAGGTGATAACATATTTTTTTATACGTGGGGGTATAATAAATTTTGATAACGCTATTAAGTAACGCAAAAACAGCGCTATGTGAAAATACTGCCTAACTAAAGGCTGTAACATATTAAACCTGTCGATTGTCTTGAAACTCTGATGTCCTATCCATTACGTAGTGTTTTATCTGCCGAGACTGTGTCCTTGCGAAAGTACAACAAATTGTGTACAATAAACCAATACACTCGTGTACACAGGAGTCTTCAATTCGCAGGATGACTGATAATCATTATTACAAGAGATTGTCAAACGTACAGTATTCCATGCAGAAGGAAGTAATTTTAAATACTGAAAGTTCTATTATGTACCTGCAACGTACATTTTAATTAATGATTTGAATGAATAGTTAGATATACATGTATACCATCACATCTCACCCCTTTTGGAGTAGACAGAGAGGACAGATATCCACACCTTTCTAACCATGCACACAGTTTTGGCCTCGTTTGTGGATATCTCGTCATATAGTATATGCTTTAATTTTTATGTTACTCTCGTCTTTTATTAAGTTGAAATTTCTTTACCTACTTTCTCATGTGTCCTTTCCATTAATTTCGCACATTCTATTCAAAAAGTTGTTTTCTTTTAATTCCTTGACAATTTAAGAATATTTCTTTCCGATCGATTTAGATTTTGAATATAATCAATTCGAGTTAAATGTTATTGCAGTACATACAAATTTACATTCAAAGAAATTGTTAAGCTTAACATTTAGATTATCTATGTTAGAATTAATTTAAAAAGATTTTTTTTCCGTAGTGCTGTGTAGATATGCACGTGTGTAATTTATATTATATATTTTGTCTTAATACACACTACGTTTCTCTGTTAGAGTAGGCAGAGATGATAGAGCTCAAGACTTTCCTATCTAAACCCACATCCTTTGCCTCTTACACATCCAACATCTTGTATAACTTCTACGGTTTATCTAACTTTCTACGTTTCCTTATTTTAAAATAACATTCATATTACCACATATATTTATTAGTATTTTATTTTTAACAAACACTGTTTATTCCACTTTTTTGTGACGGTATAACCCTACCGGTTTCAAGGCTTTCACCTCATCTTCAGGGGAGCGCAAACAAGACTAAATGCTGTTCGAACTGGTACCGATATAGACACTTCAACGGTTGGAGGCGGGGGGGTGAGGAAGGCTAGGGATAATTTCGGCCAAGAGCGGGGAGATTTTGGGGAAATAACTGTTCAACAGATGCTCCGATCGGTATACTGACTTAGAAATTTCTAGGGCCTCTAATCTGTCCAATTTATTTCCGTTGCCGCTAATATGTAAGAATTTGGCATCATCGATAGAAAAAGTATGATTCTCACGGTGACAATGATTAGCCATTTCAGAATAAATTAGAGGATTTGTTAAGGCAGATTGGTGTTCACGAAATCTCTTTTCAAAAGATCTTCCTGTCTTTCCTATATAGAAATTATCACAGTCAGCACATAAAAGTTTATACACACCACTGTTGCTAAGTATTCATTAATATTTATACCAATGGTAAAACCAAATCAGGCCAAGAATCAGTGAAAAGTGCTAAGAAAACATGGCGTAACAAAGAAATCAAACAGTGTCATATACAAAAGAACGTCTTACAAAATTATATAAAACTTTTACATACAGAACTCATTCATTGTTTGCATCCAGTTGAGTGGGACCTTTTTAACGATTATGTGTATGAATCTGTCAGTGCATTTGGATCGAAAAAGAAAAAAACTCTGGATAAAAAACTAAATAAATTAAAATGTGACCAGATTGACGGAATACCTAACACTAACACAAGCGACAAAAGTCAAGATTTAAAATTCGCAGAAAAAGTGTTTAACCTATCGAACCATAAATTTAAGGATGAAGAACTGGACCTTTTGTCAAAAGGGCTCAAACATTCCCTAATTCAAAAAATGTTCCCAGCCAAATAGAGCAGCTCGCTGTGGACGCTGTTGCACTACTTCGTAATGAGGACAAAAATGTGCAATACAAGTGTGCAGCCGACATCAAGAAATCCATCGCCACGTGTCAAGTGAATAACATCGCCCGGAAGGAACTAGCCACAGCTATGGACATCAAAAAGACTTTGAAAGATAATAATTTAACATTAACCAAGGCAGACAAAGGTGAATCAATAGTTATATTTCATAGAAAGGATTATGAAGAAAAAGTCCTAGATTTTCTGAATAACAATAAATTTCAAGTAATAAAAACCAGCCCTTTAAATTCTCTGCAGACTAAAGTAAAATCCGTCCTTAAAAATTGTAGCTCCATCATGAACCAAAATTTTAAAAAGAATTTGTGTATAATGAATCCACAAATACCGCAATTATATGGCTTAGCCAAATTACACAAAAACAATATACCTATAAGACCTGTAGTCTCATATAACCAGGCACCAACCTATAAAATATGTAAGTTTGTCAAAGAACAATTTTATAATCTAACCCAATTTAAAGCTGAATACTCAATCAAAAACTCATTGGAATTAATTGATAAATTAAAAAACATAGAAATACCTCATAATGCAAAACTAGTATCCTTTGATGTCACTAACCTATATCCAAGCATACCAGGTTGGAGATCCTTAGAGCTCGCAAAAAATATCATAAATGACAAAAGTAAGGACCTTGTTAAAAATTCGGAATTGATTTCACTGATGGACTTATGCATCAAACAAAATTATTTTAACTTCAACAATAAAATATATAAACAAACAAATGGTTTAGCTATTGGCTCACCGTTGTCTCCCCTTCTCAGTGAAATATTTATGAACTATTTTGAAAAATGTATTTTTAGGAGTAAGTTTAAGTTAACCAAAAATGTTTTGTGCTGGTTTAGGTATGCAGATGACATTCTTTGTGTTTGGACGGGTACCGATAGACAATTACACCAATTTCTTAAATATTTCAATTCTATAGAAAGTTTTATAAAATTTACAATAGAAACAGAACAGGACGGAAAATTAAATTTCTTGGACCTAACATTATCTCGGAAAAATGGCACATTTGACTTTGATATATATAGGAAAAATACTTATTCAGACTCTATAATTCCAGCAACTTCTAACCATCCTAATAATCATAAATTCGCCGCCTTTAACTGTATGCTTCATAGATTGCTCAGTGTCCCATTAACCGACGACAATTTTAAAAAGGAATTAATAACCATCAAAAAAATTGCTACAAATAATGGCTACAAATAATCCTGGAAGCCTCATTGATTCACTTTTAAAAAACAAAACAAAAAAGAAACTTATAAAAGATTATATATTTAACGACACCTATAAGCATACCTATAAATGGAGCAAAGTCCTATTTATAAAAAATATATCAAATGAAATAACCAAAAATATTCCAAGTCACATAAAGCCAGCTTTTTACACTAACTTTAATCTCCGGAAACTCTTATTTAATGGGAAAGGCAAAAATGGAATACTTAGCAACAGTGGTGTGTATAAACTTTTATGTGCTGACTGTGATAATTTCTATATAGGAAAGACAGGAAGATCTTTTGAAAAGAGATTTCGTGAACACCAATCTGCCTTAACAAATCCTCTAATTTATTCTGAAATGGCTAATCATTGTCACCGTGAGAATCATACTTTTTCTATCGATGATGCCAAATTCTTACATATTAGCGGCAACGGAAATAAATTGGACAGATTAGAGGCCCTAGAAATTTCTAAGTCAGTATACCGATCGGAGCATCTGTTGAACAGTTATTTCCCCAAAATCTCCCCGCTCTTGGCCGAAATTATCCCTAGCCTTCCTCACCCCCCCGCCTCCAACCGTTGAAGTGTCTATATCGGTACCAGTTCGAACAGCATTTAGTCTTGTTTGCGCTCCCCTGAAGATGAGGTGAAAGCCTTGAAACCGGTAGGGTTATACCGTCACAAAAAAGTGGAATAAACAGTGTTTGTTAAAAATAAATTACAATGTCTTTAAACCTCCACAACGTTAATGCCTTAACTATAAACAACATATTTATTAGTATTTTTCTAGATACCAACACCATTTTAGAGGGGTCTGCTTTATCGTGCTTAACATATTAAAGTCTTAAGTTCACATTCATCCCTAATCACATCGATCCGTATCCTGTCATACATTGTCACCTCATTTATTCTACACAATGTACGCATTTTTACAGCATTTATGATATTCGGCTCATTTCAGTGTTTTTAAACTTCCACGTTTCACTTCGATAAATTCGTTTCGATAAATATTGATTTTTTTTTGTTTTTAGAGAATTTAATGATAACAGGAATAAAAAATGAGCTGTTCCGTGACCAAAATAATGTAGAAGATGATTGCAACTGTCTACCCACGTGTACTTCTATAGGTTATGAAGTGGAGATCTCTGAACGTAATCACAATCTGGATAAAGTTTTAAAGGCAGTTAATGTTGATGCTGATATATTAGAAGGGTGAGATTTCGTTTTATTTTTCTTAAATTGAAGTTCTATTACTTTAACAAATCTCAATAATTGAATGTGTGTTTGTAGTTCCAATAATTTGTGATCAGAAATCATGCGTGTTTAATTCAAAGGAAGACATTTGAAACAGTCTTAATTTTGAGCGAGTGAATTATGCAATCATTTTAAATTTTCGTCGCAACGTTTTATTTTGAACTATTTATTTTGATTGACAATCGAAAAAATATTAAATTTAATATTTAGATCACTGATCGCTAAACTTATTGAGCGGATATAATCACTAAGATGCTGGGAGAACCGAATCTAAAAATAGATATATGTTATTCAGTATACTTATTGTTCGTCTCACTCTTGCCAAAGTGGCGGCAAGGAATGCTTTGATGTGCTCTTCTGACCGAACAGAACTGTGTATCGTCGCCGTATCCTAGATTTTATATAAAATTTTCGCTTTCTATTATATGCCTTTGTTCCAATATTCCAGCACTATCCTTATTATATGTTCAGTATAGATATTGAACAGAAGTTGCGAAAGAATATATTCCTGGCGAATACCTGACTGAGTGTCAAAGCTTTCCAAGTTTGATAAGTATCATATATAACAGAACTCTCCTTATATAGTGTGAATTGGAAAGTAAAGCAGCCGTCTTTGAGTTCATATTTCCGGTGAAGTTTATCAGACAGGTTCCTATTTTATCATATCATAAGTATTTTTATAAAAAAAAAAAAAAAAATATATATATATATATATATATATATATATATATATATATATATATATATATATATATATATATATATATATATATATATATATATATATATATATATATATATATATATATATATATATATATATATATATATATATATATATATATATATATATATATATATATATATATATATATATATATATATATATATATATATATATATATATATATATATATATATATATATATATATATATATATATATATATACATATATATATATACATATATATATATATATATATATATATATATATATATATATATATATATATATATATATATATATATATATATATATATATATATATATATATATATATATATATATATATATATATATATATATATATATATATATATATATATATATATATATATATATATATATATATATATATATATATATATATATATATATATATATATATATATATATATATATATATATATATATATATATATATATATATATATATATATATATATATATATATATATATATATATATATATATATATATATATATATATATATATATATATATATATATATATATATATATATATATATATATACTAGCTGACCCGGCAGACGTTGTCCTGCCCGAACATTGGCTTGCCTGCTATTAGCGGGTTCAGCAAACGTTTGTTCGATATTGGAATTTTCGATAAACTATATACTTATATATAATTCTTCTGTTTTCTGAACCATGTGTACACCGAAGATGAATTGCTAGTAGCAGAGGAATGTGACGCCTTACCAATAACATACGATGCATATTGAAAGGATTTTCATTGTGATTAAATAATAGCAAACAAAGAAAAAACTCAATTCATTTCCATGACAGTCATATTTTTTATTAATGTAAAAAAGTAAAGTATTTAAATAAATGTTGAATCGTAATACTAACAGAAATAAATTTTATTTTGTTTTTATCTTAATGCGAGTTGATGAACAATGTTTTTCTTCAATCCCTGAGGTGTATAAATGATCAAATTTGATGGTTTTACAACGCGAGAGCACGCAACATATAATTGGCCATGTGAAAAGCATGGATTTTCTAGATCCAACCCACAAATAGACATTGTTTGCCCTTGTAACTTATTAATAGTCATTGCGAATGCCAAGCGAATTAGAAATTGCAGGCGTCTGATTGGAATGGGTGAGTCTGAAGGGAACATTGGGATCCGTGGCAGGAGAATAACTTCACATCGAAACTTGCTGTTCAAAATGGTAGTTTCAAGAACATTTCCCATGATTTTTTTATGACCAATTGCGTGCCATTGCATAGCTTAAGTGCATTTAAATTCCGAAGCAAAATGATTGGTGAACCAATTTTTAATCGCAAGTTATGTGGTAGCATTCCCGGTAAATCCAGTGAATTCAATAATTCAACAGCATAGTTGACTGCTTCGTTAGGATCGACAACAGTGTCGATCGATTTGAACGACATCTCATTGCCAGGCAATGACTGTTGTTTTTTTAAATTAATAGCGTCAACATCGATATTGTCTGCACCGTGTTATCTCTGTGTTGAATCCGTATATCTCGACGTTCATATGCGTCGATAACCATAACAACTGCAACGTCATTAACGGTTGGTGCATTGTATTGGCCCGCGTGCTCTCCAGATGGTACTTTGTCTGCTTTGATGACGATCATGTAGTTGTCGTTTTGCAGCCTGTTTGAAACGTTATTGAACAACTGGACCAACTGGTTGTGATTTCTCAAAATCGGTTACAAATTCGCCACAATTTCTTGCTCCTCCATCTGCTCGATGTGGTTGTATTGGCACCGTGTGTTTATTTGTGGCTCCTTATCGCCCATGAAGTAGATTTGTAAGAATTTTGGATCGGCATCAGGCATTGAGATAAAAGAACCAATTTGATGATACACTTGGCCCTGAATCTTAAACGTTGATTAAAAATTGCGACCATTCTCATTCTGAACGATTTTTGTTGCTCCAAATGATGTCATTTGAAAGCGAGAATTGAATTTACGAATTTTACGCAAACACAATTATGATTGAGGTGTGGCTCCAGTAATGTTTTCAATGGTTCTGGTGGCGAATTCAATGGTGGCAGTACAACTTTTCCATAAACCGACCGATTCACCTTTATATTTGAATGCCTGGCAGTATTGGCATTCTTTGTCAATAGCGCCGATGACAATTTGTGAATGTGACGAATAGTCGATGTCCGACTCATATTCGAACGCAAGATGGAGAAGTGATGCACGTGTCAATGCGCGATGCACTTGCAGGCGCTGTCGTTCATGAGCTCTGTGTGCGTCGGTGGCTCGTTGACGCGCCTGTCTTTGTCTCTGCATTTGCTTGAAGGCGTTCGTTGCGTTACTCTTGACTTTCATTTGCACGTGTTTTTGCAACCTGGTCTCTTAAATTTGCATTGTCTATCAATTGATCTTCTACCGTTCTATTTAACCGACGGGTGTGGACTATTTGTGAATTCTGTGTACGTCGACCAATATTTTCTCCTCGTCCACGAAGACGTGGCATTGTTCTTTAATAAACACACAACACATAAATATAAGTAACTTATATTTGAATTTTATAGATGTTATAATTTGTTGAACAAACTTACATGTTGTTTTTTTTCGATGAGCCGTTTAACACTCCGTAAATGATACAGAATCATCGACACAAATAAGCACATAAAATAAATATTTGCAGGTTAGATTGATTGTCATTGAATGCACATGTATATAATTTAAATTTATTGAAGATCATGCAAGATATTCACTTCAGCAC
>OX463838.1:33157489-33208857 GCA_949825065.1 Odontocerum albicorne
TATATATATATATATATATATATATATATATATATATATATATATATATATATATATATATATATATATATATATATATATATATATATATATATATATATATAGTATATATATATATATATATATATATATATATATATATATATATATATATATATATTTTTTTTTTTTTTTTTTTTTTTTTTTTTTTTTTTTTTTTTTTTTATTGAAAAGTTATATTTGGATACCATCAAATGAATTACTAGCCTGTCTCCAGAAGTTGTATTACCGCTTGTACATCATCTTTTAAAATATTGGATATTTGTTCCAACAATGCGTCATGCAACTCCAAGGCGTGTAATGAATGCGCTCCAAATGTAGAAATAACTAAATTTGATTCTGAACGTGGCTCATAATAAATGTAACTTTTTCTAGAGTGCTTTATTTTTTTATTTATAATAGACAGCTCACAATAATCACTAAATTAATTCAGATGGAATAATGTCTGAATGTATATTTAACACCGGGATTCCAATAATGAATAACAAGTTACTGTTAAATTATTTTATTTAATACTTTTATGAAAATTCACTAGACGGATTTATTACTTTAAAGAAATATTTTTCAACCAACCAGTTTTTGTCATATTTGCCAAATTATTGACACCAATGTTTAATACTTGGACCGATATCTAGATTATTATAAAATAATAGTGATAAAAAAATCAAACTATGTTATTTTAAAAATCTAATTGATAGGAGTTCTATTGTTGAAAATTAATTTATTTGCGAACATAGAATTCATAAAAGTAAATGAATTTAATTATCTATTTTAATATTACATATAATATTTTTTTTCAGTTTAAGCATAACGACTATCAAAATGTTTTTCAAGGAGCAACAATTCATTGCCCGCAGGCGCTCTGAGCTCTATGGCTCGACTGATTTCCTTTCCAGTTGTGGAGGTCTTCTGGGACTATTCTTAGGATTTTCAATACTCAGTTTCGTTGAAATTTTTTACTTCATGAGTTTAAGGTTAGTAATTATAGCGTTAAAAAAATAATGATACAATAAAATATTATGACTTAAGGGGGTATTCCGCTTTAAAGGCGTGAATTTAAGGCGTTTTTTCAGACTTAATAAAAAAAAACTAAAAACATTTTTCGTATGCATTTTTTACAGTTTGTTTATTGACGAATTGAGAATTTACAAAAAAAATTTAGATTTTTTTTTTAAATTCAAGATATTAACTGTCGTAAAAAGGGGGGTGAGCTGGTCGACATGATTGGAGCCCTTTTGTAATTCTGGAACAAAAAATATGCACAGTTTCTTAATATAAAATAAGGTCGTTATAGTTGATATCAAAGAGAAAAAAAATCGTAAAATGGCGGCTGTCTGAAAATGATTTCTTACACTTTTTTTCAAATATTAAAAAAAATAGTTTTGAATTTTCGGTACGGTATAAAAACATTTATCAAAGTTTCATACTAAATTTGAAGGGAACTTGAGATTTTATGTCGATCAGGTCGAAAAAAGTAGTTTCAAGAAAAACGGGTTTAAAGTTTTGAGATTATTGTCCGAGTCACTCCGGTGCAGCGTAATTGCTGCCTCATTTATAGCTACAACTTCGTAAATATTTAGAATTTTAAAATTTCCTTTTGAGAACATATTTTTAAAGGTCTAAACTTTAAAAATATGCAAAAAAAAAACAAATTTCTATAGTAGAATACCCCCTTAATGTAAAATTCGAGGCGTACCTCCAAAAAAATATTCAATGTTTTATCGTTTTTTGCAAAAAATATAAAAGTATGACTAATATTTTTAAACCTTATTTTTAATTAACTTTATTTTTAGATTATTCTGCAACTTCAGAATGAAGAAACAAAACAACAATACCCAAAAACAAAATAACCCATAAAATTTAAATAAAAAAAGAATTTTTAATTACAATATACGAGTATTTGAAGTGATATTGTGGAATACAGTTATTTTGTGTATACCCCTTGGGGGCCCTTGGCATACATCTCCCATTATAAAAGATTCTCTCTTCCCTCCTTTGTTCGATTCATTTGGTCGCGTCACGTTTTTTAGCCCTTCTCAAACATTTTGTATCTTCTGTACCTATATGTATATTTTTTTTCTTTCGACATTCATCCTTTCTACCTAGCTGACCTATTTCAATACATCTTTCTTCATATTAGGTACTGCATATTCTTTCGATCCGCATTTTTTCGTCATTTCATCATTTCTTATTTTATCTTACGTTGTCTCCTAACATATTCATCAAAACATTATTGTATTTGTCGCTCTTCTATTACGTCCAAATTTTATTCCTGCTCGTATGTTCTAAGATTAGGACCAGGAGACTAAGATTAAACTTAAAGAAATCGTTTGTTTTGATATTAAAACCAATTTGATGAAGACATTTAAGGGAAAATAAATGAGAAGTCAGGATCCTTTCTCATGGCTTTGAACATAATACTGAATTTTATTGGAAACAACTGAAGGAAGTTATAATAAAAACAACTAAATATTGTCAACCAGTAATGGGAACTTCTCACAAATTATAGATAATAGAAGAAACATGAATTTTAACTCAAAAGATGAAAAACATCAAAGGAAGAGGAGTTGTAACAAAACGAATACTATGAAATCATTGTGCCACAGCAAGAGCATTCAAAGAGCGTACCGTAAAGACAAAAGCGCATATATAATAAATATATATTAAGAAGAAGGGAATCACTTTATTGGAAATGACACATAAAACCTCTCTTAGAAATTCAAATACCTATCAAGGAAACTCTAGCCACAATCAAGAGGATAAATATGGATAATTAATTACTGACATTGACAGAGTGATGGAATGAGTACGGGGCATCATCGAAAGATGGAACGAGTACGGGGCTCATTTTTATACAGATAATCAAAATAACATCAATGGGAACTACAATATATTTGAAAACCAGAAGCCAGTCCTCTTGGAAAGCGAAATTCAAGAAGCCATTAACAACTATAAAAAACACAAATCCCCAGTCAATAATAGAATCTCAGGCGAATTACTAAAAAATATGAGAAATAGTGGCTGTAAGTTGATGAATATCTGCAATAAAATTTGAAAATCCCACATTTGGTCAGCGGACTTGAGATAACCAATTTATAGTTTTTGAAATAATACCACAGATATATTAAATTTAGCATAAAATTTAAAAAAATGAAGCATTAAATTTCATGACATATTCCTGCTGAACAATTGGTTTTTGTCAAAGGCAGAAATATTCGCAAACAGATCATAAATATTAGGTTGTTAATTAAAAAGTGTCGAGAATTCCATGTACCAGCCGTGTGTTTTATTAACTGTCAAAAAATCTTTGATTACGTAAAATAGGACAAGATGTGACAGATTTCTTGTTGGCTTAATACGAAATCTGCACAAGACAAACTCAGTTGTAGTGAGAATTAAATAATTATGTTTGCTCTGACAGTTTTAACATTGCTAAAGAAGTTTGACAAAGATACATACTCTCCCTTCAGCTATTCTAACATACATCTATGGAGCTATGGAACATGTACAGGAGTGGTGGAATTACTGTTGGAAAAATGAAGATCTTGAACCTCAGATTTCCAGATACAATATCCTCATTACAGACTCTTATGAGGAAATGAAAAATCTCTTACGATTTAAGAAATTTGAGAGTGAAAATCTCTGTTTTGAAATAAACAAATCAAAACGAAAGTTATGCTTATTAACCAAGGAAATCATCTCCAAACAACCAATATTTTCCAAAATCTTGAGTTGGTAAAATAATTTATATATCTCGGATCTTATCTGCGTCGATTACTTCAGCACGCAGAGAAGAGGAGAATTTGAAAATATGAAGTATGAAGACGAGGAACAAGTAGACCTTCAACCTGATGAAGTAATCAAGTCAGGCATACGACAGTGTTCTTTGTGACGACAACACTTCAAAACGCTTACAATAGGAAAATGTCAAGAATCGTCGTGGGTATACGACTCTCAATCCTGAAAATCCACCACAAAGAAAAACCTGGTTGATGGAAATAAATTCACTAGTACCAAACATAGTATTTCAACAAAGTATCATGCATTAGGACAAACGCCCTTGGTAGGTTGCATGCTAAAATATGGCGTGTTTGTACAATGCATTATTCACGACCAGGGTCACCGGAATCAATTAAAAGGCACAGACTGCGTGTATTCAATGATCAATAATTTAAATAATAATTAAAAAAATACTGTTTTTATCGGTGATATTCATAACCTAGGTGGTATAATATTTGTTTAATCTGAATAGATGTAGGTTCGATTCTTGACAGTACTCTAAATAAAGGGCACTGGTCTTATTTCCTCACACACAGGCCTTTAGACATCTTTCTTGCCATGCATCGAATGGCTAAGCACCTTTACTCTCACCCCAAAGATGAAAATCTAGGAATCCTCGCCTCACACATAATAGTCGCTGCAAACAGCAGACCTGGTCAGGTGAAGAGAATTTGTTGTCTGGTCATCAGTTGAAAGATTTCCTTTTGTGGTAGCGTAATATCGAGTATGCTGTTTTGAAATTACTATGCTTCTTTTTTAACACGAGTGGTTTACAATAGTTTATGCTTCCCACGATGAGATATTCAAGTTCACATCTCAGATTCTGTTTTATAACTTTGACTATAGTGTTGAAATATTGTTTGTATACAAATCTTATTTAAATGCATTAAATTAAAACGACAAAGATTTAGGTTTAGAAAAAAGGTCGATGTTCAATAATTTTTTAAATAATTAAAAAAGACATAAAAATATATCGATATTTAAAACATTTCAATATTTATCCAGTATCATTGCGCCGTAGAATTATTTCTTTGCTATTACAGTAAAATCGAAACTCCACTATCACTGCAATGTATAGTATAACTATTTCTATACTCTTGTACTGAAATCGAAAATCCAATATCGTTGACCTGTATAATTATTTCTATTTCAAATCAAAACTTCAATATCAAAAAAATCAAAACTCTTACATCGAGTTTCGATTTTTTGATATTAAAGGGATTTGATTTTTATACTGCGATGTAGAACTATTTATATATATAGAACTATTTATATGCAGTAAAATGAAAGCTTTAATATCAATTCGCTGTAGAAATATTTCTTTACTTTAGTATTGAAATAAAAACTTCAATAACACTGCTCAGTTCTGTACACAAAAACATCTCGCGCTCTCGTCCAGCTGCAAACTTACGAGTATAAAGACATGCGTAAAGTACGCTTTGCGATAAAATAAAGAAATTGAATCATAAACAACATAAAAAGAAATCCATGTTCTTTCGTCGATCGCTGTACAACTTTTTAATACACAGTTTTAGTATTGTAAGGTCGACTATCCGGATAAGTGTTTCTTGAGAAAGTTTTTCTGTAAGATTAATAAGTGTACTCGTACATCTGTCAATTTTTGATGATAATAAAACCCACAATGACACGTCCAGGTAAGATATCAGCTCTTTAAATAAGATTTTTTTCTCCCTGTAAAACAAACTTGTTTCATTAATTATTTATTATGAGATATTATTACGACCATCGTAGCCTAGTTGATAGGATGCTGATCTTCTAACCATGAATTTCAGGTTCAATTCCCGGTGGTTCCAAAAAACAAATTAAAAATAAAGACACCAGTCTGGTAAAAGAGTTCGTCTAATAACTATTCTCACACGTATTAGATGTGTGCGAGTGTTGTTACTTGTCCACGTACAATAATATTTTGAACTGTAAATTACTTATCTACTTCAATGGTTCTTAACTCAAAGTTTTGATTACTGAGTTTGAAAAAATATCCGCATTATCAAGTCGAATATGTTTAGGTCAAAGAATACCATAATAATGAATGAATAAATTATTGTTCATAGACTTTTTATGCCTCTTTGTTTTTCAAAGCTCTAAGTTAAGTTTTTATGGCCAATCTACTGATTATATCGATGAGATATTAAAGCTTTTTTTATATTTTTATAGAAAATCAATATTTTTAATTTTTGCTACTGGTTACACCGTATAATTTTGTTTCTTGACTATGGATTTGGCTGTCAAAATCAAGTGACTATAGACTCCCATTTTTTATGTACTATCTTTATTTACTATCATCTACGAGTATGTTAGATGTGTGTGTATTTTGTAAGTTATCAGTAACCGCTAATAGTTCACCAAATAAAGATCAAGTTATCATATATATGATATATACATAATTCAATAGCTCCATTTATGCGCTATTATCCTGGAACCAATTACCAGCGTAAAAGGGGGGATTATCGTACATAAATTACTTTCTTTCGATGGTTGTCAGCTCATATCGAGCTTTGGCCTCTGTCAATCTTCGCCTCCAACTCCTGTCTTCCGCCTCGACCCTCCAATCCTACGCCTGTAGCAGCCGGGTTGCGTCCCTCTCAACTTCGTCCTCCCATCGCAGCCTTGGCCTGTCCACTCTCCTGCCCACTCTTGTCTTCTTCACATCCATGCACATCTTCTCCATCTCGTCATACATGATAATATGCGTCATTCTTATATTTATAACCTCACATACATATATACTCGTACTATCACGCATTTTCCCTGTCTGGGTTGGTAGAGAAGAGAGAGCGCCAGCCTTTCCTATCGCGACACTCATATATTATCTTCTACATTCATTCAGCTTCTCATACAATTCGTTGCATTGTCATTACAATTCGTAGCTGCTGACTTTTACGTTTCCTTTTTTCAAAATATCATTAATTTGATCCAACCATACTTTCCTGTCTCTTCATCTACTACGCATTCAGCTTACATTTGCTCTTTATATTTGTTTTGTTAGTCTCTTTATTTATTCGTTCTACATGTTTAAATCATCTTAGAGTTCTCTTCTCGATTTAACTTAATACGTCAGCTCTGAATTTACATTCATCCCCGATCATTCAATTCCGTATTCTATCATACATTCTTCTCAGTGCATGCATTTCTACAACATTTATTTGTATCTTTCAAGTATTTTTCCACGTTTGCGTTTCCCATCCATACATTAAAGTTGTTATTAGAATACTTTTGAGGACTATCAACTTGCGTTTTTAGATTTTAAGTGTTTTCTATACTTGTTTTAGTTAACTATAATAAATTGTGTAAATACTTTTCGTCATTTTGAAGTGATAACTTAAATGTGTATGACAAGTGAGAGACATTTAAAAAAAATTGGTTTGCTATAGATATGCCCAACTTTTGGGTATTTATTGAAATTGTGTCAACATATTTTATTGTATATAGTAGTTTTCAAATTTCACGAGCACCTCGAACTTGTTGGGTTGTTGATGTGGAATTATGTGTGAATTTCGCGAATGGAAGTCAGGCGTCTCAAATGTATAGAGATGACTGATATGGCACGTTATTTTGTGTATGTTAGTAATACGTAAAGATTTCAATAAATAAATGAATAATAAATAAAATGCATTTTTTTATATTTAAACGCACAAACTATCCTACAATATTATGTAATATGTCAATGTGGCAGGAGGATAAAGATTATTTAGCAGTAGAAGATATCAGCCATGTGAATTCTGTAAGTATTGATGCTAGCTATTAATAACTCTTTAAGACCCGGCCAAATTATGACAACCTTTCTCAGTTCCCGACTTATTTTTGAGGAATTCTGATTTTTGTGAACAGTTTAATAAAACTCCTATATCGAAGGAAATTTTAAGAATATTGTAATGAACTTTGACATATTTGATTAAAATACTTAAGTTTAGTATGGTAATTCTGCCAACATTTGCCTCTTTGTGGAGAGCTACATAACACTTCTTACACATGTACCGGATCTCACTTCTCTTATTGTGATTAGCACATACTTTGCAAGTTCTGCAGGGTTTGTCTTTTCTGTCAGTTGATGAAATACATATCAACACATGTTTACATATGCTATTTGATAACCTGTTTGAAGAATCATACAATTTTTCTTATTCTATTTGAACCCAAATACTGTAATTGGTCTCCAGATTCATATGTCAAAATCTTTAGATCTGACACTTATTGCACATTGATGACGCGACTTCAGAATCTCCACTATAAATCTTTAGATCTGACACTTATTGCACATTGATGACGCGACTTCAGAATCTCCACTATAAATCTTTAGATCTGACACTTATTGCACATTGATGACGCGACTTCAGAATCTCCACTATAAATCTTTAGATCTGACACTTATTGCACATTGATGACGCGACTTCAGAATCTCCACTATAAATCTTTAGATCTGACACTTATTGCACATTGATGACGCGACTTCAGAATCTCCACTATAAATCTTTAGATCTGACACTTATTGCACATTGATGACGCGACTTCAGAATCTCCACTATAAATCAATTCACGCGTATTGTCATTATCTAGGGCAGGGGTCTGCAAACTTATTTCACTAAGGATCAGATAATAAAAACTTTAGCCTCGGCGGGCCAGGAAGCAAACTCGATGATACGAGTATTTATATATTGTAGTTAATTATACTTATATAGCAAAAAAGGTTTACCTTTTCTACTAGGCGGTGATAATATTTATACACATTTAGCTGACACAAAAAAACGAATGAAATATTAACATTTATTAATTAAGGTATTATAGAAACAGGCAAAATTTTCGTCTTATTGAACCACAGATGTAACATAATAATATTATAATAAAGTCTACTAATGCGATGAATATAATTTCTTTTTCTGAGATATCATTTCATCAAACTGAGGTTCTACTAGGTTAGTCAAAAAGTTTTGAAAGCGGAAATGAAAATACATTTTTTTTTTGGGGGAAATAACTTTTATTGCTCAGTATAGTCTCCCATAAGATCAATACACTTGGTCCAACGATCTTCCAACTTTGTTGTCCCATCACGGAAGTGACTTTCTGGAAGGCCTGCAAAATACTCCTCTACGACGGCTATGACCTCTTCGTTTGATGAAAAATGCTTTCCACGAAGGAATTTTTTGAGGTGTGAGAACAGCCAGAAGTCAGAGGGAGCTAAATCTGGCGAATAGGGTGGATGCTGCAACAATTCGTACCCCAATTCACTAATTTTTGCGATGGTTTTTTGAGCTGTGTGAGCAGGTGCATTGTCTTGATGAAAAATGATTATTTTCTTCTGCAAACCGGGTCTTTTTTCACAAATTTTTTCATCCAACTGGTCCTAAAGGTTACAAATTTAATCAGAGTTGATTGTCTTACCAATTTGGAGATAATCTATCAATAAAATTCCTTTTGCATCCCAAAAAACTGACGCTAACACCTTCTTGGCCGATTTCTGGACACGAACTCGCTTCGGAGCCAAAGTGCCTGGTTCACACCACTCCTTAGCCTCTTGTTTTGATTCAGGATCATGGTGGTAGACCCAAGTCTCATCCATAGTGATGAATCGACGCAGAAAATCCTTTTTATCCTTTCTAAATTGCTCCAAATTTTGCTCAGAAAGTCGCATTTGAACGTGTTTTTGTTGCATTGTTAGCAAATGCGGAACCCATTGTGCACACAGTTTTTTGAAACCCAAAACTTCAGCCAAAATATGCCATGTTGTTCCATGTGAGATGCCTATGGTGTCAGCTATCACATCCACAGTCGATCGATGATCTTCCAAAACCATATCCTGTATTTTCGCTATGATTTCTGGTGTTGATGCACTTTTTGGACGTCCTGAGCGTGGATCGTCTTCAACGCTTGTACGGCCACGCTTAAACTCCAAAACCCATCGGTGAACGGCTGGAAATGAAGAAGAAGACTTCTTTAATACTTTCACCATCTTTGCATGGATCGCAGTAGCCGATAAACCTTCCAAAACAAAGAATTTAATCACTGCACGATATTCGGATTTTTCCATTGTTAAAAAATACACTGACACGTCAACTTCAAATGGCTTGTAAACAAAGAATGAATTGACAAATCGAAATGTAATTTTGAGTACGTTCTTATGAAAGATGAAGTATTAAAATTGCGTAGAAATTTTGGTTTTTCTGCTGCTCCATAGATGTCGCTTTCAAAACTTTTTGACTAACCTATTACTATAAGTTAGTACTTCCTATCATCAAAATTTATCGCAAATGGTCATCTATGAATGCTGACCTGTATTTCGATTTTACGTACTTCATTTTTGGACATATAAATATTTTTTTGTGATAACTAATATTATCTTGAAATAAAATATTTGTTCATGACAAAATATTTAATTAAAGTATTACAATAAACTTAAACTAACTATGTAATAAATAAAACAATATTATACATTTACAATTTAACTAAAATAATTTAACAAAACAAACAAATAAACATAAAAAATATTAAAAATGATATTGGTTATTATTCGCTCGCGGGCCGGATTAAAATAGGCATCGGGCCGGATTTGGCTCGCGGGCAATAGTTTGCCGACCCTTGATCTAGGGTATAATACATGCTACAAATCAGGAGACTATCGTTTAAACGTTGAATTGTTTACAAAAATATTTACTAGATGCCAGTAATATGTAGTGTTTTAGAAGTATCGATCACGTGAAAATACGGGACCGGGACTCGGCGCAAATCTAGATTATCACGTCAAAATACGGGATCGCGATACAAAGTTTAACAGAATAAAGAAATTGTTTCCGTTTAAATAAATAATAAACTTTTTAGGTGAATATTATAGACCAGTAGTTCTCAACTTTTTAATTAACGTGTCCCATTTTAATTAACGTGTAACATATAACTACTATAGGGAATTTTTTTACTCTTAAATAACACTTTACTACATTTCGATTGCAACACTCTGTATAGTATAGATAATATTGACGAAGCCATAGAGTACTTCCATAGTGTCATTTACGGAACGCTAGATATCTGCGTCCCGCAGAAACATAATCTACCAAATTTGACATTGAACCAAACTATCCAGTTTGGTTCAATGTCGATATACTCCGAGATCTCAAAAATAAAAACAAACTTCATAACAATTATCTTCAAAGCAGAAACCAGGCTGACTACTTAGAATACTCGAGGCTGAGAGCTAAATTAAAAACTCAAATAAACAATCGCGCCATGAGTATTTAGCCAAGATAGAGACCGACATACAAAACAACCCTTCGAATCTTTGGTATCATGTAAAGAATAGAAAAACGAACAAAACTAGCTTCAAATCTATGAAACTGGGAGACAATATAATGAAAGACCCCCAAAAGATTGCAGATAACTTTGCACAATATTTTCAATCAGTTTACCTAGATTCGACGGGTAAATATGACATAAAAAACATATTAAAAAGTTCGTCAGATAGCAGAAGCATATCGCTCCATTCCATTTCTAAGGAAGAAGTGTTGAAAAGCATAAACTCCTTGCAGACCGATAAAGCGATCGGACCTGATGGGCTATCAGCCGACATTTTCAAAGTCTGTGCAAAATACATGTGTGATCCCATCTGCCACCATGTCGAACTTCTCACGGTGTGTAACTTCAGAAGCCTCGAAATAAGAAGGCAAGAATCCATTGCGATATTCCTACTTAAGGTTTTCCAAGGTTGCTTTAACTGTCCCGCGATTCTAGAAGCACTAAGTTTATATGTTATGTACCCAATAAATATAGCCGTGCAAGGAATCACCCGCTGTTCTACATACCAACTTACAGGACGAATATCATGGCTAAACACTCAGTCACGCGTGGTATAGAGATATTGAACCAACTGAATGACACTGTTGATATATTCTCGGTACCGTCTAGTAATATGAGAAGAATCCTGGCTGATATTCTTCCTAACGAATAAGCTAACGCTGGAAGCAGATCCTCTTTGTGTAACAGGAGAAATCCGTGTAAAGTGGATAAAAAAAATACTTGTTAAGAATACATATTTTCCTATATTTAAAACACAAAGTATATTGTGTATTTTTTTACACGTAAAAATAACGCATTCGTTTATTTATATTATTTCCATGTAATGCAACATTGACACACTCTTTCCTGTACCACGTATATTCTTTTGTGTACCACCGGTTATACACGCACCACCGGTTGAGAATCGCTGCTATAGACTTTTTTATTGTAATTTGTTTTTATCAAACACTGTTTATTTTACTTTTTATAACGGTGTAACCTTACCGGTTTCAAGGCTTCCACCTCATCATCAGGGGAGCACAAAAAAGACTTTGTTTATGTGTTTTACTTAAAGGAACTGATGTTTAACAGTGAGTATGATATGTCATCAAGGCATAATATTTGTGTATTTTTAAATTAAATATCTTTCATATTATTGAAGAACGACCTCCGTAGCCTAGTGATAATATTCTTGACTTCTACTCGGGTGTTTCGGGTTCGATTCCCGATGATTCCCAAAAAAAGGGTGCCAGTTTGATAAGAAGAATTCCTTTGGTAACAATAAGGATGATTTGTATACCTGCGTATTTGTTATTTGGGATTTATCGGTTAATTTTTAATTTGTCAAAAGTTAAGTTGAACAGGACGAAATTACTGTCCCTGGCCATTCTTACGGCTCTTGGTTCAGCCATTCTGGATACGTGTTCGTTCCAGAACATTCTTCTCTGTCGTCCCCATCTGACAATATATTCAACTTCGCCGTATCCACCAAGCAAGCAGACCTCCAGGACGACCTCTCATAAGATGGAAAGACAGTTGGTAGTCGACGTCACAAGAGGCAAACAATGATGCAGGACCATAACAGGCCAACAGGCCTAAAATAAGAAGAAGAAGGACGAAATTGAACTAACCAATGTACGAGTATATTGTAGGAATACTTTTGGACATAGTAAAATGTCTGTATAAGATGCATATGTTCATCGACTTAACCTTATTCTAATTTTCTGATACACTTTACCAAGTTTTGTTCTTCTCATCTGCATGTTGTATTTTTTCTAAATTGATATCGTTCTCCGACAGTCCGCCCATTTGTAGCATTCGTCGCGCTTGTGACATCCACGTATTTTCAGGTTATTCCCCTTAATTTGGTGGTTGATTGCTTGAAATGTTGTTATCAAGTATTTTCATTACATGCCCATATACCCGTTCTACGAGTATGTAGTAACAAATAGACTTTCTCGAATATGTGAAAATTTTAATTTTATCTCTGAACGTGACTCCTACAGATCATCGATGCATTGTTACTTATCAAATATACACTCTTTTTGTGAGAGTCATATATGGTCCAGTATTCCAAGGGATAAAAAAAGAGTTTGGCATTATTATTCCCTTCAGTTTAATTGAGTTTTTTTGTCACATAGTATTCAAGTTAAATATAAATTTGTCTTGAAACAAACTGACCAATAATGTCGAGAGGGATGTGATATTGAATCAGTTTAAAAACCGCCATGACAAATTACTACCCACAAACCTATAATTGTTGTTTTAGTGGTGTTTTGTTTCTTTTGATTATTCTTTTTACTTTTTCTTTATGATCATGTGATTTAAAAACTTGGTATAAATGTTAACATCATTCATGCTTAACGTGACCATTTATTTTTTGACTCAAAACGGGACATTGGTTTATTTAAGTCAAATAACCATAGGTAGTCATTGAAAAAAAAATACTTTTTAAAGTTATATTGATGTATTTAGAAAAATTAAGATAACATTAAAGTTACTAATTGAAATCCAAAATGTTTAGTTATATTTATAATTTTCAGAGGAACAAATTTGTTTTAAAACATTTGGTGATGATTTTAAGTAGGAATGAAACTCTTGGCACGTTTTTTTTATATTGACCTTGGTAATCAACATCGCCTTTAAAACTGGAATTTGTAACTGAGTTTTCTCAGATGTCCATAATTTGTTCATCATAGAAAATACTCTTTCTACTGGAGCATTTGTAGCAGGCAAACATAAAATATATTCAATTAAAACAGAAAAATTTTCATGCTGCAGATTGTTGGCGTGAAAATGTTTGAATACTTCCACCCAACGAGTTTCCGTGGAAACATTTTGATTATTCCATTCTGTTACCTTTTGCGATGTAATGTAGTTAGAAATTAATGAAAATTCGTCAAAAACTTCTGTATCTTTATTACTATCAATATATTCCTTTTCAATTAGGACATCCAGAGCTTTTTGAATGTCTTCCCATGCGGGGACGTTTTTTAAATCTGCCCAAAAAAATATCTCCATTTCTTTGGTTAGAAAGCAAGTCCACTGCTCCAGATATTCACGGCTTGTTTTATAAAATTCTGTAGCCGTCCTTTTCACAAACTCTTCATCGATACCAGTACCATTATCTTTCAATTTCACCATAAATTGACGGACTGAAAATGGGAGAAACTGATTGGTCTGTTTCTGAGTGAAATTATCTTTTAGTTGATTGATTTCTTTTGCAGCTTCAATTGCTGATACAGTCTGACCTTCAAGTTTCAATACAGCTTGATGAAAACTTGCTGACTGAGCGTGTAAAAAATAAAGCCACAATTCTGATGTGGGATCTTCAAAAAAGTTTTTTAGTAAAATGGGACATTTTTCAATACTCAAAAAGTAGTTTTTTAATGGCTGATACATTTTTAAAACCCTTTCTAATGCAGGCATAAGAGCAAGCCATCTGGTTTTGCTATAGCCGAGCATTTGTTGATATTCCGTTTCAGTTTCGGCGCAAAACTCCTTTAGAGCTTCAACTCGAATCGTGTAAATATAAAAAAATGAATATATCTTCACAATTATACTTTCATAATCTAAGGGTAGCCCATCTGCAGCAGATTTTACAGCATTATGAATTACATGGGCTCCACATCCAATACCTATTAATGGCTTTTTCATAAATGTTTGTAATTTTGTCAAGACATTGTTAGTTCCTCGCCTAGCTGCGCCCCCGAAATTGACGTTGGCATTGTCCTCACAAAATGCCACGACTTTTTCTGTTAAATTGTAATCTGTCAACACTTGGTTTAAATAATTGACAATAATATCTGAAGTCTCACCTGGCTGTTCTTGTAGGTCTAAAATTTTCACTTGTACACCTACGTAGGGTAGAAAAAAGCGCACTACAATAGGGTATATTTTCTTACTACCATGGTTTGAAGCGTCAGTCAAAATTGTAATACAATTCGCCGTATCAAGATCATCTTTTAATTCTTTCATCGCTGTACGCGCCAAAACATTTACTGCAATAGCTTCTGATTTCGTACGCGCGCATGTAAATTTCAAATCAAAACATGATTGAATTATTTTCGAAGCACAATCATTGGAGCGAAAACTGTGATTTTCTTGTATCGTGTGATAAGCCCAGACGCCTTCTGCCGCAGCGATATCCAAATCCTTTGTCGTTGGCGCGTCTGATTTCTTAAAAAAATTTAACATCGAAGAACTCGAAGCGGCGGCACGGTCGGCATTTTTATGCTTTTCAGATTTTAAATGTTGTTCAATATCACCTGCACCACTATGAGAAACACTAAATTCTGTACGACACTTTTCGCATCTGACATCTGAGGGAGTATTTATTTGCCTAATAAAAGGATATTTTGCTTGTAAGCTAACATTAAACGAACACTTACGTTTTGGCATATTAACTTAGGATTCCAAAACAAAAGAAGTTAAAGAAAATTACTAATCGAGCATCAAACAACAAAACAATGAGCGAGAAGTGAGCGAACGAAAACTCTGTCAAATAACAATAATAAGCCAAAGCGCGCGCGAACGTTGGCATCCTCGGCTACTCTCGGTTATCGTCGCGTCAACGGACGACGCGGTCGGTCTTGCTCTCGCACACTGCTCGCGTCCAGCCGACCGTACGGTAAGCTTTGGTTCCTCAATTTTCGCGCGGATTCCGAAAACGGGACAATTTTGCGTCCGAGAATTTATTTCGGGGACACCGGGACTCGTAATTATAAAATGGGACAGTCCCGTTCAAAACGGGACGTCTGGTCACGTTATTCATGCTGCCTGTCTCCAATGATAACAGTAATATATTTCAAGAATCCTACACTATTTCTGTGGTTACATCTACATCACATCTATCACCTAACATATGTGTATTAGGTAGTCTAGGTAGTTTGTGTTTTAACAAGTATTTAAGGCTTGCCATAGATGGGTACTGTGGGGTAACGATATTATCTGGCTTAGCGAATTGAAAGTAAACATATTTAGTTTTACTTCTTATCGATCTTATAATTATTGCCTTGGAATATCCAAATGCATACATTATTAATATTTCAAAATTAAAACATCTTTCTGTAGGTCTCTCCTAGACTAAACTCTACCTTTTCTTCCTGTGAATGGATTACAAAGCCTATCGAGTGTCATAAAATATTTTCTCCAATAATGACTGAAAGGAAATTTATTTCCCATTCAATATGTTGAATCAAAAATATTATTTTAACACCGGATCGTACATATTGCTAGTGCTTAGTTATGTTAGTAAGTTATTAATTTAACAGAAAGTAATTGCTCCATAGAAATCGATAATACAAGCGAATATACTACATGGCTGACGCTAGGGGTAGTGTCGTCAGTGTTCGAAAGTGAATTATTTATTAAATGATTTATTTTCGACATATAAAATATATACATATTATAGTATATGAAAAAATATATATCCAAAAACAACTCCTTTCAAGTGAGCACTCTCAAATTATTTGGCTATGGGTGTGTTGCCTGTCATTTGTCGTAACCCCTATAAACTTGGCTTTTGCTTGTATCTTACTATGGACATATTAACATGAATGGTGTATGAATGCTTTCGATTTTTAATAAGGGAAATCAGAATGAAACGCTTTGATAACTATATATGCTTTATGTATTTACTCAGTGACAGCTATTTCGCCATACAATGACTTTATGATACTCTTTGACATGCCCATTGTATGGCGAGACAGTGTCATTGAGAAATCAAGTAAAGGACAGAAAGCTACCAAAGCATTCAATTTTAATTCTTCTAATGAAAAAAAATAGGTTGGTAGTTTTTATCAATAGTTGATTATTATTTAATTTCTTTTTCAAAAATTCTTATATACATAAGTTGTGAGACTTAATTACGAGTTCGTACCACGTGAGTCAACCAAAAATACCACCCATGTAAAAAAAAAAAACTTTTTTAATCTATTAAATATACGAGTAATACGAGCCTAGAACATTTTATTGATTGACTAAAAATTTGCATTGTGAATATTTTAAACACTATACAAACATTTACACATTTTTTTATAAAACATTCGTATATATTCCTGTGGGGTTGCAAACCCCGTTGTTTTGAACCCCCTTGAGAAAAGTTTGTTCTCTAATCGGTGTTATATAAATAGTCTATTGTATATTATTGTTGGGTAAAGAGAAAATAATCTTTTTCTGGTAGGTTTTTTTATTGTCTTTTTTAGAGGAACAAGCCGTTATACCTCCCTCATCCACACTTTCTCTAAATAAATAGTTTATCTTACTAAGCACTTAATGTGATTGAAGATATACTGGAATCACAACACATGCTGGTTTGTCCAGATATTGAAACTACGAGTACATGCTCTGGGCGGGACCTGATTGATGCGAATGATAGGGCTGGGCTATCTACGAGTATAGTGCCTCCTACTGGAAACACGTGGCATAGTTGATGGTCTAGACATGAAAATAAATAAGTGGTGGAATTGGCAACCCTATACATATTAAAATTAAGAAAAACAAGCAACGTGAATTCAATCCCGTTTGCTCTATAAAGTATTTTTCCAAGGATTCTTTATAATTGTCAATGTTTTAGGCTGTCTCACGATTACAATTATTTGAGTGGACAAAACATATCACAATGGTGGACTATATACTCGTATAACGGCTACCCTGAAAAGACACCAGTTCAAACATATCCGAGACGAGGAACTATTTTTACACAAACTGGATTGATCACATGTGTTTTTTTTTCAATATTTTAAATAAATCGAAAAATGTATTTTATGTCTTCGGTTCTTTTTACAAATTGGGATCGTATCGCCTGGGGACTCCCTGATTGATTTGATTTTTTCGAGCTCCTAGCGTTTGAATACGGTCACCCGTCATATTTTTAAAGAAGTAAGAATATGAAAAACAATACATAAAGTAAGATAAAAAAACAACTGTCAGAAACTATTAGCACGCCGCGCGCCGGTAGTTTATAAACAATATCGTTTTTAAAGGAGCTCATTCAAAATATTTCGACCTTTGCGCGGTATGTATTGTAGTAAATTAATTATTAATTTGTTTGAGACTTGAAGATCCCCAGATTTTTGTTTTAGTTTTGGCATAAAAATCTCCACTTATGGTCGGGTTAACACGGTAAAAGTTTTATTTAGATGGTGTTTCTTAAACGTTATTGGTCTGCAGATCTGAATTTCATAGTTTTTTTTAGGATCCCCGTTCTAACCGAATGGGATAATTATAATTACTATAAATTATGAAACATTGTTTTCAAATGTCTTGTCTATACTGTTCTGATTTTTTTTTCAAAATAAACTTCATCTTAATTCCGTGCACATGTACTATACAGCACCCGGCGGTAAGAAAGAGACTGTCGGCTAACTTCGGCTTTATCGTCTCTGTCGCACGATGCGCTAACAGTCCGGTATCTAGAAAGCGACGGAACACGTGTGTGAATGACAGACGACGTTCTACAAAGCCGAAGTTTTATGGCCGACAGTCTCTTTCTAAAGCCCGATGTGTATTACTTACCGCCGGGTACTGTATTTAGATATTCAGGCGTAGACTAGAATGCACATTTTCTAGCGTATTACTTGCGACTTGCGGGACCAATTTATTGATTCCTTTATTTTGATTGGATTCATAATGTCTGTACAATTACAAGTAATTTGAATTCGTCCTTAATAAATACATGCGTACGGGTGATTTGTAATATTCAATGATAAAATGTATAATTTGAAATTAAATTTTATTGACAAAAATAATATCTTTTTATGTCTACCATATATGCAAAAAAATCTTCGCCGTGAATTATAATTTTTTGCGGTTTTCTCAAACCATGTTTGGCCTTTTTAATTTAGTTTGGACTATTTTTCGTTTAGTTTACTTGTCAGTGTCATCTCTGGAAAATATTTGATACTTTTTATGAACACAACCTCTGCAGAAGTTTGTGATAAACTACATTTCATAACGTACGAGTTAAATAATATTTAACTAAACAAACATATTATTTATATATGTTTCTTTAGTTTACTTGTCAGTGCCATCTCTGGAAAATATTTGATAGTTTTTATGAATACAAACTCTGCAGAAGTTTGTGATAAACTGTATTTCATAACGTACGAGTTCAAATATATGTTACTAGATGGCATTATTAAGAAATGCATTAGTTTCAATACCAACTAATTTAATTGTAAACCTAGAAAATTAGTTGAAAATTAAATTTATAGATTTCGCTATTTAATATACAAACTCATTGTACATACTCGTATATTGAGACAATCGAGAAAACATTGCATCGCTTTCTATGGGTTTTATGGTATGGATTTGATTGGAGACAAATTTGAAATATGAACTACACATATTATGATTATTTAATATTTCGAAAAATTGCGTGCATGGTTTGGTTCCTTTTTGCATATTACGCCCAAATGCACCGTTCAATAATAATCTGCTTTTAAGGATTAAAAGAACTCTTGCTTGAAATAAGAGTGTTTCGAAATACTTCTTCAGCTTTGAAAAATAATCCGTTTCAGCGCTGTTATTACATACTAAACAACCCATGCCACCGTGCACAATAAGGGTGCCGTGCACAATAAGGGTGCCGTGCACGGTTTCAGTTTTTTTGTATTTCTGAACTGTTATGTTATAAAACGGTGCTTGTATGTATATAAAATACTCCGGAGGTTCACAAGTTAGTACGTTTGTCAACATATTTCATACCAATTTCTCAAATATAAGACCGCGTTATATACAATAATAATACCTCCCCGTCAAAACCTTCACTCGCGATTATTATATATTCAACACTACATTAGAACGTCGATAAAAATAATTTATTTTAATTTTACCATTTAATTATTACAGCGCGACTCACTTTATTCACACAAAAGTGAAAAAAATAGTACGAAATGTGTTATTACAAATTAGAACTATAATATTTAAAATATTACCTAGAAGACCGTGATATTTGTGCTACATCTGCTTTTTTAAAAATTTTTTCCCCTTTGGGAGAAGAGGGATTCGGATAAATTGGGGTAATTATTCACTAGCAATTACCCGCCAATAATCGACGTAGGGAAATAAAAAACTTGAACATATTTTGAAAAACAAAAATTCAGTTTTGTTGAAATAATGAAAAACTTACATTTCAAAGTTCTTCTTGAACAATGGTCGTGAACTCCTATATATGGAGTATACGCCAACATTTCAAAGTTATTTATTTAACGGCGGGTTAAATCCGTTACCGGAATGAAACTGGAAATTGTAATAATGTAGAATTTGAATAATACGAAACTCAGAACATAGTGCATATGACAGAAAGCTCTATAGAAACTATTTACAACCAAAACTCATTTACATAGCAACATTATAAAGTGAATAAGAGTGATATGTGAATCTATAATAATACTTGAGAGTAGATATGTCAGAAGAATCAAGCATAATCACACTCATTATGAACTGTTTTCTCGTTTTAATACGTATATTTTACTGTTTAACAATAAGTCATATCTTCTTAATAAATACATTATTGGTCATTGTTATTTTGTCTTATAATCATATCAAGAAGTGACAGCTGTCAAATAATATTGAAAAAATAAGGATGTTCTGAAACATGTTTTGAATATATTATAGATTTCCTTACATTTCTTATTATTTGTTAATAAATACAATTAAGTAACCGTACCCATAATATTCAGAAACTCAAAAATACGAGTACATCAATCAAAACTGCAAAAATTCTATCTTCGAAACATATTTTAGAGCATCTTTATTTTTCCAATATGACAGCTTTCACTTCTTGATTAATTTTAGTGTTTAGTGACACTAGCGTATACTCCTTTTCTTCCTGAATAATGGCTGTAAACTCCTATATATGAAGGAGTATAAGGCAGTGTCGAGTGTTGGTACACTCCTTCATATGTAGGAGTTGGCCGTCATTATTCAAGAAGGAAAAGAAGATTTCTATGATGTTCGTACTGTGACCGATGTAAACATGGCGAAAATGTATTATTATATGTTGATAAATTGAACTAACGAACGAGTAAAATAATACTAATAAAGGATTACTTTGATGTGCGATAAAACTTAATTAGAATAAATTAGTTCAAGTATGTATTGTTGTATTGGTAGTAATAAGAATTGGTTTTAGTTAATACGACTATCCTCAATTGCCCTAAAACAGATTTCTTGCAATAAGATTGCACATTTCGAAGGAAATTCGCTAAATACCGCACTGTGTTCCCATACAATGATCATTGTACGAATGCAAGATGCATAATATTGCTACATTATACCGCACTGTGTTCCCATACAATGATCATTGTACGAATGCAAGATGCACAATATTGCTACATTGTACCGCACTGTGTTCCCATACAATGATCATTGTACGAATGCAAGATTCATAACATTGCTACATTATACCGCACTGTGTTCCCATACAATGATCATTGTACGAATGCAAGATGCATAATATTGCTACATTATACCGCACTGTGTTCCCATACAATGATCATTGTACGAATGCAAGATGCATAATATTGCTACATTATACCGCACTGTGTTCCCATACAATGATCATTGTACGAATGCAAGATGCATAATATTGCTACATTATACCGCATTGTGTTCCCATACAATGATCATTGTACGAATGCAAGATGCATAATATTGCTACATTATACCGCACTGGGTTACCATACAATGATCATTGTACGAATGCAAGATGCATAATATTGCTACATTATACCGCGTTATGTTCCCATACAATGATCATTGTACGAATGCAAGATGCATAATATTGCTACATTATACCGCACTGTGTTCCCATACAATGATCATTGTACGAATGCAAGATGCATAATATTGCTACATTATACCGCGTTATGTTCCCATACAATGATCATTGTACGAATGCAAGATGCATAATATTGCTACATTATACCGCACTGTGTTCCCATACAATGATCATTGTACGAATGCAAGATGCATAATATTGCTACATTATACCGCGTTATGTTCCCATACAATGATCATTGTACGAATGCAAGATGCATAATATTGCTACATTATACCGCACTGTGTTCCCATACAATGATCATTGTACGAATGCAAGATTCATAACATTGCTACATTATACCGCACTGTGTTCTCATACAATGATCATTGTACGAATGCAAGATGCATAATATTGCTACATTATACCGCACTGTGTTCCCATACAATGATCATTGTACGAATGCAAGATGCACAATATTGCTACATTATACCGCACTGTGTTCCCATACAATGATCATTGTACGAATGCAAGATTCATAACATTGCTACATTATACCGCACTGTGTTCCCATACAATGATCATTGTACGAATGCAAGATGCATAATATTGCTACATTATACCGCACTGTGTTCCCATACAATGATCATTGTACGAATGCAAGATGCATAATATTGCTACATTATACCGCACTGTGTTCCCATACAATGATCATTGTACGAATGCAAGATGCATAATATTGCTACATTATACCGCATTGTGTTCCCATACAATGATCATTGTACGAATGCAAGATGCATAATATTGCTACATTATACCGCACTGGGTTACCATACAATGATCATTGTACGAATGCAAGATGCATAATATTGCTACATTATACCGCGTTATGTTCCCATACAAAGATCATTGTACGAATGCAAGATGCATAATATTGCTACATTATACCGCACTGTGTTCCCATACAATGATCATTGTACGAATGCAAGATGCATAATATTGCTACATTATACCGCGTTATGTTCCCATACAATGATCATTGTACGAATGCAAGATGCATAATATTGCTACATTATACCGCACTGTGTTCCCATACAATGATCATTGTACGAATGCAAGATGCATAATATTGCTACATTATACCGCGTTATGTTCCCATACAATGATCATTGTACGAATGCAAGATGCATAATATTGCTACATTATACCGCACTGTGTTCCCATACAATGATCATTGTACGAATGCAAGATGCATAATATTGCTACATTATACCGCACTGTGTTCCCATACAATGATCATTGTACGAATGCAAGAAGAAAATATTTTTAATCTATCAACAATAGTTTGAGCGACCTTTAAGCAGAGTCTGCTCTCTAAACAGTGCTGCATATTATAAATTTTCATTTTATTATAATGAAAATAAATGTAATGAAACTAGACCGTCTTAAAATTACATCTTATTTAGCAAATCTCATGCAATATTTACAATAAAACATGTCTTAATTCCCATTTTATCAGAAAATTTGGAAAAGTTTAGGTTTAATTAATTTTTTTATTGTTTTTTTCTTAAAATTATTACGTTGTGATATGTGTTTTAGTTAAATAAAAAAATGTTGAAGGCTGGTGTTTATTTACGAGGGGAGGTAAATAAATTCGTGGCATAAAGGGGTTAAGGAAAGGGGCGGTAGTGCGCATGTTCCGATAATATGACTCCTTATTAGTATATCCACCAAATTTTAGTCTAATTTTGACAGTATTGTTTAAGATTTCGCCGGGAGAGTACTCGTATGTCAAACGTTAATAACATGCCAAATATGGATAAAATGAGTATCCCAGGAGTCCATGCATAAAAAGGGCACACAGTCCCCTAAGAATTTAAATGTGTCGCAATCAGCTGGAAAATTCATGACTACGATTTCTCGGGACCGGAAGACATACTGATGACAGAGTACAAATATTATATAAGGGAATCACAATGACTGGAGAGTACTACTCTGGTCTGCTGATGTAATTAAAAGAAGCTGTCAAGCAGAAAAGGAAAGGAAAATGGACAAAAAGGGTGCTTCTTTTGTATGACAATGCAGCCGTGCACAAAAACAATTCTGCGTTGGCTGCCCTTCCCAACTGTGTCTTCCAAACGTTAAATCACCCTCCCTACAGCCCAGACTAGACTCCGTGTGACTATTATCTGTTTCCAAATATGAAAAAAGAACATCGAGGGAAGGAATTTTCGGGCGATGAAGAAGTCAAAAGTGCAATTTCGGTTTATTTTTAAGGCAAAACCAATTTTTTTTTCGTGGGTATAAATAAGCTTAATGAAAGATCTGAACAATGCATTCGAGTTAATGGTGAATATATTGAAAAGAAAATTGCTTATTTCCTCTTTTTCCCCTTCATTTCGCGAATTTATTGACCTCCCCTCGTATAAAGCCCAATCATGAGGTCGTTTTTACCAGCCGTCAGATCTGTCTGATTGATTGATTAATTATGATATATATGTTATACTGGTGAAGAGCCACACTATATCCTTTAAACTGACGTTAAGAAAAAATAATTATTTCTTTTTGAAAACACAAATTAACAGACTATTAAAACATATTGCGATATCACTGGTGTTATGCAGCTTTACAAATGTTTTTCTTGAATCTTAAAAAAACATTTGCTTTGGTGACTCAAGAGTTTTGCAAGTGCATTGTTGCGATTCAAGCGCGAATAATTCATAACATTATAAATCCTATGATTTTTCATTATTTGCGCATGAAATATTTGAAAACAGATCGTGCGCTCTTAACGAAACAAATACCGTCTATTAGTTCTGACGCTGGTGCTGCAAAGGAAATCAATATTGAAATGGATATGTTCGAACAGTTTCATGTCAGTTTTCCACTAATTTAAAATGTTTCTCTGAGTTATTACCGTGTAGAGTTGGTTTAAATAATAACCGACGTTTCTAATACGTTGCGGTCTTCATACTCCAGGTAATGTTAAAAACCATACCTAAAAGTATACTAAGTAAGTGTTTACTATATTCAGCAATATTTGTTGACATCGCCCTAAGAATGGAGCTTACGACGGTTTCGAAACTTCAGCCATCATTTATGCCAGCTCAATGCAGCAACAACTCCGATAAACATTTTTGACTATTTGGATGAATAGAAGAAAGAAAAAATAAAAAAAGGTATTCACTCACGAAACTTTTTTTTTAATTTGAAATTTTGACTTAGCATACCTCAATCATGTGTATACAAAATAATCAAATAAGTAAGATGAGATCCATGTTAAAATTTTGCTGTAGGAAAATGATTCCATAAAATGTGACGATATGTTACCTCAAATATATCAAAACAGTTTTATATATGTTTTGGATCCTTTTTAGGTGTATAAGTACTTTTTTAGAAATACTGAATACGGATATTTTATAAATACTTTTTTTATATTTTCAGAATGACGGAAATTTCGAATAAGGATAGGATAACCTATATGTTATATATTTTTTCCTTATAACATGATTTTATTTTATTTACAGGAATTTAGAAAAATCAAATGCGAGTATGTATATGTTTTTTTTTATTTTTAGGTTATTAGAAATACCGAATAAGGATATCCTATAATAGTTTTTTCTTCTTCAATGTTACAAACAGATATGCTATAAATATTTTTAGGTTATTAGAAATACCGAATAAGGATATCCTATAATAGTTTTTTCTTCTTCAATGTTACAAACAGATATGCTATAAATATTTTTAGGTTATTAGAAATACCGAATAAGGATATCCTATAATAGTTTTTTCTTCTTCAATGTTACAAACAGATATGCTATAAATATTTTTTTGTGTATATCAAAAAAGTATTTCGTAGATAAAATGTTCATTTCATAGATAATTTATGATTATTGAAAATTATGTTTGTCTATTCGTTTAAAAATGATCGAAGTAAAATTAGTTCATTCTCGCGTATTTCTTTTTTGTATGGACATTCAAATTTATTCTTGCACACGAAAATTTTCAAATTTGACGATAACCTGAATTTGTCCTACAATGAAGTTCATTAAAAAGGGCGTTTAATTATATTTTCTATACATAATGACAAACTCCGTGCTTAGGAATCGATATCATGTTCATTGAAACATTTTTTTCTTGTGTTAGTTTCTCTCTGTAACCTCCTGCAATATGCCTCCGTATAATATTTGTACTATTTTACCGATTTCTAAAAGTGCGAAATTTGTAAAATAGTGTATGTCTATATTTTCGTATTTTTTAGATTTTAAAAATTGGCAAAAAATCAATATGTAGCTCAAAAAATCAATATGTCAGTCATATTCAATATGTAGCTGTATATTTTTTAATTTTTCCTAATTTAAATATTATGCAAGTTGAATTTTCATTGTTTTCATTTCAAGTCTCAACATTCCAAGTCAAATTTTTATTTTTTATTTTATTTAACTTAATCCAAATCACGTCTTTTTTGTTATAAAATACCTTGAAAATGATATAAAGTGTTGAGAAACACCATTTGATGGCACATTCATAATTAATATCACTGTTACGATATATGTTATCTATTTTGCTGTGCGTAGTCGTACTCGTAGAAAGAACATATTTCTACCCCATTCTCTTTCGTTTCTGCCTTGTCCATTAACCTTATGAATATGTTAACGAGTCACCATTTCCGATATCTTGAAGTGTATACAAAATATGAAACACGTGAACATACTTATTTAATTTAAATAAATATTTCGATAATTTATTGAAAAGCGTTATATACTGTGAAATGAATATTGCTTTAAATTCCCGAGTCCATAACGCATTCATTAATACCAAAAATATTTTTTTATCAAGTGTGATTGATTTGTTTGTTCATTTTAGTCCACACTCGATTTCTTTTGCAAAACTTATTTTGGAAAAAAATGAATATTTAGATTATTTTATATCTCATTGACTTACTTGGATTCGCAAGGTGTATGTTACTTATTTACTAGTCATACTGTGATAAACGAAAAAGTCTAAAACACGTGCAGTTGAAAAAAACAAATAAACTTGTGTGAAAATTCCTGATAACATTTATCATTTACTTTGAATATAGTATTAATCTTGAATTTTATTTTTTAAATAAATATTTATATTAATTTTTATCTCATTGACTTTGTTACGCAAGGTAGTTGATGTACTTAAAGTCATACCGAATCTGCAATAAAGGACATACTCGTAAGGTGACTCTAACACATGCACTCAATAAAACCAAATAAACCTGTGTAAAAAAATATGATAACAATATTTTTAACAGTGAAAAGAATAATTCCTGATTTATAGATTCTATAATATAATACATGAATCCGCGATATAGATTCTATAATATAATACATGAATCCGCGATATAGATTCTGTAATATAATACATGAATCCGCGATATAGATTCTATAATATAATACATGAATCCGCGATAAAGGACAAAAAGGTTACTCAAATACGTGCAATCGAAAATTATATAAAGTTGTGAGAAAATTTCTGAAACCGTAATAATCGACCTCTTCCAGAAAACATTATTTTTTAAATAAATATTTATATTAATTTTTATCTCCTTGATTTTGTTACGTAAGGTGGTTGATGTACTTGAAGTCATACTGAACCTGTGATAAAGGATATACGAGTAAGGTGACTCTAGCCCGTGCACTCAAAGGATATAAGGTGACTCTAGCCCGTGCACTCAAAGGATATAAGGTGACTCTAGCCCGTGCACTCAAAGGATATAAGGTGACTCTAGCCCGTGCACTCAAAGGATATAAGGTGACTCTAGCCCGTGCACTCAAAGGATACAAGGTGACTCTAGCCCGTGCACTCAAAGGATATAAGGTGACTCTAGTCCGTGCACTCAAAGGATATAAGGTGACTCTAGCCCGTGCACTCAAAGGATATAAGGTGACTCTAGCCCGTGCACTCAAAGGATATAAGGTGACTCTAGCCCGTGCACTCAAAGGATATAAGGTGACTCTAGCCCGTGCACTCAAAGGATATAAGGTGACTCTAGCCCGTGCACTCAAAGGATATAAGGTGACTCTAGCCCGTGCACTCAAAGGATATAAGGTGACTCTAGCCCGTGCACTCAAAGGATATAAGGTGACTCTAGCCCGTGCACTCAAAGGATATAAGGTGACTCTAGCCCATGCACTCAAAGGACATAAGGTGACTCTAGCCCGTGCACTCAAAGGATATAAGGTGACTCTAGCCCGTGCACTCAAAGGATATAAGGTGACTCTAGCCCGTGCACTCAAAGGATATAAGGTGACTCTAGCCCGTGCACTCAAAGGATATAAGGTGACTCTAGCCCGTGCACTCAAAGGATATAAGGTGACTCTAGCCCGTGCACTCAAAGGATATAAGGTGACTCTAGCCCGTGCACTCAAAGGATATAAGGTGACTCTAGCCCGTGCACTCAAAGGACATAAGGTGACTCTAGCCCGTGCACTCAAAGGATATAAGGTGACTCTAGCCCGTGCACTCAAAGGATATAAGGTGACTCTAGCCCGTGCACTCAAAGGATATAAGGTGACTCTAGCCCGTGCACTCAAAGGATATAAGGTGACTCTAGCCCGTGCACTCAAAGGATATAAGGTGACTCTAGCCCGTGCACTCAAAGGATATAAGGTGACTCTAGCCCGTGCACTCAAAGGATATAAGGTGACTCTAGCCCGTGCACTCAAAGGATATAAGGTGACTCTAGCCCGTGCACTCAAAGGATATAAGGTGACTCTAGCCCGTGCACTCAAAGGACATAAGGTGACTCTAGCCCGTGCACTCAAAGGATATAAGGTGACTCTAGCCCGTGCACTCAAAGGATATAAGGTGACTCTAGCCCGTGCACTCAAAGGATATAAGGTGACTCTAGCCCGTGCACTCAAAGGATATAAGGTGACTCTAGCCCGTGCACTCAAAGGATATAAGGTGACTCTAGCCCGTGCACTCAAAGGATATAAGGTGACTCTAGCCCGTGCACTCAAAGGATATAAGGTGACTCTAGCCCGTGCACTCAAAGGATATAAGGTGACTCTAGCCCGTGCACTCAAAGGATATAAGGTGACTCTAGCCCGTGCACTCAAAGGATATAAGGTGACTCTAGCCCGTGCACTCAAAGGATATAAGGTGACTCTAGCCCGTGCACTCAAAGGATATAAGGTGACTCTAGCCCGTGCACTCAAAGGATATAAGGTGACTCTAGCCCGTGCACTCAAAGGATATAAGGTGACTCTAGCCCGTGCACTCAAAGGATATAAGGTGACTCTAGCCCGTGCACTCAAAGGATATAAGGTGACTCTAGCCCGTGCACTCAAAGGATATAAGGTGACTCTAGCCCGTGCACTCAAAGGATATAAGGTGACTCTAGCCCGTGCACTCAAAGGACATAAGGTGACTCTAGCCCGTGCACTCAAAAAACCAAATAAACCTGTGGGAAAATTCATGACAATATTTTTTACTGTGAAAAGAATATTACAAAACATTTATAAACAGTATCATTTATGGTGGGCACGCGAAGTACGATATTTAAATAATAATTAATAGTAGCAGGAAATAGAATGAATGGTGTCTTATACAAAGTATTAACTGACCCGCACCCTTTAAGAAAAGTTGACTGCTCATAATGGGATATGGGTCTCAATATTAGGATTTGCAAGTGAAACATGGTTGTGTCAAAAAGTGTTGATCAAAAAGTAAAATAAATGCAGAAGAGAAGAAAACGTTACGCAGAATGTGTGGAGCACGGAAAAAATACGGATTAAAAGAAGATGCAGTGCTTTAGATAAAGAAAGGAGCTTTTAGATAGTTATGTCACGTGGACGAATGAATGATGAAAGATTTACAAAAGTAATGTAAACGAGGGGTATAGAAGTTACGAAAAGTTTGGAAAACCTATAAGAACGTAGTACGACCAAATTAATCAAATTCTGCAATAGGTAAAAGTGAAAAGCCTTTACAATGGGAGAGCAACTCGAGGTGTATGGGCGTGGTAGAAACGAAAGATGAGTGTTATGATTGAATGAAGGGAATATACGTTCTCTCTGTCCACCCCAATAGGAACAAAACGTTAGGTTGATGATGTTTTTTGTTTATTAATTTAATTCACCCCCACTATAGATTTTGAATATTTATGTTTCGATTATGATTATTTTATTTTACTACAAATAGTATAGTAACATATGTCGGAAATTCATGAAAAATTGTCGTTTGACAGTTAAGCGATACTAGTATTTCAAAGTTAAATTAGGTCAAAATATCAGTCTGTTTAAAATTGTATTCCTATCAACTTATTATTCTAACTAGATTTATCTGCCTATAATTGGCGTGTAACATATATTAGACAAGGCACTTTTAACAGTGCTTTTATTTATTAATATGAAGGCAGTATGGGACTCTTCAGCATGTAGTCTGATGAAAAGTGGCGGCTGTTAGTCGCCTATTTTCTATTTTTTTACTATAAAGCTTTGAATCTTGATATGTTACCAACGCTCAAGTGAGAGGACCTCAGTGTTGAAAAAAGGCGCCCATCCCAATTTTCTTATAAGAAGATTTTTATTACCTACCTGATAAAGGAAGTTTCAGACTATGGTCCAGCCTGGATGGAGGTATTTTTTACCATCCCTGTATTCGCCATGGAATAGGGTGATCATGTTAATATGGATCCTTTTTGTGAGCCATTGAACGAAAATATCTAAAGCACTCGTAAACAGATAATGGTTAACGTTATTCATTTTACAAATGCGATATTCTTTGAGCGTAGGTACTTATTTTCAGGAGAATTATATTTAAAATATCATAATTACGAAGATGAGAATGGTGAGACGCGGGGTCAGAAGGGCATCGGTACCACCAGAACCAGAGGGGTGGGGGGGTGTCCGATGCGGTCAGTATAAGACAGCATGTGACCATCGCAATAATTGGAGTCTTTCGTAGAATTTTTTTTCCCCAAAGATTTGAATATTATAATTTGATAAAGAAAGGATTTGCACAATTCAGTTAAGCCTTTAGCTGCGGGAAAAGATATTCATATTGCGGACATTGTATATATGCTCATGATTTTATCAAAACTTAAATATTGCTTATATCGAAATGCGAACCACATACTAATTTATCTTTGATAATTTAGGACTTTACTTTATGATATTTATGATAAGATTTACTTTGTAAACTACATAAATACATCTCTACTATTGCAACTTGAGTTTTAAGCTCCTTTTTTGAGTTCTTCGCCAGGAAAACTGAGCTCTTTAATATTTCCACACGGACATCTTCCACGCCGCATCCTTCTTACGACCCGTATGTTAAATAAGTGTTGTATATGAATCAATGGATAGTTGACTTAACTTCGTGATAAGATAATCGTATTAGTGGAATCAGTCAAGTAAATTGTATCCTCAATGTAACAAAATCTTTATTTACGTGACTTAAGAGTCGAGTACTTTGAAAAATTTTATAAAATAATTAAGTATGAAAAAAAAATTATTTTTCTTTTTGACACAATAAAATCTTCATAAGCAAATTATTTTAAATAAATGTCATGAAAAATATTGGCGATATCTAATTAAATTATATCTAGATGCACTTTTTCGGAAAATATCAATTAATACCCTTTTCAAGATTTTTTTTGGATATGAATGTTGAAATTTAATAGATTTAACCGCCTAAATTGTAACATTATTTTATGAAAAAGCATGGGTTTTATTTTTCACAAATAGAAAACTTTTATGAATTGAGAGATTTCCTTATGTGCTAATAAAAATGAAAAAATATTTATGACTTATTTTCGCCAAAAACCTTGTTAGCGCTTTGCATAACGATATCAAAGACAAATAAGAAACGATTTAAATTTTGGATTTATTCATTTTCTTATTATTATAGAGCAAAACTAATGACTGGGAAAAATATTTCTAAATATGTAGTGTAATTAAAACATTTTCTTATGGATATTTTAATAATTTAAATGAACTACAAGAATAGTGTACCATCAATAAATTGCACTTACACCTGACTAAATGTGAGCCCATTAGTTTTATATTGTAGAAATAAAAATTCAATTAATTACGTGTATTCGCTTTATCAATACAAACCAAAACGTATATCTTCTATAAGATACCTAGGAATCATATTTGATGAAAAACTTTCATTTACAGAACACATGAAGAAACTTACTCGAGCTAGTTGAAAAATTGTGGGATTTGTGCTAAGAAACGCCCAGCATTTTTCTGATTTCCGAAAACCATTCTTTAAAAAAAGTACAAAACAATTTTATGATTCATCAATTTTGAATTAGGAATACCACGTGAACAGATAAACTATCCCAATTTTGAACTAGGAATACCATGTGAATAGAGAAATTATCCCAATTTGTTATATAATATGTAATGAGACTTTGTGACAGAAGAAAAATATCTGATACATTACTGCTATACCAAATCATTCACTTAGTGATCGATGCGCTTCATTTATTCGCATGCATTTCTTTTCATATTCCCGCTAGATCCACAAAACAGCGCAATTTCTTTTATACCGAAAGTTGTTTCATTAATTACAAAATTAACTCTTCTATTATTCGTACGGAAAGATTTGGAAATAAGTTTTGCAATAAAAATATTTTTTATATGCGTATTTATAGTATTCGCCAGCATATCATAATAATATTTAGAAATGGCTACTAACTTTAGTGCTTTCATGTACTAATATAAATAACCTAACATAAATATAACATATGCGGACAATACTTCCGGAGTTGACTAACCCTGCATCAACATGTGAAATGTGTTGATCTTACAAAGCAATTTGGTATCTCGTGCTGCTAGTGAGTGACCTCATGTGTTAGACCAAGTTTTAAGTTATGTATTGAAATTGTCGATAAATCCATTATTGTTATTCTATGTAAGCATTGTACTAGTAATAACAATACTAAGTACTTTTCAGCGTACGTACGATTCATAAGCTTTTTCCATTTCCTTCTTTTTCAATAGGCAATCCATCCAAACTAGGATGATTTGTGCCACCAAATTAAAGTCATTATGCAATTATGTGAGTCAATATATTAACATTTATTTTAAAAATGACAATTATAGATAATACTATATAGAGTTTCAGCAGATTAAACTTTAAAAAATTTACGATCGATCTGTACGTGGAAAAGTTCCACAAAGAAAGACGGAACCCAACATTCATTGGACGCGGACCAAAAATAATTTAAATTGGTAGTAATGCACCTTAGAATAGTATCAGTATTTTTATCAATAAGCTTCGATTGACGCATTAATGGAACAAATAAATCAAATAAGTTTTACTCCTATTAAATCTAAAATATATGATCCACTGTTACGTAAATACTGCTAGGTAATATTTTATAATATACGAGTACATACACATATCGAACAAAAATATATGATCCACTGTTACGTAAATACTACTAGGCAATATTTTATTATATACATAGACATATCGAACTAAAATATATGATCCACTGTTACGTAAATACTACTAGGCAATATTTTATAATATACATACACATATCGAACAAAAATATATGATCCACTGTTACGTAAATACTACTAGGCAATATTTTATTATATACATAGACATATCGAACTAAAATATATGATCCACTGTTACGTAAATACTACTAGGCAATATTTTATAATATACATACACATATCGAACAAAAATATATGATCCACTGTTACGTAAATACTACTAGGCAATATTTTATTATATACATAGACATATCGAACTAAAATATATGATCCACTGTTACGTAAATACTACTAGGCAATATTTTATAATATACATACACATATCGAACAAAAATATATGATCCACTGTTACGTAAATACTACTAGGCAATATTTTATTATATACATAGACATATCGAACTAAAATATATGATCCACTGTTACGTAAATACTACTAGGCAATATTTTATAATATACATACACATATCGAACAAAAATATATGATCCACTGTTACGTAAATACTACTAGGCAATATTTTATTATATACATAGACATATCGAACTAAAATATATGATCCACTGTTACGTAAATACTACTAGGCAATATTTTATAATATACATACACATATCGAACAAAAATATATGATCCACTGTTACGTAAATACTACTAGGCAATATTTTATTATATACATAGACATATCGAACTAAAATATATGATCCACTGTTACGTAAATACTACTAGGCAATATTTTATAATATACATACACATATCGAACAAAAATATATGATCCACTGTTACGTAAATACTACTAGGCAATATTTTATTATATACATAGACATATCGAACTAAAATATATGATCCACTGTTACGTAAATACTACTAGGCAATATTTTATAATATACATACACATATCGAACAAAAATATATGATCCACTGTTACGTAAATACTACTAGGCAATATTTTATTATATACATAGACATATCGAACTAAAATATATGATCCACTGTTACGTAAATACTACTAGGCAATGTTTTATAATATACATACACATATCGAACAAAAATATATGATCCACTGTTACGTAAATACTACTAGGCAATATTTTATTATATACATAGACATATCGAACTAAAATATATGATCCACTGTTACGTAAATACTACTAGGCAATATTTTATAATATACATACACATATCGAACAAAAATATATGATCCACTGTTACGTAAATACTACTAGGCAATATTTTATTATATACATACACATATCGAACTAAAATATATGATCCACTGTTACGTAAATACTACTAGGCAATATTTTATAATATACATACACATATCGAACTAAAATATATGATCCACTGTTACGTAAATACTACTAGGTGATATTTTATAATATACATACACATATTGAACTAAAATATATGATGCACTGTTACGTAAATACTTCTAGGTTATATTTTATAATATACATACACATATCGAACTAAAATATATGATCCACTGTTACGTAACTACTACTAGGTAATATTTTATGATATACATACACATATCGAAAAAAAATATATGATCCACTGTTACGTAAATTCTACTAGGCAATATTTTATAATATACATACACATATCGAACTAAAATATATGATCCACTGTTACGTAAATACTACTAGGTAATATTTTATAATATACATACACATATCGAACTAAAATATATGATCCACTGTTACGTAAATACTACTAGGTGATATTTTATAATACACATATCGAACTAAAATATATGATCCACTGTTACGTAAATACTACTAGGTAATATTGTATAATATACATACACATATCGAACTAAAAATACATACTTAATTCAAAAAAATATTTTGTAATTATTACTACTTAAGTTTAATTATGTATACCTTCATGTTAGTTTAAGATAAGTTTTATGACATTTTGTCAACAATTTTAAGCATTTAAATTAACTTGTCTTGTGTGTTATTGTCTTCATGTTGCGTAAAAGACACTGTTGTGTCGTGATTAAAATAAATTAATTAATAAAAAATATTTTATTGAAAATATTCTTAAGTTAAGGAACGAGACTATTTCGTCACAAGTCTTGCCTAGTGAAGTGGTTCTCTATGTCCAATTTATATATTTTTTTTATGATATAAAAATCTAGCTGTATATGGACATATATGTACAAAAATAATCTCAAATTTTCTCTGCTTTGAGATATCTAATCAAAGCAATGTTATGTACAATATTTTGTGAATTTGTTTATTTCTTGCATAACATTCAAAGTTTGAAAATAACCTCAATATCAGCCACTATCAAATATAACATTTATAAATTTAAAAAATGATTTTTTTTTTACATTCATCAAAATTATCAAATAGGAATAGAATCTTGATATTAAATTACAAAAAAAAGGATGCAGGCGCATGGCAGGGGATTGTGGAAGCATTTTCACAATCGTACAATTTCTCACGAATAAATACACCACGTGTCACATACATTAGAGGACGCCAATAAAACATTAGGCATTTCAAAGCACACAAAACACATCCCTTTCCATCAATTGAAGGAAGTTGAAACGGAACAGGAATTTAAATTATGTAATAATATCTCATTTTTCCATTAAGTTTCTTTGATTCTGTTAATTTTATCACCAAGTTTCTTATAACTATGTCAGTTTTTTCAATGAGTTTCTATTGCTCGTTTAATTTTCTTTCTATATGTTTCTATAGCTTTGAATTTTTGAAATAGGTTTTAACTTTTCATTCAGAAAAATATTTTTTATATTTTTTACAATAATTTCTTTTGATCGACATTTAGAATGATTAAAAGCTGATAATGAGAATAACGGTGCATTAATTTCTCTAAGATATAATTGAACACATCATCTTTGATGAGGCAAACATTTCCTATTCCATTAATTAAGGCTTTGTATTTATTAATACTGGAATGACCACAATATCCGTAGTTCGTTGTCGGAAAGTATTTGAAAATACTACCACACGCGGGTAGGTAACAACAAATTAATCGAGGAACAATTAATAAGACTGGGTTAGTTTTTTTTATACTTTTCTCTTGGGTTCCTTCTGGAATGGAACTCGAAAATTTCGGGTGCAATACTTACCATTGGGGACATGCAGGTCGTCAATACTTACCATTGGGGACATGCAGATCGTCAATACTTACCATTGGGGACATGCAGGTCGTCAATAAAATAAACGGTCATATACAGTGATGCGTAATTCATCTATTTTTATTATTGATTTATTTTACAATTTAGATTTGAAAACGAGGAAATTCTTGTTGCACTTTTCATACATAAAAATAACATATTTAATTAATTTATGTTTAGGCAACTATATAAAAACAGAATATTTAACCCGCGGTAGCTATAAAAATAGCAATGAATTATGATAAATTAAATATCTCCTCAAGAGTGCAGTATTTTAGAATTTCTAAAACGCAGCTCACAAATCTCAAAAAGAACACATGATAAAATTACTGAAATATGTTTAAAAATAAAAAATGAATAACAAATATACTACTCGGCACCGCCAATGTAGCATTTGGTGTTTGGCAGATATTTTTGGTATCACCACATGATCAAATCAATAGGGTTAGTTAATAAAGCCTCTTCGAATTTTTTCAAGACTGCTGCCTCGGGTTAGCGCCATAAAAGTATCACTCTATCATGAACTTGGAATAAGAAAATTTTATTAAATCTATTTAATTTGATTAAATCGATATCAGTCCTTGAAATTAAAACAATCAATAGGAGGAATCCTCTCATGGCACTAACAGTGGTGTCTGCTGTGATATATTTTTTTTAAATTTTAAATTTGAGTGTCATCAAAACGTTAATGATTGAGTACATACACATAATAAGTCGCTCTGAATCAGCGTAGGATCGAGCAATAGATAACACATGAAGTAGCTGGCCATGGTATCTCTCCTCGTGCTCCGGTCGACGACACTTATCAGCCTCGATAGTAGATCGATTGATGAAATAATACTACGGACTGTCTTAACTAATTTGCAAAATTACTTTGGCTCGTGGCTGCGGGCACGTATGCACTCTCGACTGTTGCCATCAATATGTGTATCATAGCTCACGGCAGACAAATACCGTGAGAATTCCATGACACATATTTCATTATCAACTTTGCATGAGGCGTGGAATTTATCTGCTGATACGGTGATGTTTCTGACTCTGATTGCTTTCACAGTAAATTATTTCAAAAATATGAAAACAAAGTGCAATGATATTTATCTTTACAACATACATAATCACCCGTTCCGGGTCGTGGGTCAACATGTCGGATCTTCTCTATTTTGATAAACTTCTATCGATACAGTATCCTTAGTTATGAATAATTAACTGATTGTAATTAAACCATAATGCACAACAATTACTAGAGCCTCAAATCGTAATATAAAACTGTTTTACCGTATAAACTTTTAGCAGTGACATTCTGCGATGTGATACTATGGTTCAGTTCGCACCTTGTTTTTGCCAGTTACATTGGATATAAATTCGATCGCTTTAGTAAAAATATTCATTATTACTTTAAAATTTCGTCACTTGACATTCCTTAATTCTCATTATCTTAATGGGATAAGAGGCCAAACGCTTGGAAAAGTCCACTTCAATAATCATGACTACTTGTTACCAGTGCAGATTCAAGCTGTTGACTGAATAACTTGGTCTAATTGCAAAACTTACTTGTGTGCATAGTTATTAAGGGTCTTTGCTAAGGGTCGTGCCGCCTGTGCGTCACAGCCAGGCATACTGCATATATAAAGAAATGTGATAAAAATGTTTTTTTTTAAATTTAAAATATGATAAATGTTTCAAAATATTTGTAAATTGCCTAAAAGTAAACTCTATTATTCGTCTTTTATTGACGATAATGAGTATATTCGTAACGAGTTTGCAATTGCAATTGTGTATTTAATATGAGAGTTTGCTGGTATTTGTAAGAAAAATATTACTTAAAATACTTTGAATAGCGATTTATTCCATTGATAAATACTTTTAATGCAATATTCTGTTTGGATTCACAATATAACATTTTTTTATAAACATTTATTGCGCTTTGTTTAAATGTCAGCAACAGATAATACTTCGATAGTTTCATATAAGATGGTTTTATTCTGGAAATGCGCTATTTTCTAAAATATATATTTTTTTTATTACATCTCAGAGTAAATATTTTAAGGTCACATTTGAGAAAAAGAATATTTTATATGAATTCTTATGCCAATGAAGTGATTTGCGGGCTTTCCTGGAATTGGCTGCATACTTGCATCGCACATATTCGTAAAGTAGCAGAGTGGCTATTGTATAAAAATATTTGTGTACAAAGGAGTTGACTTTTCCGCATCCATGAAGATTGTCACACTATATTTTTTATCACAAAAAATAATTTTAAAAAAATCTTCAATCCCGTCAATAAATTATCTTGAGATTGGATTTTGAATGAAAGTAGAGCGATATTTAACATATTTTCTAAATTATGATTACCCACCCATAGAGGTGCCTTTGTTGATTTTGCTTTTCTAAATAATTAAACATAATTTGATGGATAAGTTATTAAAAATGAATGTTAACCGTCAATACTCCCCTGCACGAGGTGAGATTTGCATTTGCATATTAATTTTTTGTTCAAACCGTGTGAGTGCAAAGTTTAGCAGTTGCCCTCCCCCATACATTTCCAGTCGCCACCGCCCACCGGTGTTTGTCAAACCGTAAACAAGCCACTTAGCGCCGACAATCCGCGCCACCACACACCTACATCTGTGTTTCTCAATATTTTTGGAATAAGAAATTTTCTACATAAGATAATAATACCTGATGATGAACTGACCAAGTCAGGACCGCAACAGGGTAATTTGTGGCGGTAGCGCTCCGGGAGGCCTAAAGTAGGGAGTAGTGGAGAATCGTCGTTGGCAGATGAACCAAAGAGATCACTACCATCAGCTATGAAGGATGGACCAATTAGAAAGAATACCCGTATTCAATTAAAAATAATATCTTTATTAAAAGAATACCTCTAGTTGGTAAGTCATCTTTCTTTCAACTTAAGTATTGCGGGTTCGATTTCCGTTGATAATATTTTTTTTTAAAATGACATTGAAATTATATGTTAATACATGTTTTCCTAAATATTTCAAAACAGGTTAAACGTGGGGAAGATCTTACATATTTACATCAATACAATCATATTGCATTTTATCGTAATTTATTACACGTTCGTTACATACAGTACAGCCTGGCGGATTTACTCGTATTTCCTTTAGTTAATTGTTTCCAATTAATCAGGAAGACGTTAAAGACGCCTTAAGAGGAAATACTCGAAGTGCAGTATCAAGAGAACATTGTTTTGCTTAGTGTTGGCTTATCTGAAATATTTTGCTTAGTGTTGGATTATCTGAAATATTTTTTAATGATGCAATTTGACCATAAAATTCATATTTCACTGACTTAATTGTTAACACACGAGAGATCTGACACTCGTATAATATTTCAAAGAAACTAAAATTATATCATATATTTTGTATTGTAGTTTGGATCCTTTTTGCGTGTCCATTTCACAGAGTTGCTACCATAAGTTGGTAAGTGTAAAAAATAAGGGTAATTTTCAGTTCATAATAAAAAAAATATATCTGTTGTTCAACTTTATGCTTAAAAAAACATAAAGTTGAACAAAAAAAATATTTTTTCCATTTAATTTGTGTTACATCTAATGTATGATGCAACACAAATTAAATGGAAAATAATTATCTTTTCGGAATAGTTTAGATATTTCGTATGCAGGTTTTTCACTTTCGTTAAATAGCAAAAATATACGAGTATAATCTCTAATTTAAATGAATTTATAAGAAAGACATAAAAACTGAGTAAAAATAAATTTTAAGAATTTTCAATATGGTGTTAGCCAAAACACATTTTAGAATCCGTGATGCATTCTTTGAATTATAATGGATAAATATTTATTCAGTAAATTGAAAGCAGCACAAGTAAATAATCACTATAGAATGTCTTTTAGGCAAATAAGGATGTCTAATGAATTTATGAGCTCGCCCAATATATCTTTCACTCCTGATTACTCATAACGTCAATACTTATGGTATATTTACTTCATTGCCATGATGCATCTTATAAACCGTTACACTTAGTGAAACCTTTATAATACATATAATGACAATTATTTTAGGGGGAAAAGAAAATATTGGGTAAGGTCGATATATTAAAGGGGAAAAGTTTAGGAACCACTAGTATTATACTAAATTGGCCCATCGCCCCATTCATAATTCAAAATAAAATTGAACTATTTCTGCAAAAAGGATTCAATCCTCAAACACATTCTGAATTCCACAAAACACGTGCAACACGCCAACATGTTTCATTTAATATTTAATACAGGTTATAGTGTAAGTTGAATCTTTCTTGAATATTTTCGTTCAAATATTGTCAATTAACTTAAAGATTTATTCAGCTATTTGGTATAGAGTTGTTGTTTCTGTTTAATTTCCTGAAAGAGGCTGATGATTATGATGTCAAGTCACAAAAGTGTATCATTTCTACGAGAGATGGCGTCGTATGTTCATTTTTTCTTAACAACAAAACACTCGATCCAATGAATGTTTGTTTACGTTTAATGACAGGAGTTGAATACAAAAGCTTTATTTTTTATGCTAAAAGGCATCAAATAAATGTTAAATGAAATATTTGCAGTACAGTGATAATATTATGAGCAGAACAAAAAGGAAATTGCTATAAAAAATTCTCAATTTTTATTAAATTCTCCGCTACGTTTAATAAATTTTGTTGTTAAATTTAAATAGAAGATAAAAAAATAAAGGCATACATAGCTTCACGCAGTAATAAAGTACATCTTCTTCCTTTTGTTACCCAAGTAGGTATCTAAGAATATATATTATACGAGGTGCACAAAATATGAATAATATGATTATTACTTTACGAAGACCAAGGACAGTATGGTTGGGTTGGATCAAGTGTACGATATTTGAAATATATTGATGTAGAAGAGGTTAAACATGTGTGCCGCGATAGGATAATCTGGTGGTCTCTCATTTCTGCCTACCCTGAGAGGGAGACGGTGATATGGTATGTATGTATGTAAGAATTAGCTTCGACGAAGAATATTTTATTCTGATTTTATTAAAGAGAGAGCTGAATAGTGTGACAATGACCTGTCCACACTGGGAAGCTGCTGAGAAAGATAAATTGCCGATAATCCTGCAGACAGCCAAGACCTATCCTGGGCTGATGACGATGGTATGATTTTTTTTATAAAATATAGAATAATTATATTAAAAATATATATATTTAATGACTTATACTTTCATTGTATCATATTTCTCTTCTTTCTTTTTTCAGTTCAGTAGAATTGATGATTGATTCATGAGGAATTTATGTTTAAACCAGATTATCCCACATGTCAATGTTATACTAACTCGTTACTGAACCCATAAAAAAATACTAAAAAATCTAAATGACTAACATAATTTCAAGAACCGTTATACAAAATTAATTTATACTGTTATCAAAATTTTACTTAATACTTATAAATAAACTGGCAATTATAAAAATATCGAAAACTCTTTAAAATATCATTTTACAGATCTCGAAAACTTCCAATTTTATTCATTCGACAAATGAGGAAAGTTGATCATGAAATTGATCAAATAATGTTTTAAAGAAGGTGCAATAAAAAAAAACCTATTAATAAGAATACCCAACAATTAGCATGTTTGGAAAATGAAGAAAATATTACATTCTAGAAGGTCTTAAAAAAATCCCATTCATAAGGATATTCCGACAAGATTCTACGAAAATGATTCAATCGCATGACGCAATGATGCACGTCATTTATTGAATATATGTATTTTGATGAAAGTTTGAAAACGAATAATAATATTTGAATACATGTCTGATTTAGAGAGAAACAAATAAATTTTAACCCGTTTTGATTAATAATAATCTTCAATACATATATTATTGTACATTTAATTATAAAAAATCTTTAACGTACCTTATAATTGTACAAGAAATATACGGATGCCTACTGAAAATCTTTAACGTACCTTATAATTGTACAAGAAATATACGGATGCCTACTGAAAAGCTTTAACGTACCTTATAATTGTACAAGAAATATACGGATGCCTACTGAAAATTATAATCATAGTCATTAATGCTTCTTTTTTGTATTCATTTATATTTAATAATATATATTACATTCAAAGAAAAATTGTTTTAGAAACATCAACTGTCATTGGTGATATTCGATAGAATAAATAAAAAACGAATTGACGTGATTCAGGATGTATTTAGCAATAAACATTTTCCAGATTAACAAAATAATAGTTTCCTTCATCTTTTTCACTGAAATCCAAGCCATAAACTGACACGAACATATTTAACTGACCTCAATTATATGACTACCTTATTAGTACGAGTACTTTGATTCTTTATGAATTAACTGTTTAATGTCAATCTCATTTGATATGTCAACATAAAAGGAAATTACTTATATGCTTGTCAACTAATATTTTATTTTGTTCCTTCATTCGATAGTTTAGTTCATTCATGTGTTTTTTATACTTTCTATCATTTGAAGAATATATACTTGTACGAATAATTTAGTTTAAATGGAAACATAATATATAAATTATGTTCACATTTATAAAATTTCAATTTCTTGAGACATAAAAGGGTAAGGGAAGGGGCATATATATTTTTAAATGGAAACAAGTAAATTATGTTCATATTATCATATTTATTCATAATTTTTTTTTATATCTCTTGTATCACAGAAATAGCAAATATTATCTGCAATACCTTTATACTCCTTCAACAAACATAAAATTAGTATTTCCGAATTGCAATTCTTTTTGAAGTAACAAGACGCGTCTTTACTTAATCACAGGTACAAATAACAATAATAACTTTTGTATAAAATAACTTTTTAAACTATTATCACATAATCCCTAACCTATTAAAGCTGACAATTCAATAAACATTAAGTGAATAACCCTAACTAACCTAACAATCTACTTAAAGCCTGAGATCTCATCGATGTCACATCAGTCTCCTAAAATGGAAGACGCAAATAACAAATATTAGGAATACTTTAACAGAACTTTTCTTTAAATTAATCTTATAACTCTATTTGGAAGACTCTCGATTGTTCAACTGTCACGCAAACACTATTTTCAACGAGGGGTAGATTAATTCAGTAGTAAACACATGTCACTGAAGAAATCACGGTGATGCAGAGCAGTGGGCCCACTCCTCCGGGCATCGTCCTTTCTCCTGGCGGTGGCCTCGGGACTCGAGGCAGCGCTAACGGCGCTGGAAGCACTTCAGTCAGGCACAAGTATTAACACTGCACAGCTCACCAAGGTCTCCACAAGGGTTCAGGTCGGTAGCTGACCATGGTAGCCGTGGAGCAGTCCAACGGGCAGGGCTCCGGAGAACTGGACGGGGTCGGTGGCAAATGTTCAGACGGAGTGGGAGTCGGGGGCGCCGAATAAGCTGGCTCCGAATCCAGACGGTTCAGTCGGTGGCCGAGGTGTGTCATCAAGCGGGTACCCAAAGCGACGTCCACTCCGGGGGTTGATGCGAGGCAGCGGGAGACTTCGGCAGCGGCGTGTGTGAAGCCGGCCCTGAAACGGTCAGCTCTACGCAGGCTGCGGAGGTGACGGACTGTCAACTCCAGGATGTCGGCCTTCTCCAATTTAGCGACGTTCTCTCCCTCCGCCTGGAGGGCGGAAACCATGAGTTCCTTGAGCTCGTCCAGGCAGCGGTTGATGCGCGCCCTCCTCTTCCTCTCCAGCATGGGCTTCATCACCTTCCTGTACTGGTAGGTTCGCGACACCGGACGGACATCTGACCCGTACACGGGGGCGGTTTCGTAAGCAATCTCGTAAGACATCGTAACGAATTTGATAATGTGAATAAAACAACAAAACAAAACAGATAGCACGGCACGGAGCTAGTACACGTGTTGTGCGCAGCGCGCTGCGGAACAGAATGAGCGGCTGGTGACGTAAGTGGGGCTTATATAGCGGCGGGCCGTGGGAACCATAGCGGGCAGTGAGTTCCCAGGCGCGGGCACATTATAGGGCCACCTGTGTTAGCAGCTGCCGGGCCGGCCGCGCCGCCCCACGCTCCCCGCACGCTTATGTAATTCCCCGCGCCCCGCTCTAGCGCCTAGCCCGGCTGCCTGACTGCCTGGCTGCCCAGCCGCCCGCCCGTCCGCCCGCCTATAGCCGCCCGGCTCCGTCACCCGCCGCTAATTACTACACTAACCACATCTCTATGCGCTATTTAACTCCTTCAATCTTCACTTTGATTTTTATTGAAATCGAACAAATATTTATTATCGAGAGCGTGATCGAATTGAATTTTTATACTCGTACTAAAGATTCGATCCGTGTCGTTACAAGGTTTGCTTCAATGAAGTTTAGTCGGAAGCAATTTTAACTTGTATGCTTCATCAATACATAATAATACTCGTAATTACTATTATTCAATTACATATTGCTTCATTATTTCTTTATAGAAAATGAAAACATATAGGTAATTTAATCAGCACAAATGGTGAAAAAACTTTCAACATAAATTGACATTATATTTTTGAATCAATAATACATCAAAATTGTATTTACTTATTTACAGAATTCTCTGAATTTACCAATAACGGACATGTTCTAAAATTAAAGAGATTTGGGAAGAAAGTAGAGTAAATGTCATCAATAAGGCAATTTAAAAGAAGTAATGCCTACTAACATGCATTCAAAACCATTTTACTCCATTTAAAAAAAAAAGATAAAAGCATTTTGGGAAATGCGTACATAAATTATTCAATCAGTAAATCGATATTTTTTTATATGTTACCCCTTTTAATTTTTCTTTGAAAATATTCAAACAAATACGAGAAATCGTCGATAAATAAATTAGAAAAACGCTGGAAAGAGTAATGTATGTTATATAATGTAAAGATTAAAAGATAAAAACTTACTATCTATGCAAATAATTAATCGGCATGCTTTAATTCATTTTGTCAACCCGTTTAAGTGTTTTGTTATATTCAGACATAATATTTTAATAAAAAATATATGCATTTTTTTAACTTTGGCCTTCATAGCTATTTTCTCGTTTTGAGAAATAAATATCTCAATGCAAAAAAGAAAAAAAAATCAAGGATAGTATCAGATACGCTACAGAAAAAAAACAAGTCATGTCAGCCATAAAAAATCTGAAAATAATTTAAAATTAAGATATAGGTGGGTTTTAATTTGAAATTCTGAAGCTAAAGAAGTATTCAAATCTGAAGATTTCTGAGTGCTGTAACATATTGTATATGCCAGAATAAAATTCATCAAAATATTATATACTTAATAAGTTATTTAACTTTTATTTTGACTCTAGCTTCAAATTTATACACTTTTCACTACAAAAGTATATTTTTATTTAATAAATCTTTAAAAGGCATTTTGAAACCAATCGACTGTAAAATTAGTTTTTTATCTGATTACCTAATCAATCCCAAAAAGCTTTTTTGTTGTATGTGCCTGAAATTTTCTTTGGAATCAAATCTTCTCTTTTTGCAATATAAGTAGTAGGTAGGTATTTCTAATTCTTGTTAGGTATTTTTTATTCACAATGGGATGATTTGTGCCTGTGTAAAAAATAACTAATAATTTATTCATATTCCAGTTCAACGCTTCAACTGGTTAGATTTTAGAATTTGAACAAATGTAAGGTCACTTTTTATGTATTATCAAATACGATTTTCAATAATGCCATCCCTATTTTTCAGTACTATATCGGCATGTCGGGCATTAGCATTGATTAGATATTGTTGTGTGTTGGTTTAGTGGGCGCCCGCGCCCGCGCCTGCGGCTGGGGCTCGGGTGGAAGCGCGCGGCAGACGAGGCGGGCGCACGGCCCGTTGCCCGGGCCGACCCGCGCCGCGCGCCTTCGCCGCCTCTGACTGACACGCGCTGTTGACGCACCGTGGTCGGAGTGTATTTTATGAAAGCACGCGTCAGTTTGCAATTTTTTTCAGAAGACTAAACTGGTACTACATTCGCATTAGAAAATCGATTTTCTAAAGCTTCTAATGTAGTGATTTTATAAATAATATAAAATAACATTCCCGATTAGCATTTACCTTCCAACCACCTTTCTTTTTTCCCTTTGATTGATGGTATCTCACTTTTATTTTAATTATATATATTGCTCATGAATTAAGTACAGATAAATAATGGTTTCAATATTTTTTCGATCATGTAACTTCCTTTATTTTCATGTGTCTTGTTGGTTCAAAGAGATTCTGGTAACAAACCAATCAAATTTTAATGCGGTGAAGTATTTAATACATAAATAAACAAATATTTAAGGTTTGAAAAACTACATGCATTTAAAACTTTTTTCAGGAATTTACAAATTGCTTTCTAATAAACTTTTGATTTTGAATAAGCACTAGGTCTGTCGAAATTTTATATGACCGATTTTTGAACGATTTTTATTCAACAATATTTTTTTCTGTACATTAAATATTTCGTTCCAACACTACGAACCCACTTCTCGTCTCTTAATAGCAATAAAATTAAATATCTTTTGCCTTTGTTCGAATTTAGCACGAGTCCATTGTATGAATATATTCAATGTTTTATTTATAAGCTAAACAAAATATATATTTTAAATTAAACCGTTTTTTTTTCGAATATAAGAAATTGATATAAGCAAATAATTTATATTCATATACCGAATATTAAATGTTTAGGCATTTTTTTATGAATGACCAATTTACATAATTGATTAAAAACAAATGAAATAGCTCAGACATGCGCGGATCAACTTTTACACACAAATGTAAAGAGGAAAAAGGTATTGATCATTAAAAGTATATATAATTGAGATATCTTAAGCACACTTCTCTGTAAAGATAACCGATCATTCAATTTTGTCGAGATTTTAGGAAATTTCATTTGAAGACAATGTTGATTTTATGAGAAAATAAAAAACTAACATAATTTACTTTGTTTAAATTTCTAGCAGTTTTTAATTAAAATGCACAATTGCAATTTTTTATGTACTTGTGCCGTACTTTTTTTTCTGTTTTTTATTTTCGTTTTGATTGCGTGTTCATGTTTTGATGTTTTTCACTTTTGATATTGATTTTAATTTTCGTTATATACTGTGTTTTGAGGTTTGTTTGACAACTGTTCTCTTTTGTTTTTTTTTGTTTGTTTTTTTTTGTGTATTTTTTGTTACTGATATTTGATTTTTTTATAAAAGTTGCAGCCGTTAAATATGAATAATTAAATAAATATGAATAATTAAATAAATATGTTATGAAATTTTCTGGTTTTATTAGTAAATTGTTATTTTCTCTATTTAAAAATAAATGTATATTGAATGACTAGATAATGCCCAAGTATCCATTATCACTTAATTGAAATGTATGAAAAAATACTCTATTTAATATTGATTCACGGATTACACCGCTTTATATTTCATACTAAATATACAATCAAACTGAAACTAAAAATATGCATATATTGTATGATACTTTCTAAAGAAAACAATTATTAATATTCTTTTCAAATATAAAAATACGTTTCTATTACATAAAACCTTCACTTTTCTTTGTTCAAATAGTAACTGATTAAACAAAATGTACGTTTTCATCTATGTTTCACGTAGCCTAACTCTTATAAATGTAATAAATCAAAACTTTTAAAAATATATTTTTAATACACATTTATTTCGCCCAGCCACAGTGCATTTGAGCCGGGATCACGTTAAGCTTGCCGCGCAACTACTCTGCATGAACTCGTGCCGTCGCCTCTATACAATGGCCATATTATTTTATATACCCGGCCACCTATAGCCCACATACCTCCATATTCAGTACTCGCATAGTACGTGACTCGCCGATTACTGATTAGTGATTACCGAACGCGCACAATATCGCACGTTGCTCATGCCATTCAGAAATACTCGTAAGAACCGTGGCCGCTCGCCTATCACGCGCTGCGCCAATTACTCGGTACCACTGCATTATTCTTCTTAGACAGCAATCAAGATATTTTTCTTAAACATCCGTGAAAAAACTGCTGACAATTGCAATACCGCTGCTGATGCACATCATTACACGAACTGCCGGAAAATACTATATCTTATATTGCAATTTAACATAAAATTAAGAATTTTGAACAACACTAACATTTTTTTATAAAAATATATCGAGTATCAATTTTTTTTAATGGTTTTTAATTTAAAATAATTACTTATAATATATTGTATATTGCTCATTTTGCACGTATAATTTTTACATTTCAGGAAATAATTACTTTGGTTCTAATTACATTATTTTTTCATATACAGTGTATTTACTTTCAGTGAACAGCAATCGAGATTTTCGTACTATCGATGAATAAATATTTTTAAATTATATAATTTATCTGCTCCCTCGAATTAGACTTTTCGAAATTTTCCAAGTAATTAATTATATGCATTTTACTGATTGTAGTGAATTTACATTATTTGCCCGAAGGAATCGATTACCCTTACTTAATAAGAAATCACATTGACAAATAATAACGTACGACGTATAGCCACAGCCACCTGTTGAATATGTACTGGAATTACGTCATTATTTATCATCTCTGTAACTATAGAATGTACGGGGCTTATGGCTGCTTTTCATTATTTCTCGCGCAAAAAGTAATCAATCTCGGGAAAGTCAAAAGAGTAATTTCAGTAGCAAGAATCATAGTGTATAAAAATATTGCAAAAACTTAATCGTATTCGTAAATTATGTGAGTATGAAGCAAGAGGTACCTTTGAATAAACTTTTTTGTATAGTGAAGGAATCACTGGATAAAAAATTACAATTATTGAAGTGTAATCATACTCAAGTGAATATAATATACAATACATCTGTACTTTCCAAAAAGAATGAGATCTTAGTAAGATGTAAAAAATAAATAAACACCATGAAGGTTTGTAAAAATAAAAAAAATATACCGAAAAATATGGGGTTTTACATGGGCTTATGGCTGCTTTTCATTATTTCTCGCGCAAAAAGTAATCAATCTCGGGAAAGTCAAAAGAGTAATTTCAGTAGCAAGAATCATAGTGTATAAAAATATTGCAAAAACTTAATCGTATTCGTAAATTATGTGAGTATGAAGCAAGAGGTACCTTTGAATAAACTTTTTTGTATTGTGAAGGAATCACTGGATAAAAAATTACAATTATTGAAGTGTAATCATACTCAAGTGAATATAATATACAATACATCTGTACTTTCCAAAAAGAATGAGATCTTAGTAAGATGTAAAAAATAAATAAACACCATGAAGGTTTGTAAAAATAAAAAAAATATACCGAAAAATATGGGGTTTTACATCTGGTGTTAATTTTTTTTATCAAACTGCTTTATTACAAAAAAATAAAAGTTCAAAATTCAAAACATATAGTATATATGATTCAGTATTTTTACATAAATCACTCATTTTTTTTATCCAACTACAATATCATTCCAGTTCGATAAGTATCACTAGTTCTGGCACGTGTAACATCATTCCAGTTCGATAAGTATCACTAGTTCTGGCACGTGTAACATCAATTTTAAAATACAATAAATCTCATTTAATATGTCACATACTTTTGTTTTAATGAGTTTTGACATTTTCTTTGATAAATTAAATTATATTTTTTATAACAATAGTGTTGTGTCTTGAACTTGATACTTCTGTAAAACAAACGTATTGGCCATTTAAATAATATCATTTATATATTGTAATATAATTTAAATAAAGTCTATTATTTATTAATAATAGGTAACGTATTTTTAACTCCGTTTTCATTAAATTTACCTAAATAAAATTTATGTTACAAAACGTTAGTGTGTTTTATGAAAGTTATTTTAGTATTTTGAATATTTTTTCTTATATTGTTTATTTTATTGGATTTTTAATGTATTCTGTGTTTTTTGTAACAAAAAGAAAGACTTGATGACTGTATTTTCTGAAGAAATATAAATTTAACATATAAACACATCAAGTTTCTATTGAAACCGGAAAACTTGGCATACTTAGCAATCAACACGAAGCAAAGGGAAAACCGGCGAAGGAAAAATTCCTCTAAAATAGCGTTTCCATAAATGAATTAATTTTAATAAACTTAAAATGTAACATTATAATCCATAAAACACATTTTCTCTGAATATTATTTTGTGAACAATTATTTATGGTATTGTATTTTGGTTCTAAGTGTCCTTTTTAAAATCCTTCTCGTTCCACAATTTGAATGTTTGCTAAGAAACCATTTTACTGGCAATGTAATTTGTTTATATCTTTTGTTAAATAAATTTTAAAAAACAGTTATACGCTGGTCTCTCAATATTTTTATCTCAGTACGATACACACTAGGAAATATTAATATCTAAATAAACACGTCAAATTTTAATGGCACGTTTATATTTCCACAGTATAAGGTCGAGTTTAAGATAATACATTTAATTTAATAATAAATAATACATAGAATTTATGCATGATACAGTTTAAATGAAAAATATTTTTAATATATATCTTTGTTGTAGCTTTATGCGGATAAACAAAATTATTCTCTTTTATTTTTTACTAAATATGCATGATATGTATTTTATCCGTGTTTCATGCCTCAATTTACTGCAATGATAACAAAGTTTTTGACAATGAAAACATATGTAAGTACCTGGAGTTGAAATGAGTTAAACAAAATTTTCTTTTCAAACATTCTAGATTAGTGAATGTGATATACCGGTATCAACTAAAAGGGCTCTGATTTATAAACTGAATGTATTTGCTTATTGTTTTTCACCTGGAGAATGCAGTAAGCGCTGACTCATGCCGAGTGATTCATACCATCACGCATCTATCCTTAGCCTTTGTTTTCGGATGCCTAACTTTATGTTATGTGCATGACTTCACTTTCTTGTTT
>OX463838.1:33209057-33252510 GCA_949825065.1 Odontocerum albicorne
AAAAAAATCTTATGTTACTTAAATTTATGTTGAGATTTAACGCTTAAAGTATTTTTTTATCAGTAGCAATTTTACTATGAATTAGATTTATTATTATTTTTTTAATTTTCATTTTATTTTCTAAAAGGTCACCTAGCGAGGAGATCATTAACTATAGAGCCTAACCATAGGTTTGAAAAAATGAGCAAAATAAGTTCTATGGTATTTTGGCAGATGGCAGTAAAATAAAATAATGTTTTCAAGAAAAAAATAAAATAAATTAATACTTTTTTATCGTTTCAGTTAAACTATACAACAACAAAAATAAAAACACAAAATTCAATTAAAATACATGTTAAGAAGTAAAATAATTCAAATTAATATCATTCTTGTTATACAATAACAATCTTTCAAGTGTCATCTTGCGACAGAATCTTGAACTAAAGTAACAGATCAATATAGTTTACATCTTGGATGGAAAATGTACGTTATCTAAAAAGATTCAATATAATTGTATTAAAAAAGATTTTATCATTTTATCATCTAAAAATATTCAATTCATATTTTACATTATGAAAAATCTATGGAACACTCAAAAACTTTTCATATCCAAGAATATTATTGCGCTGTTTTTAACAAGAACCCCTAAAGTTTCATGAAAGAAACCATAGAGCTCGTTGCTTAATGTGAAGTAGTGGGGTTTTAAAAGTGAAAAAATTATTATTACTTTATTTCCATAGATGTCTAACAACATTCGCTCTGGGTAATTTTTCTCGTTGACTATTGCGATTCTTGTTATATGGGGTCATACCGAGTTTTTAAATTTAATTTTAATGGTTTTTTAGACTTGATTTGTAAATAAAGTTTTATACTTTTTCAGAGATTTTTTGTATTTCATTCAGAATTAATTAAAAATGATTTCTGCATTTTAATGGAGTCGGACAGTTATTTAAAAAGTAACAATAAAAATGTATCTTAGACAAAAATTTATTCGAAAGATTAAGGTAAAATATCTCAAATTGTGACATGAAATTTGTGTGTTTTACGCTGGGGATGGTTTTTTGTTTTCCTAGTTTTGGGAAAAATATTTTAAGTTCTCTGTTGTAATTCATTTTTCACCCTTATCGGTTATAGAAAGATATCCAGTTAGAGTCCAATACGATTTATGTCAAATTTCTGTTTATATTTTGATAGTTAAATATTATTTGTTGATAGCATTCAAATGTAGTGTAATATTATTTTGAGGTTAGATTCGATCGTGGGTTAAATAAATAAATATTAGACTGTTTTCAACAAAAAAAAAATGACGGACTATGCATGCGATTTTCGGATAGTGCTTCATATCGTTTACTCTAATGGCCGTTTGTCATGATGTTGTACTCCAAATAATTTATGTTTTTAAAACTTCAATTTAATTACTTGATTGTATTGAAAATATGAGATATAATTCCTAGGTCGGGTGAATCGATTTGATTGACATATGACTACTGGTCACTATAAAAAAACTTCCGATTTTTCGATAGTGCCCAGTAGTCATAATCAGGCTTTGAGAATCTTAAGTTCAATTAAAAATTAATCTATAAATAAGCAAACATGATCCAACCCACTAATACACTCTTTTCGTTTATTTAAAATATAAAAATGTGTATTTCATGGTCAAATGTCTTATTTATTTCTAAAAAGCTTTCATGAAACGACGTAATTTTTTCTTAGACATTTCAATAGATAGCAAGTGAATAAATTATTTGGCTTAAAAACTATTTTATTATTTTTGTATAATATATGATAACAACAATTTATATTATTTAATAATATATCATTGGTTTTCAACTAACATAAAGTTTTGAGTATTCCATATAAACGATATTCAATTTAGATGCAATAATCTATTTAAGTACAATGTACAATCATGTTGAGGCATTTTCATTAGTTATACTTTAACATTGAAACTCTTAAACTGCCATTTTAATTTTAAACATTTGGATCAAAGGACACAATGATAATCTTTATTTTATAAAATTTTAATAAGGTTTGTTTTAAAACCATGTGTCGGAAATTTTTGAGGAAATAATAATACGTTATAACACACAATAATACGAAAAAAAATGCCTCAAGTTAAAAAAATAGTGAAAATCAATTCATAAATACTTGCAAAGAATTCATATACCTTTATTTAAATATAAAATACAATTTAAAAATTAATGGGGGTGGGGGGGGGTGAATATCCATGTCTATCTTTCTCCATATTCCATCTATTTTGAGATATCTAAGAAAACAAGCGGTGCGTTGTATAGGCTATATTGTATGGATATAAAATTATTAAACCAGATTTATATCGGGCATGATAATTTTGAATATAAAGTATATTTATTCAATATTTAAAATGAACAAAGACAAACATATTTTGTTGATCGTATATTTTTTGCATAGCTGTGTGTATATATTGCCCAAATATATCTGTGTAACTTAATTTTACTCTTTCAAACCCTTTAATTGATAATAATTAATGTTTAGATTATTTAAACTAGATTACAAATGATAATTACTTATAAATATGAAAGTCAATATGTATCCAAATTCTAATAGTATCTACCATTTTCATAAATAAGAAATCGCTGAAAAAAATACATTTAGGAAGTATAATAGTATAAATGAACAAAATAAAAATGTCCAGTGTGTAATGTAAGGGTAAAGTACCTTATGATATCAGTTATCAGTATCAGTATTGGCGCAAAACTCCCTCACGTGTCTCTTATACCTAGACCACGCCCTCGCAGCGAGAATGCCACGTGAAGACTCGGTAAGGGCCCATGAATCCCTTAACCGTTTAGATGCTAAATTTTATTTATTACTTTATTGAGTAAGTATATTTCTTAAATATTTTTTGGCGGAATTTTTCATAACTCAAATTCTCTTTATTCATACTCTTTTGTAAATATAGTATGTTAATATGATTTCACCTTTGCATAAACATTTTTATTTGATATGTCGGATAAGCGTACTTCAATAACTTATATGTAAAAATATTAAATGGTAAAATTTGTACAACATAGTTAGTCCTTTTCATCCAACTGGTGTATGCGAAAAATCCCACGGGGCCGATCATCGGCCTCAAAGTTTTCATACAAGTTATATGTTGAATAAAAATTTTTTTTTTTATGAAATATGAAAAATACTTATTATTTTACACTCTACAGGGAGGTCTTCATAAAAAATAGGTATTAAAACTAAATATTAACTGAGATAAAAAATGAAATGTTAACTACTGTTTTTATTTGCCAAAAACTTAGGATTTTTCGCACATTTTATGCAATTTAAGCTGGGATTAAAAGGGTTAAATTATATCTAAAAAGATTCAGTCCATACAAGTCCATGCAAAGCGAACTCAAAATAGGTAAAACGTGGATTAGATCCTTTTTTTATATATATTCACATATGTTAAATATTTTTGAGAATGTCATTTACTTAATTTAAGGAAAAAAGTTATTCACTTATTATTTTTCATACCTATATAGGTACACACACACACACACACATATTGTTTGAATGGTCTAAAATATTAATGTTGCCAGACAGAACACACTAGTGACAATTGTTACTAGTTTAGTTTGAATAATAATATTTATTAACGTAAAAGGTAAAAATATTAATTCAGTATAAGTTCTTCCTATCTGTTACTGTTACTTTACTGCATCTATTCATAAATAAACCTGCCTTCCCATTTATCGTGGTAAAATGCAAATTAATCATACATATCTTAGAAAAACGTAGAACATGGTATTCGCCAAGATATACATTTTTATTACGCATTATCATTCTGCATGACATAAGCAAAACAAATAAATGATTTTTCACATTTTAAATCGACATTCATATCAGCTTTTCAAACATGTACTTGAATTGGAAGTAACATTAAATTCGAAATTTTAATCGATTACCCCTTTTCTTTATTTTTTTGCCATGCACTAATCAAGAGCGTTTTCGGCATTAAACACGCATAAAAATATAACATTGGAACTCCTTCTCTGGATGCTTTGCTTATTAAGTCAAATGTACTTTTAAAGAGTGAACATATCTCCAGGTTTCCCAGTCACTAATGTTGTCGACTTCTTGGACCTGCAGCTATGTGAGTTATTATTTAAATAAAATGAAATATTATCAATTTCAATTGAGAAAACTAAATAAAATAGACATCATTGTAAATAATACATAAATTAAGCAACTTCAAATATTTTTTATTGCATTTATTATATATTTTGTTTATGTATTATATATTTTTTAAATTTATTTTAAACATGGCAAGAAATATACATAATTTGCGAAAAAACAACAGGTAATTTAATTTGGACACACAATTTTAATGGTTTTGGGTGTGTGGCCTTTCATTTGTCGTGTCCCCAGTAAACTAGGATTTTGCCTGTATCTCACTGAGGACATATATGGAGTGAGATATGACAAGCTTACAAACATCTAGATTAAAATGTGGAAAATTTTTCAATTAATTTCAAGAGACAGAAAAAATTTGCTTTCATCTTATGCAAACAGAGAATATTTTATAATACAATAAAAAACAGAGTGACATTTCTTTAGCAGTACTTCTAAATAAATCTAAAATTTTCTAGCAATCGCTGAGAGTCAGTTTACCTAAAACCACCAGTTTTTAAGTATTCGACGGACTTTCTACTCTTTTTTTTAATAATTGTTTGATACTTCTTCAAGGCTTGATTTATATATTAAGATTAATTTTTTTCAATACATTGTGAAGAATTGTGTTCTATTTTTTCCTTTAAGTAGCTTAAGTTGTCACTTTGAGAACGGCGTAGCGAGCCCCAAAGTGATTTTAAAATTCAAAATGGAATATCGACCAGTTGGGAATAAGGGAGAAACGTGTCTTTCAAAATCATCATTGTTTTTATCGATGCTGAGGAATTCATTGAAATATACGAGTATATAATAAAATAATTATTTTTTTCTCGCTCCTCTAACATTTTCTCATTACGCGTGAAAGTAAATAATCCACATTCGTTCTATAATATTCCTTACGAATATGTAGTAATTCGGAAAAGTTCGAATGGAAGGCAATAATTAATTAGTCACATTTTTTACATGTACACATATTATTTTGTTCAATTCATTTATTTTACTTTGAATTACATCAATGGGGCTACGAATCTTCCATATTTTTTTATATAAATTCCTGTTTACGTATAGTATACATTCTCTCTTGAATATCACCTCATTTACAATACCCGCTCTGAAGTACAAAAAACTTGAGTAATTTACATATATCTTTTAAAAGCCGGTCTCCTCCGTCGCAGTTTGCGAAATATAAATATATAAACCGTATATATATTTTTTCAGCCGAAGAATACACTGAATTATTTATGCCTTTTCTCACGTCTAGAGCGATGCCAGGCGTTTGCCGTTCCCACGGGGTTAAGGTAATGCCGGGATAGAGGCGCATTGAATGAACTGTTCTGTTTTCAGTACCGCGCGACCAGTTGCCGTGGAGGTAGTGTCGTACTTCCTGATAGATAACAAAGTTACGATTGGAAATTATTACGATCTCAAACGTCATTGTGATAACACGGTTCTAATTGAATGATTCTTTTAGTGAATGGATTTTGATGTGCTTAATATTGTGAATTATTTGTAAGTACCGTGTTTTATTACAGATTTTTAACTTTTTTAACGGATTAACGATTTTATGAAATAAAAAATGTTTTATTCAGCTGAAGAAAATTTGTCTAGTAGAAAACTTTCTCTGAAGTTAAATAATACAATAATTAGGAAAATAAACTATTTTTAGTATTAAGTATTCGTACCTGAAGAAAAATATTTGATCCTTTTTTGTAACCTTAAATATCTACCTGTTTGAGTTTTTCTAATATCACTACTTTAAATTGTTTTAGAACATGTGTTCTGAATTTATCTAAGATTTGTTTTCAGAAATAACATAGTTTTTCTAATACCCGAGTACTCAAACTTCATAATCTATTTCTATTTAGTTTTCTAATATTAACATATTTCTAGTGTTACACATATATTACAATGAAGTATCTTCAAATTGTATATTTCTTAATATTCCGTTAATGTCAACAATAAGAAATTACTTATATATTTTTATTGAAAAATATCTTCAGTCTTTTCTTAAATATTATCTTTCATCCAATTCATTTGAATAATATCTAACGTGATTTCAAATTTAGTCAGCATGAACCCTGTGATTTAGTTAGCATGAACCCTGTGATTTATGGACTTTTGAGTCATCGGCCTATTTAAACCAGAATGGTATGAGTAGATAACATACTCGTATATTCGTGGATTAGTCAAAATAATAATAATTCTGCTTCAAAGTACAATTTAAATGTCAAGACAAAACCGTGTCACGACACAGGGACGCAAATCTGAACTGAGATAAACAATAACAACTTCATTTGTCGTTAATTTGTTTTCTTTTCTGTAAAAGTGTTTATATATATATATATATATATATATATATATATATATATATATATATATATATATATATATATATATATATATATATATATATATATATATATATATATATATATATATATATATATATATATATATATATATATATATATATATATATATATATATATATATATATATATATATATATATGACTTGTAAATAAAATTCTGGTTATATTTATAATTGCATCTCTTTTTATAAATAATATTTCATGAATATCATAAATTGATTCTTAATTACAAAGCTAAGTGTTTTCTGAATATTGTTAAACTTAACTAGGAATTAGATTCAATTTAAAATTTAAAAAATCATTAAGAATTTTCAACGTCAAGTAAACTAATTTTTAGAACAAAACTTAGAATGGGCATTGAATTGACATGAATTTGTGTCACTGTTTCGTTTTTGTTAATGTTTGGAAAATTTTTCGAGGTATTTGATAAAATAATGTTGACCCGTGCAATACTCATCAAAATTGAATATCTGGACATTATATCACGTGATAATCAAAATAATGTGATCTATATAAGACATTTAAATAGTGATCAATCTAAACGAATAAAGATTTTGATCAAGTACTTCAAATGATCATTTCAACGAATAAATTCAAATATTTCAAATTTGTAATACCATTTTTTTCAGTTAATTATAAATATGGAATACGAATAATATGTTTACATAAATAGGAGAACTAATAGGAAAAAAATGGCTGTGAAAAATGTGTTTAGAAGTAAAATTCAATCATGATAAATTTATTTAATGTACTTTACTTTCCAATCTAACATGTATCTAAACAAAATATAATATGAGATCCTTACGCGCGTGCATATTGCTCTTTTAGATCTTTAACGTCCATAAAGATGCCATTCTATCATAAACAATTTATCACTTTTTTTCTCCAACCTCTGAAGATTTATGATAATTTTGATTTGATATTAATAGTATATGTTTTTCCAGGTGAAGTAGTGAAAGCAGAAGTAGTAGAAAGATGACCAGCCTGGGCGAGGAGTCTCCCGAGGCGAGGGTGTCACGCACGGCACGCTACCGCAAGGTGACCAAACCGCTGCTAGAGCGCCGCCGCCGGGCCAGGATCAATCGCTGTCTCGACGAGCTCAAAGACCTCATGGTGGGAGCGCTCGAGGTAAATATCTTGTTCTTCAGTATTCTAGCTCGAAACTTACTGTTACGATATTTCTAAACATACTGTTTAGATATTTCAGAACTTATGTTATTCGCTCTCCATTAACTTCATACATATATTTGTTTCATGAATCTTTCGCAAATCATTCTCTCAGTGTGTCAAACTATCTGAAGATTCATTTCTAAATTCTTCTTTTAACATACATTATAATGCCAGATATTCAACGCAAGGCATGCATTCCTACCGCATTTATATAGCTTTTTTCCGGTCTTACGTCCGTATATTAAAAGTTGGCATTATCACACCCCGTGCACAATAATATTTGAAGATTTTGAGATGGATTTATTGACGACAATGGTATAGTACAAGTGCACCTATGACATCATTCCCTGTAGCAACACGTCTTTTAATATATTTTTCTATCTTATCATCTCACGAAAACATGCTCTCATAACATCAAAATTCTTCAACATTACAATTACTCATATCACAATGATTCATTCAATTCAATCCACCCATCAAGTTTTTGCCGATCACGGCGCCAGTAATAACAGTAAATATCTCCACTGAATGGCGACATATTCATAAATACAATTGCAATGTGATTTTACGATTCGGGGTCCACCCACGTATCGGGTCCGGGTCCGGGTCCCACGCGACGCTGAGGTGCGCGATATACTGGGGCACTAATGACCCCACGAATCCTGAATGCAGCACCCGCCAACTCCAAGGATCGTGGCTACAGGAACTCCTTAGTTTAGAAATTGTCTAAACGCAGGATTACAGTCGTTAGATCTCCTGCCATATGTATTTTCGTTTGAAGCAGTCACACACGTAAACGTATTCCTTGATAATCTAAATGATAAAAATATATTCTCTCCTATATGATAATTGTCAAAATGTCGCTAGACAAATTAAGCAAACATAAGTGAAATCTAGTATATACGAGTATATAGAATATATATGTAAAGAACTTATTTTATATTCTCAAAAAAAAAAAGGTTTCATTTGCACACGTTAGGTGCAGATAAATATTGTCTTTTAAAATATATGACTTACGATTTTCTTTACAAAGTCAAAGCGTTTAGGGACCCGCGTAAAAGACAACAATCAAATTCAATTGTGTTGACATGAAAAGTACGTAAATGGATGTTTAAAAGGTCTTAAAAGAACCGTGTTGAAAATGATACTAGGCACGCTTCACCCTAATGGGCAAAAGGTATTTTAAAAATTGTTCATGCACATCACTGCTATTGGATATGTAGCATTTATGTTTAGTTTTTAAAATCTTTTAAACAATAGTATTTGTTTTTTTATTCTGTAATAATAATGTTTGGTTTTCTATTTTAAAGAAAATTGTACATCTATTATATAGTTTCATAAAAACATCGTTTTAGGTAACATACCCTAAAATAAAGTATTACAATTTTTTTAAAGTTAATTTTCGCTCATATTCTGGTGTGTGGATAAGTAATATTAAGCTTGAAAGTCAACTACGTATTACTATTTTACTTATATCACTCCTGATCCCCCTTTTTTTGAATAATTTGATTCGATTATCGAATAATAAACCTCCGCTTAGGTATTTGTTAAGTCACTAAACAATATTTTTCCTTTTTTCACAGGTGGAGAGAGAAAATATTAGTAAACTGGAAAAAGCTGATATTTTGGAGTTGACCGTTCGACACCTGAGCAAGTTGAGAGAGCCACGCGATCCCAGGCTCGAAGCAGAGCGCTTCCAGGCGGGCTTCGGCCACTGCGCCGCGGAAGCGTACCACTTCATCCTCTCCTCACCGGGGGTGGACTCCCATATTACGCAGCAGTTAGTCAGGCATCTCAACTCACAGATGAACGATGGCCACACTGGACTGCCTCTTTCAGTCCAACAACCATTCTCTTCCCCAGTTCCTTCAATATCTCCGACAAGCTCCAGCCGTAGTACCTATTCACCGAATTACCAACAAGAATCTCGGCAATCTAGTCCTTCGATCTCACCGATGGAGGAAAATGGAAGAAATTATCGGGGATGGAAAGAAGAGCCTGCTAGTGTTCCTGTAGAAAGGTCTCTGACATGTGATGTGCCTTATCTTACATGTCATACAGATAGGCGAGCTGGAGAGCCTATGACTGGCTTACTAATGACGGTTAATGAAAATCAGAGTATTGACAATACAAAAAGACATTCAGAAAATTATCCCGTTCAGGAGGCAAGGAACCAGATGCCTGGAGGAAGGGAACAGTACAAACAGGAATATAATTCCGAAAGGAAAAGTGAAATATTGAAAAAAATTCGCGAGCACATAATGGAGAGGCAACTTAGAGAACCCGATAGTACAGAGTCATCCAAAAGAAACGCACATTTACAGCATCACTCTACTGATAGTAATCAACAGCACTACGAACAACAAAAAATAAATGAAAGTTCGCAGGTCCATCATTCAAAAATCGTAGATTTATCAAGTACTGACATCAGAAGTGTAAATAATCACCAAGTTGAAGTTACGGCGCATAAAACTGATCACAATTTACCAGAACGAGAAGAAGCGATAAACCTATCTTCCCTTAGTGAAATACAAAAGGAGGCTCGTGAACATCAAGAATCACTCATGAAGCCTAAAAAATTATCAACTGAAAGTAATTTACCTCTGAAACTAAAACGGAAGCAAACTGATTATAAAAGTATTCATCCTAAAAAAGTTATGATTCGAACTCCTAATAATATGAACTATGGAGATAGTTCAAGTTCTGAAAGAGAAAATGATATTCAGTACGATGTTAATAATAGTGAAAATCAAAAGAGTTATTCATCAAAACAAGCGCATTTTCCGAGAGAATATCCCGAAAATTACCAAAACATGGAAAGAGTTCGTGAAAATCAAATGCTTTACAGAAATCTCCCTGTAGGAGCAAATGACATTCGTTGTAGACAAGATCCTCAGCGATACAGAAATGACCATTATTTTAATAGAGAACAGTATTATCAGGATCCTTGCAATGAACATGATGATATGTGGAGACCGTGGTGACTTTAAGGAACCAAATAGAGAACTGTATTATCAGGATCCTTGCAATGAACATGATGATATGTGGAGATCGTGGTGACTTTAAGGAACCAAATAGAGAACAGTATTATCAGGATCCTTGCAATGAACATGATGATTTGTGGAGACTGTGGTGAATTTAAGGAACCAAATAGAGAACAGTATTATCAGGATCCTTGCAATGAACATGATGATATGTGGAGACCGTGGTGACTTTAAGGAACCAAATAAATGTAAACATTTTTCTTAGTCTTCCTTATTTGAGCTTTAATTATTTTTAATAGTTTGAGAATTTAAGTTTTATTTTAAGTTGATGTACTAGTTTTAAAGTTGAGATATATATATATATATATATATATATATATATATATATATATATATATATATATATATATATATATATATATATATATATATATATATATATATATATATATATATATATATATATATATATATATATATATATATATATATATATATATATATATATATATATATATATATATATATATATATATATATATATATATAATTACTATGTTTTTAGCTTGGTAATAAAGCTTTACTTAAAAATATTGCAATGAATATTAAAGTGCCTTTAAAAATACTGTATTCTTTGACTGATTCCTATGATTTGTTTGGGTTACAACATACGCGATTGATGTAACTGTGATTTTATAACTCAATTTACCTAGGTTAATTTAATTGTTAATATACATGTGTGATTATTTTTTTACTTTTGATATAAAAATATATAAGCTTTTGTTTTGTTATGTTTAAGTGATAAAAAGTTTTTTTAATGTACTCAATAATAAGTAATAAAAAAAATATTTAAAAAAAAAGTTTTTATTCTCCACACATTCCTTTAATTTTCTTACTCGTATTTCAAAAATCTGCTGAAGGGCCACATAAGTCTTCAGATGATTCGTTACCATGCAGAATTGATGTGGAGTTATCTCCACATCAATTGGTGTAGAGTTATCTCCACAGAATTGATGTGGAGTTAGCTCGTGTAGTCATAACATATATTATCTATGGATCAACAATTGGTCTCCACGGTCATCAGAAAAGATGCCGCTGGCTCCAAGTCGCCCTTCATTAATATTTTTTTAATATATGTGTATTTTACTAGTCACTCGTCGTCTTTGATGACGGACATGGGGTGAAAATAACCGTATAAGAAAATCATAATGTTGCAATTGATAAATGTAATGAAAAATTTAAGAAGTTGTATGATTTCATAATAAGGTTCCGTGACTGGAAAGTACGAGTATTTGACTATATACTCGATAAATTAAAAATATTTCCAAGTGTTCCTCAATAATTGTTTGTTTTTAAGTCCTTCTGCCTTTTCATAACATATTGTACATATGTATTTCCTAAGAGGTACCGTAATTTTGTAATTAGAAAAACTAAAATTTTGCATAGTATCAGGTAATCCAAATATTATGACCACTTTTAAGGAAAAAATTATATTTTTTTATTTCATATCTATGTCTATTAAATTTTCGTTGTACACAATACGACATGCAGGATTTATTGGTATGTTTGCCATCTCTTTCAACCAACTAGAAACATGTTAAAGAGGCCTTAAGTGATAATAAACCTGAAATCCTTTTTAAAAAATCTGGGCTTTTTACGGGAATGGAACCCGCAACGTCCAACGTTGGTAGGAATCTTTGCAACACTTTAAGGGAATGAAGGCTGAAGAAGATCCTTCGGCATATCTCATTTATTTGATCTCGCCATGAGAGAGTGTTATCTATTAGCACTACTAGGTTTTTAACAGTTTTATGTAATGGTATGATAGAGCCATCAAGTAATATTGGAGGAAGTAAGTCAGTGTTGAATTTACAGAGAAGCTGAGGGCTGCCAATGAGGATCGCTTGAGACTTCTTATTATACCGTATGCCTAATGTATTCTCAGATCCATTATTTTAATTTCGACCATATAAAGATTTTCTACCATTTATTAGTAAAAAACATCTATTTAGTTAGACATTTTAACATTCAACGCAAATTATTTAAATAATATCCGTAATATTTACTATATTTTAACATGTCGGTACTAAAAATAACAATGCCTAAATCTACAACATAGAGCAAAAAAGCAAGAACTACTTAAAACAACGAAAGTATGCTATAAATTTCCATTATGTGCTCTCATTTGAAACAGGAAACCCTCTTCAGACCTGGCGTCCATTATAATGTACACATTGTTCATCTATACCATACTTTTTAAACGACTTTGTGGTACATTTCTGTATTCTGATAACAAATGAAGTGTAGGATACTGTACTATCGATTTTGAACGTTTTGGGCGCCATCTAAACTAATACAACATAATGTTACATTTAGTGTAAAGAACACCTCACACGCAAGAATATTTTTTTAAATCTAAGAATTAATTCAGGTCTGAAGAGGTTAATTTAACGTATGAAGTCTGAGGTCTGAAGAGGTTAATTTAACGAAAAAATATTTGAATTTTTTATCTTGATTTCAGCATAAAACTGTTTGAAAAAAAATTTAACTCGACATTTTTTTCACGTGTAGTTCCTCTTCTTTGCTAACAAGGGCAATACATTAACATTTTTTTTTATAACTTATTGGCTTATTGCCACATTGCAATCTCTTTCATTCAACTAGAAAGATGTTAAAGAGGCTTTTAGTGAAAACCAGATAGGAATCCTATTTAAAAAATCTAGTTTCCAACGGGATTCGAACCCGCCACACCCTAATTGGGAGATAAGAGTCTCATCAACTAGGCCACGGAGGTTGTCATTTTATCTGTTTTGAGATAATTCTCTAAGTTTCAACCCAGATTGTTTGGGATTGTATGCAACATTTTTTTAAAACTATGAAACATGAATTCAAATGGTTTGATAGTTTTACTAAATTGAATTTTATTATTTTGAATTGATTAGCCTAGTGGCCGCAGTCCAGTGGCCGCAGCCTAGTGGCCGCAGTCTATTTGGTAGAATATCTGTCTTCTGACCCGGAGGTCATAAGTTAGATCCCAGTCGGTAATTTTTTTTTTAAAAGTGTATTAGTCCGGTTTTACTTCAGGCCTCCTCAACATCATTCTGGCTGGTCGTCAGAGATTGCCGCATATCAATAAACCCCGTAAAATTGTAATCTCTACAAGAAAAGCGTGTTACAATATAATAATTGATTTATACTTGTGCGATATTTCAAATAAATAAAAAATAAATGTTTTGTGGGATGTCTCCTTTTTGCATACATTCGTCCATTTATGAAGTGATATAATGTTACTTTTTAGTGTTGCGTCATCTACCAAGAAGGATGTTTGGATAATAATATATAAATTTATATAGCGCGAGCAGACTCTTCTCAAAAGCGTTCTATCTCGGGATTCAAACCCATGTTATTAGCAGACTAAAAATATTACAAAAAAACATGGTGAGTTTCAGGATAGGAATGGGGTGGTTACGGCCATTGGGTACTTATTCGCATCTGCATATGTTTAAAAAAACATATTTGGTAAGAAAACCACCGAAAACTCACGAAGGGAAAATAAACTACTAAGAAACCTTTGAAGATATTCCGATCTGTTCATGATTCGTTTGTCATTAAATCTGAAAGAGGTTTAATTAATATATTGTTCCTAAACATTTTTTTGTTTCTTACCATTAATGAAAAGATGACTGCTTTATTGATGAGCGCAACAGATAATGCCGTGATTATACGGGGAGTGGATGCACGGACACGGGCAGGTAGGAGGCGGCCCCACGGCCCGCCGCGGCCGACCCGACGGCTAATCCACGGGTTATCGCTCATTAAAGCCTTGCCTTTGCATACCACTCACGGAAGAAATGTTTGAAACTATTTATTTTTCACTTCACTGACAACTCGTGTGATTGGGGGAAAAGTTTACTGCAAAAAAATCAGCGGTCGTTAAAAGTTTCAGCCTTAATTTTATAAAATTATATATATTAGATTATTTAACAACATTTATCGATATTTGTTTCGGAGAACTATTTAAGGTATTATACATAAATATTGACCTATTTAGACTGACAATAAGAAGAGCTAACTTTCCAACCGCTTTTCCTTGGATTCATGGACTGCCCCTTTTATATAGGGTCTCGAGTATTGACATTTTCAAAATTTCAGTTTTTTATTTTTATAGAAAGCATATTGAGCTTTTTTAGTAATGGGAGTTAGTTGTACCAGCTTAATTATTATTTGTTAATAATTATTTCTTTAAATATTCGTGGCCTAACTGGTAAGACGCCTGTCTTCCAGCCCGCGGATTACAGGTTCGATGCCAGTTGAAACCTAATGTATTTTTAATATGGTTTCAGTCTGGTTTTCACTTAAGGCCTATTCCACATCTCTCTAGTTGGCTGGAAGAGAATACAATGTGGCGATAAACCCAACTGGTTGTATTGTACACAACGAAAGTGTTATGCAATGCAATACAACATAAAATATTATGAGCGTTGTCTATCTAATTGCAACTTCTCGGCATTTACAAACCATTTCACCACACGGAAACCATTCGGCATTTACTAACCAATAGAATCAAATCGCCATATAAATTAAAGAGTTTTAATAAAAAAGAATGCTTTAGAAACAGATATATCAAAAGTCATTCGCAAAAATTAAACAGTAATATAAAACTGAATAATGCAATACAAATAATCACTTATTAAAATATTTCCTTCTGATTAATAGATTACTATACACACATTTCCGATGAAACGTGCCACTAGATATAAATATTGTTCTTGTAGCAAACCGATACCATTCCGCTCTAAGACAGTCTCGGAATGGGAGACAGAGTCATATGTTGCAGTGATAAAGTGTAATTAGTGGAACAACAAAATAATTTCTTGTAAATTATTGTTATCAATAGTTTCTGTAGGGTTCTCCACTCAGCCTTACATCGGTTTATTTTTGAACTGATTGACTGCTCCGATTAAGTAGGCTTAAATGATAGATTTACTGCATGCGAAGTTTTCTGTGAAAGTGATGATAGCTTGCTAAGCTGTTTGGACTCCAGACCCTAAGCCGTCGTCAGCTATCTTCATCCAATGTTGAATGCAATGCCAGAAGTCTCCATTGATATTTGATCATTTTGTCTTTAGTTTGTTCTCATTTCAACGTCTCCAGTTCTGGCTCGCTTCAGCAAAGAATATACATTATTATTCAGTCAATCGTTTCTTGAAATTTTTGCAATTGCAAGTAAAAACATACTGTCATCTGATTTTATCTGCTTTTTTTATAATGCTGTTAAGTCAGTCAATTTTGGGACCTAAAAAATCAATGAATTATATTCGTCCTTAATCGCTCCGTTATGTATTATTTCTTACATTATATTCCCATATTAATCTTCTAACTATTCACGATATGCTTCGCTGCCTGAAAAACTTAACACTTTTACGGATCCTCTTAGTATGATACGAGTATGTGACTGACGGAGATGGGCCCGAGGCTCTGCCAGTTAATGGGTAGGCAGACATTTTCATGGCGAGGCGGCCTGACCCACGGTAGCCACGCCACGGGCACTTTTATTATTTAAATGCCCACGTCTCAGAATGCTTTATGGAGATGCTCGTTTAAACCCGAACCCCTCTGTCATAACTTACCACAAATTCGACCATCATTAGGTGCCGACGAAGGAACCTGTATTAATTACATACACTATTTCTGTTAATAATGTGTTGTGTGATTCGAATACTGTGCCTCGGGCACTTTCTAATTAACAAAAATTGTGAACCTTCTGAATCACTGAAATGAGTTTCAGAAAGCTTCTGAATAGATATATATTCAGCTACTTTTAATAATTGAAGCTGAACCAAAGTCGTTTTTCTTACATTTTTTTTCTATTTATCACGTTCTCTTGTACTGATCAGTGCATTTATATATCTTCGTCGTTGCTGGACCGCGTAGATAAGGATGTTCTCGTCAAATCAGTTGGAACGCGTAGCTGTGCCGTAGAGTTTCCGTTTTTTTCTTATTTTTTACTCTTCTTTAAGTGAGTGATCCGTTGCACACCAGCAACTTCACCAGCGACACCGGTATACTGGATCCTATTACACACCTGAAGTGAGACGATCGGAGCACACCGGCATGTTTTCCCCCTTTTTTTTCAATGTTAGAAGTCATAGGTATCCTTATGTCCCGAATACTAGGGGGAAAAATGCCTGTATCATTCAGACGAGTGACATTACGCGGATTACGAACTGGCGACCTTCCGCATGGAAGTCCCGTGCGTTACCGCCTAGTAATGCACCTTGCATCATTGATATACGAGTATACATACGAGTACACCATTCCCCTATCAAGGGAGGCAGAGATGATAGCCTCTTCTATAACTATACATCTTATACAACTTCTACGATTTATCTGACTCTCTACGACTAATCGTACATTATAAATACTCGTAGATAGAAATAAAATTATTTCAGAAACATGCATTATAATATTTTAAAACCACAAAACTATATTTTCCTTTCTTCTTTTTTGTTATATCTGAGATTGTACTATGTACAATGTATTTATTATATCTGAGATTGTATTATGTACGAGTACAATGTATTTATTATATCTGAGATTATACTATGTACAATGTATTTATTATACCTGAGATTGTACTATGTACAATGTTATTATAACCTATATTATATCTGAGATTGTACAATGTATAATGTATTTATTATATTTGAGAATTTGAGATTGTACAATGTATTTATTATATCTGAGATTGTACTATGTGTAATGTATTTATTATATCTGAGATTGTACTATGTGCAATGTATTTATTATATCTGAAATATTACTATGTACAATGTAGTTCACTTTCAAAGTACATGAACGACTTTCATGATCTAGTTACTAATAAGCTTGTCTTCAGACTCGGGGATCATGTGTTTGATTCCCGTACATGCCCATTTTTTTTAAATGTTTCAGTATGGCTTTTATTCAGATCTTTAGCGTTTTTTGGTTTGTTGGTAGACATTGCCATATAGCAATAATACACTACAATACATTCTGCGGAAAACCCGCCGGTTTAAAATCTACACTATGCTCCTCCTCTCGAATAAGAACAATATTTTTTCTAAAAGTTTCCGGAGGTATAAGAGTGTTAATCAATTTGGTCATTATATTTTTTCGAAGCGGAAACTTCGGCCTGCCGTGGCTTTAAAGACACGCGTATTACTATATATCATATTGGATAAGTAAATAAAATTTACAATAATTTTTCACAAAATACTCCGTATGCAAAAAAAAATTTTTCACACTTTTAATATTTTTATGTAATTTCACGAGTGTATTTTGTAATAATCATTCAATTCACAAAATAAGAATAATGATTCTTTGTTATTCAGGCCGTTGCTAAGGAAAAATATATTATCTTTGTTTAATAACTGACAAATATTTTACAAAATTGTAGAGTTTAATACTTTTGATAACAATATTGATTTATTAGTAGTCCACTTATTATTTAATTCAAAACAAGCGTCTGTGATGCAACATGAAATTTTTTCCATAACAATGATGATAAATTTATAATACTTACTATAATTTTTTTGTCTTATCAAGTCTAGGATTGATTTATTAATTTTATTAAAAAATAATTATATCTTAGGATAAACAATTATCAGCTTAGTAACCGGAAACTGAAAGATAATCCCTTAATTCATTGGACTCCTAAATCATCTGACTCGTTACTACGCAAATATATTGAAAATATCGTGTGCTGGTATTATTTTTATCAGTGCCGTAACTAGCTTTTCTTGTGTCCGATTTTAGATGGAAGATGTTTGTAGTCGTTTAATTTTTTGGAAAAAAATAGTTATAAAACAAATATGATATAATTTTTTTTGGTCATATCATAATTAATATTTTTAATAGTTCGATCCCGCCTACGTTGTTATGGGGATCAAAATAAGTCCCCATCCAGGGTGATCTAGACTAGAAGATCGAAATAAGTCCCCATCCAGGGTGATCTAGACTAGAAGATCGAAATAAGTCCCCATCCAGGGTGATCTAGACTAGAAGATCGAAATAAGTCCCCATCCAGGGTGATCTAGACTAGAAGATCGAAATAAGTCCCCATCCAGGGTGATCTAGACTAGAAGATCGAAATCTTCTTTATTGTGAGCGCGACGTCACTAAGCGACGAAGAAGGAACTGCCCAGACGGACTTCTACTCCAGCGGCGACAGACCTGAGTGTGAAAAGAATAGAAGCGACAAGAAAATAAAAATAGCCATGGGAGAAAGAACATGACTCACAGCTTAGTAAATTTACTTGTAAAGCGACTTAAGGTCTGGAGGTCCGAAGATGTATAGAAGAAGTAAGACTGAATGGAAATCCCTTCGGAAATTATTGACTCGATTATCTCAGCAGTGTCACAAAATGTGATTTTCAGATTGATCCAGATGCCCGCAAACATTACAATAGGGCGTAGGGACCAGATTGAAGCTAAAGAGTTTGCCATTAAAGTTTCCATGGCTATAGAGAAATAAGGTAGTTCAATAGCTCGGTAACATTCACATTATCTTTAATAATTTTATATTCAATCGAAGTTATGGAATTTTTTTATGGAATCATCCTTGTTCGATAGTTGATCTTAAATAATTCTTAATTCATCTTAATTGCTAAATATTCTCTTACATGAATCAGTACAAATGAGAAGACTGATAAATATTGCTCATTGAGAATTCAAAAAAGCTTTGAAAATATTATTAAATTTGAATATTTTTTCAGTTCCATTTAGGTCCGTCTTCGTTCTGGGCCTTGTGCCTGTCTTGTTACGGAACTGATTTTAATGAACGAAATCTTATCAAAAAGCCTTAGTTAACGATTAAGATGCAATTCAGATATTCTAAAATAAGTTGTACAAATCATTAATAGAAACTTAATATTTTTTAAGTGGTTACTAACTGAACCAGTTATACAAAAAAATCATAATTATTCTTTAAGACTGCCGGTAAAGTAAAAGTTTTCAGACTCATCCTTAAAAGTCACAAAATGTATATTTACATATATTATAATCCCAAATCATACTTTCCAGGAAAATTATTTTGATGGGAATTATTTCCAGCAATATTAGTTCCTTTCTGGAGACATACACCTACTTGTTGTTTTTTTTCAACCTGTGTGCTTTTATATATCATATTATTTTATAAAATATAACTTCTTTACAGATTATCCCCTTATTGGTTGAACACGTGTTAAAGTGGACATTTAGAGAACACAGTTAAAGGAAAACTATGTTTTTCCGGTATATGATTAACCAAAAAAAAAACCAATTATGAAAGGATGAAAAAAAGGTAAACAAAAAAAATACCAAATATTTATTGTGAATCCCTAAAAAGTCAATGCATCACCTGAAAAAATATATTTACCTTTTTGTCCTTGAAAATATTCTTATAGTATAAAAATAACACTTCAATTTAAAAGTCTAATGTGATGAAAAATTCAATAACTTCGGTGGTTTCATATTCAGTACCAGGGAGGTATTATTATATTTTGAATTCAAAAGCTTTAAAGACATGTAATGCAATGCTTGTCGAGCGAGTGAACTCAAAACACATATTAAAGAAAGTAATAAATAGGTTTGTGAAAAATATTTAAAAATTTTGTAAATAAAAATACCAAATATTTATTTCAATTCTCTGAAAGTCAATACGTCACTTGAAAAAATATATTTTCGTTTTTGTCTTTGAAAATGTTCTTATAGGATGAATATAGCACTATTTAAATTTAAAAATTCAACGTGATAAAAAATTCAATAATTTCGGTGGGTTCATATTCAGCAGCGTAGAAAACTTACCAGGGAGGATTTTGATTACTTGGAAAAAAATAAAGCTTCAAGTTATGTAATGCAATGCTTGTTGAGCGAGTCAACTTAAAATACATATTAAAGAAATTTATAAATAAGTATGTAATAAATATTAAAATTATTTGGCAATTGACGTATTTCCTTATTTTTCGTATGAGGTAGGTATTTAAAAAATATCAATTGCAGATGTATTTAAGCCACAATAAAGAATTTGTTTACAAGATTTGTTTATAAAATAATTTGCCATATTCAGAAATCTTTAGAAATACGAGGGCATATAAAGTTTTCTTAGAAGCTACAAAATATTTTGATGTCGTATTGATGCTATTCTTGGGTCTCAAATTTCTAATGCTATTTAGCAATTTTGTAAATTATTTATACAAGCCATGAATAGGCAGAGTCTTTCATTATTCGCCATCAATTGAATCACTTACGTATTTTCTTCACGTGGAGGCTCACAAAAGGTTTATAAAGGACCACGTGTGCCCGGCATCGGCGTATCGTGTATTGTGGGCCCTCGACAAGAAGGGAAGAAAGAAATTCCGGTAACAATGTATTGAATTATTTGTGCAGAAAGAAGAAATACTCGGGGTTTTATTTTCCGGAGAAACGACACGTCAAATGGATCGACATGTAAGTGTGTGATGATCTGTAGAGCCCTTAATAATACAGCTTCATTTTTTATGTGTATCTTGAATACTTGGTGAACTGGTTTTATATGAATGGAATTTATTTATGTACATCAAAACTGATATAAAGTAATTTATCAAAAGGTTTCGGCATTAACTTTGTGGAACTCTAACATATATAATAGTTTTTAATAATGAAATAATTTATTTTCCAAAAATTACATTAATCTAATTACATTAAAAATTACATTTACATCCTATCTCGAGTCTCTTCAGGTGGAATAGGAGATCAATGTAATAACAGGGTAATTTAATATAACATATTTATAATTTTCAGAAATATATTATGCAAATGTTTAAAAATGTTGACATATTTAATAGTTTTACACTTTCACGCAAATATGATACATCTGGCGGATTTACTGATTTAAAGCAATTTCTTCCAATTGACCAGTTTTAGTTTCATATTTACTATCGATATTCATGACCGTGTCTTAAACTTAGGAAATCTAAATATTCGTTGTGAAAAAGTAACAAAAATTAAAATAAAAGATAAATTCCATGAAAAGTAGGTAATAAAATGGAAATAGCATGAGAGTTAAAAACGAAAATGTTTTGAGATAATGCTTCTTTAGTATTTTTATTATATTATATACTCGTATAAGCGTGGTATTTCTTCTTAAGTTTCATAAAACAAGATGATGATAACATAAAGCCCACTTAGTCAAAAAAGTATTCAATTCACAATATTTTCTGTTTTACGAATTAATGTTCCCAATTTTATAATGACAGAATACCAACTAGTTTATAATGACAGAATACCAAAAAGTTTATAAATTTGTCCGAAATAATAAAAAAAATGTTATGATTGGATTAAACAAGTATCTTTCATAGTAGTACAATAAAGGCACTAATTAAAGAATATATTTTATTAGTTTGTGGTTAATATTAAAAATATACTATACAATACAATATTGTAATTTAAAAATATAAAACTTTAAAATAAAAACGAAGCAGTAAAAGTTGTTTTTTTTAAAAACCCCACCAAACTAAACCATTCGAACAAAAGATTCCGCTTACAATAATAAAATATATGACGTACTATTTTCTCACCAACCATAAACCAATGAGTCAACATATAATGGATGACTGTATCGCAGCTCCCATTGCATGCCATCCTTTCAAAAGAATAGATGTGATCACAGTTATAGAGATCCTTGTGTATTGCCTTGAAATCCAAATAAAAAGGACATTCGCTTGCTTATGTATAATATATTACTAGGTTGTGAAGATTCACAAGAAAAATAAAGTCCGATTTAATATAGATACTCTTAGCATTGATAATAAAATACCTTTTAAGGAATCTTTTATTAATTTTATTTTTATTATTAATAAAATGTAATGCGGTTTCAATTAAAACATTTTTTGTATGATTTTACACCAGTTACAACTATGTTCTTGCATATAGGCCGTGCCGTCTTAAGGCACCTTTGCAATTTCCAGGAGTCCCACGATTCTAGAGGCACCTTTGTTTTTGAAAAATCGAGTGGGTGGGTAGGGCTGGTAAGATATCCATGTATTGCTTTGCCCAGGGTCTACAATGCTCTTAAAACGGCCCTACATGTAGGTAAGTATGTATATTAATTTATTCAACATAATACCGACTGTTCTTAATGTATTATAATTTAATTTAATTTACTCAATATAATAAACAATCGGCAAATCTTTGCCTTGATGTTACTACTTACTTATGAATTGTTGTTTAGTTTTGATCCTTATATTGAATTTTAACTCCTGTAAAGATGTTAATGATTGTTTTACTAAGCTAATATAAAAAAAGCAGCTAGTAAATCTTAGTTTAAACTATTTACAAACAATATTTTTACACACATTAATACTTATTTAGAGTATATACGAGAATTAATCCACGAAATATACCGTGTGCCATATTTGAATGATGTCTTACGTATTGAGACATTTGGTATCTTGCACCTCATATACATTTTTTTAAAATTTAAATGATTTATACAATGCTAAAATATGTATTTTAATGTTTTTTAATGCAATATGGACAAAACCAATGTATATTATTTTCTTTATAAAAATAGAGCAACTTCCAAACCATGATAATTTTTCATATTAATATATTTAGTCAAAGATGTCTTAATATATAATATACTAAATCACAAAGATGTCTTAATATATAATATATTAAACCACAAAAATGTCTTAATATATAATATATTGAACCACAATGTAGGTATTCGAAAGTAAAAATAGGTGGCTTTTACTTTTCGAATATGAGCTCTTCACAGAAAACAAAAACGAACTTAAACCATTTAACGACGTGCTGTGAAAAACAGTAGTATTGTCCAAGTATCTGTTGACTGTAGACTAAAATTGGTGCCTACTTTTGTGTCAAATGATAAACAATAAACAAAATATTCTCCTAACAATACCATCAAAATACCTGTCAAACCTAAATAAAAATACCTGTTGTACCTAAATAAAAAAAGCCACACTATTGGTATTTGGTACGTGCTATCGGTAGTCACCTATTTTAAATGAAGTAGATTTTATTGAAGACAATGGCTAAATATTGTATAATATTCAAATAATACGACATGTATAAGATTATTCTTATAATCATCTCTGATCACGAAGACTAAAACAATATATGTTGATAGTGATACTACACTCAGAGTCAAACTTGCATCCAATAAAAAAAAAACAAATGTACCTTGTAAAGTTTACATTTAGTTGTTTGTCAAAAAAACAATCGTGATAAAAACAGTCAAGGTATTAATATAAAAATTAAATAACTCGGAAAAAATATACATAGCTCGAATATGAAACTATGCTAGATTTACCAAAAGATGCGTTTTCGAAGGACTTTTGTTATACAAATAATAAATAGAGCTACTTTAGAACTAATTTAAATACATACTCGTTTGATGAAGTTCAAGACTTAGAACATAAATTTGAAGACTCTGATATTGAAAACTGGACAAATAAATAAAGTCTATATTATTTTCAACAAAAAAAAACTATATGAGAATAATAGACAATAAACAAAGGATTGTTTGAGGAACTGGCTGAAAAGAAAAACAAAAACAGAAGCAATCTCATAACAATGTCATAAATTCATCGTTCAAAGGGAGTTGGAGTACATATGACTTATTTTAGTCTCCCTTGAAAAAAAAACATGAAAATAAAACCATAGAACAAATCTGTCAAATATTTTCTCAACTATCATCTATTTTTACCATGAAGACAATTGCTGTAGTTGTTACTGAAAAGAAATGATAAAACAGTCATGAAACCTAAAACCACGATAAACAAAAGGTTTTGCGAAACAATGTAACAATATCTATCATAAAATCATCAGGCAAAACCAAAGAAGCACGTTTAGAAAGAACAGTACGAGGGGCTGGTGTAAGCAATACCCCTGGGTGTCTGCCATGATATTATGCTGGTAGTAAGACAATGTCCTAATGCTGCCGAGGGTGGATAACTATAGAACAAGGGTTCTTAAATTTATCAAGGCGTGATTCAAGTGAAATAATGCTCTTGGTTATCTAATTTAATATGAACTATAAGTCATTGTTTTATTAATATCAGGTCTAGGGGCAGATACTTGTAGGTTTGGAAGTAATGTAGAAATTCATTCTACACGTATGTTCCACCAATTCCTCATAACTAGCAGTATTATTAGGATCGATTGATTTACACAGGTTGGACACTTCACAAGATAATCATGTCATAAAAAATAATAGGCTAGGTCGTCAGGCCGATGACCACTCGGCAGACCAATGCAATACTTCCGGATAATATATGAAGACTTGGAAAGAGTTAGCAAAATTGACCAGTTGAGAGAAAAGGCAATGCATCGTAAGAGTTGGGGAAGAATCACCAAGGAGGCTCAATTTTTGCGTATGGACATCAGTGAAAGAAAGAGTGATCCGTCAGTTACGAAGTGCTAGAACAAAACGAAATAACAAGAAGTGAAGATTGGACGAGTTCAGTTTAAGAGTCGAGGGCTCGAAGTAGAGCAGAGAGTTAGGAACTAGGCACCGAGTATCATGGGTACAGTGGGTACGGCGGGTACGGGAGCACGTGTGGCGCGGCGAGCACGCGCAGCATTCCCTGCCGCCACTTATCATCGCATTTTATCACATGACAAACACTAACACCGAAGATATGCCACGTCCGTTACACCGGATTGTATCGCACAATGGGCTGGCTGCCTGCCTGCCTGACTGCTTGACTGGCGGGAACATACGCGTAATATCGTAGCTTCATTTTGATAAAAAATATAAATTGTTTTCAATATTTAATAATACTGACGTTGATGATAATAACCACAATTATAATACTGATTTATTCCATTAAGTAAGTAAGGGTGTGGAATGCAACACAAGTGGTATAAAAACAAGCAATAAGTAATTAGTAGAAGAGTAAATAAAGAAAAATTATGAAAAAAATACACACATAATTACCATCACACCATTTCTATGTTGGGATAGGCAGAGACGATAGTGTGCCAGAATTTCATATCTCGATACACATCCTTAGCCTCCGCCACATCCATACACCTTCTTATATAACTTCTAAGATTTCTGAGACTTTCTACGTTTCCTTCTTTCAGAATATTATTCATTTGACCCAACCATTACAGTTGACCCAACCATTACATTTGACCCAACCATTACATAAGCAATAAAATAATGGAGACGTATATATAAAAATGTTGTGACACTAAAATCCAATATTTTAGTATTATTCAAACCACCACGATATGCCCCTTTTGGAGTAGGCAGAGAGAACTGGAGTCAACACTTTTCTATCCACATACATATTTTTCCTCGTCCATATCCAGCCATCTCTTTTAATTTTTTCCTCGATCTATCTGTTCCACGTTACTCTTTCATTTAAAATATATTTACAATATTTGTTTCGTAAGCCTTTCGGATCTCTTTCTCCGAATGTGACCAAACCATCTCAAGATTACCTTTTAAATAATGCTTGTAATATCCGTCTCTTTAAAATCCTTTCTTACCATGTAATACATTGTAATACCAGATATGTTTCATAACAGATGCATTTCATTTTATTTAAATTTAGTTTTAGATTTTAAAAGTCGATACAGATTAACCCCAATTTCATTATAATTTATAAAAACAAAAAATACTAATAAACGTTTTCATGTGAAAAATAATTTTAAAACAACATATTGTATCATCGTCATCATCTTATCCAGCTAACCACAGTTTTTGTTTCGGTGGTATTTTTTCTATAATGATGCGTGTTTTGAAATTACAAGTTTAAAATCGAAATTAAGATTGAGAATCTGAGGTAAGGTAGTAAAAAATATTTTGACAAACATTATTTCCATATCTCTTTACTTGTCTTTTATGGTCTCAATGATGTCTTAGACCTTCGTGTGAGAGTGAATTTATCTAATTATAATATGTATTCTATAATATAAATTAATTGAAAAAATATTAATTATAAGAATAATAATAAATATATTAAAGTGAATAAAGTTAATATGTTGCGGTTCTGTAACGCAAGTGGTTAATGTGGCCCGTGTGGGACACGAGCCTGACTCGCGTTCCCACGGTGCCGAGGAGCCGCGGGGGTAGGGCGGAGGGAGGCGCGCCGCGCGGGGCGGGGATCAATGGACAAACTACTACTACTCCATTAACACAGCCTCTATTCCTTCACTCGGAATTACTAATTAATATGTCCATTTACATTAAATATTAATGTTTCAAACATATATGATATTATGTCAAAAACGACAAAGATTAAAACTACACTGGTAAACTAGCAAACCATTAAGAATTGGTTGATACTTGCAGGTACAAAATAAATTATTAGCCTACCCATCAAAAGGGCTTGATATATTTTATATAACCGACTAGTTTTCTTATTCAAATAATTTGAAATGATTTCAGTCGTAATTACTGAATTAAACCAGTTTATTTTAATTTATAATTATCATTCTAACTTGACTTGGGCTATGCTTAAGTATTAGAAAGAGGTCTATATTAATATATTATATATATAAAAATATATTAATCCATATACACATAAGACGAACTTTTATTTAATGTAGTAGACAATTATTTACGCCATCGTGAAATAAGATTGTTTGCGGTGCCGTATTCACGAACTGAACTGTACCTTATAATCATCTCTGATGAACATCACCAATCACACGGATTGACAAATAAATTTCTACTATCAATATCTTCCATATATCGGTGGATTAATTGAGGATAGATCTACTCAGTAAACTTTACAGGCATAACTGAGTCACTTCACAGGGAAGCATGAGAATCATTGTTGCTGTTGTCAATACATTAATTAATTATTTAGTTTTAATCATTTTACTTTTTTTTAATTATTTAAATACAAGTAATTATTTGATATACGGTTAAAAATGTATCAAATATATAATAAATTAAAAAAATCTTTAAGCTATTATCGGATTTCCAAATAAATAAGTAGAAATTAAGGAGAGAGAAAAACTTCGTCATTTTTTGATAACCTTCAGTTGACTAAAACTAAACAAATCGAGTAATTCAAGGAAATTACCAGATCGTCACCTAAATTATATTACAACTTGACCACCTTTGTATATTTCAGACTTAAATACGCCGACATGTTTCACGTAGTAGGATTTACCAACATCAGTTAAATAATCAAAGCTTTAATTGTTTTGTAGAGAATAAGAACGAAATTTACACTCGTGAAACGATAAAATAGTAAGAGCTTTGGAGTCTTTCAATTCCATGTTAGTTTCGTGGATTTTGATTCGTGAAAATTTAAAAAGGAAGAGCTTTGGAATCTTTCAACATTGAATATCTCCAAAGTGAGTTTTGTGGACACGTCGTGCTATAATTCTAATCGATCAAACGGCAATTACTTTGTAAAGTTACATTGTAAACAATCAAAGTGTAGTTTACTTTTAATTTTCATTGCACCGATGTTGAAGCCGTGCCAAAAGTAGATAATTTCTACAAAATATATTAATATACTATATATGTATTTTTGCGCATTTTTTAATTAATTAACGAAGATAAGGTCATTTCTTCACCTTACTGCTAAGCAGAAATCTAATGGGAATCTCTATCAATTGTGAAATTTCGTGTATCAATTACCGATTGCATATCATTATTCAATGTTTAAAAACTAAAATTGATAATATATTATAAATAATCGTGTATACTCGTATGAGCTATTTTTAAAATAGTTTAATAAAAATAATCGTACAATTTTCGAACGGATATATGTTTTAATTCCGTATTATTTACTCGTTATCAGGCATCGGTAAATTTAATAAAACAGTATTTTTAGGTTGTTAACTAAAAAAGAAGAGCTAAACGAATTTTTGATTTGGTATTAAAAAAATTATGAGATATGGAAAATGTTTTATGTTTAAACTATAGTAAAATACAAAAGGAATGATGGTAAAAAGTGACATAAGTCTAAAAATATCTTTAAAAATAATAAAATTGTCTGATATGTAATGTAAATTACAAAAATGCAATTTGTTGATAAGGCGCGTATTAAAATTTTTATGTGAAAAAACTATTATTTAAATTTTTTTTAGTTGGGACTTTCAAAGAAATTTGTAAACATTTAGCTTGAATAAATAAAAAGGCGGACATAGTGCACTATCGTTTTAAAAAAATGTATTGGGTGGCAATAACAAATCAGTTCGAGCTCGTCCTATCTCACTTCCTTCGAGACGTTCGTCTTTAGACAGAAAGAGACGAACATGTTATTGGATCGGTTTGTTCACATGTCTCTTAGTCAGGGCTGGCGCGAGGAGAGAAAGAATAAAAAAAAGGTTGTTTTAACAAAAAGTGGCGGATAAAGAAGCCGTACTTTGACTCGGCTGTTTTTGTGTATTGTAGAGAATGTGCCTCGTTTTTAGTAGATCTTGTTTCAGGGAAGGAAGTCTTATGGCTCTGGATTTTTTGTATTGGTTCCACTTGGAATCGTTTTCATAATTTTTTGTACATGTTTCGTGATTTTGTAGTATCGGCCATGTTTGTTATTGACAGGTTACTTATCGGCAAAATGTTTATTTATAAACACAATGTGAATATTTACCATCATTACTGCTGAAAATCATTATTGGCTTAATTTAGCTATACTGTTCTCGTTTTTTCCTTTAATGTATGACAGTATTGTATCTGGGTAAGTAGGTACTAATATTTCATTACACAATTTCAGTATACTTACTCATGTTATGTTGTGTATTGTATATTTCGGAAAAATACTACACGTTACATTGATCAACATTCTCTACATACTCGTATATATGATATATTTAAATACCCAACGCTTAAGTGTATATATCAGAGTATTTCATATTTTTTAAATTCATATTTCAAAATTCGCCATTTTTTCCCATAACCGTTGTAGATAGGTAGCCATGAACAATATTTGAATTTGATTAAATAAAAATTAGGGCCTATTGAGCTATGTCTATATAAAAATATCATATTTGACCTCTGTTCATAACTGGGTTCTTGAACTTTGTTTTCAAACATGACTTACAATTCACACCAGTGCGATTAATCCGTTTTGTTAACCTTTCATTTTCATAAAACGATGACAGCAAAAAATGGTAGCCGGAAGGTCCAATCATTAAGGGAATTTTCAATCAGTGCAGTAGCTGTATGGGCCAACGACTTGACTGGAATATGATTCATCAGTATTAGCACATACTCTTAGCTTCGTCAGCTCTCTATGGCGGCGACATGCGAGAAATATGAGCGTATAACTCTATATTTTGCTGTGGACAGCGATATATGATGTTTTAATGTATTTCTTGTTTCTTGTTGTTGATGTGAATGCGACACATGACGTGTCACTACGCAAATATTTTGATGAGGGAATATATGCCATATGTGCATAGAGAAATAACGACACATATAAGTGTTTAAGAGAAAATTATTTATAGGAAATACGATGTAGTATTTCCAATACGTAACATGGCGGACTGTGAGGAACTTGCTTACTCCAGCGGTTCTTAACCCGATGATTCCTAGCATTGAAGACAATATTGTCTCTGAGTTACGTTATTCAAAATGTTCGCATCATACATTCGGATATGTTAAGGAGTACTATACACTATACTTATGAATGGATTAATGATTTAGGTAAATGTGTCAATCATCAGTAATATTTCCTAGATTGAATGATTTATCTAAGTTTGAGGGAAGGTTTGATTATGAACGTAAACACTGGAAGGAAGTGATGAATTTTGACGTTATAGTACGAGTATGTACCATATGTGTACTCGTATGTCTATTTCGAAAAATTTAAACCAAGTGTATTTGGAAATACCAGAGCAGTTATTTGGAAAAATATTAACTAATTTTTCAAATATGTATATACATTGTTGTCTTTCTAAGACATTTTGTATTTTTTATTTATAAAATTAGTTCTGTTAGCCCTTATTACTCTCAAACAATGATGAATCTTTCGAGTGTTTCTTCTGGAATACCTCCATACATTCGTTAAATCATTTGTTTCTATTTAAACAACTCAACTCGACCATGGTGGCTTAAAACTAATTTTATAATCACTTTCCAAATGTATCTGTCATGTGTCCCCTCTCTCCAGTCAACGACCCCTCAGCTTGTTGCATCCTTTTGGGCACAGTCCATTCATCTTAAGCGTGATCACAGGGGTGTCCTACATGTCAAAAAACCATACATACACAGAATCACGTTATTTTCCTGTTGGGGTAGGCGAAGATGACAGAACGCCAAACTTTCCCATCATGACATACTCCTCATTCATATATATCCTCATACAGCTCCTTCTCTGTCTCTTATTTCTTAACTTCCCTTCTTTTTAAAAATTTAATATACTTGGTACAATCATATTTTCTTGGTCGTCCTCTCCCATAACTCTGACTTATGCTTACATTATAAATTCATTACGTCAGTCTTTCGTAACCCATTCATTCACCATGTCTAAACCACGTCAGTGTGTTCTTTTTCATTCAACTTAACACAACAGTTTTTAGCTCACATTAATCCTTAATAATATTTCATATTCTGTCAAACATCGACATACCACCTCTTCTTTTTTGTTCTTACTTCATTTAATCAGTTCCCTTTACTCATTTTCACGTTTCACACACATACTTGATACAACGCCCATACGCTGCTGTTAATCATCATTTTAGCAGGTTTTGATTTATATTGCTTGGTTTTAATATATGTATTTTTGTGTAACTTCAATATCTCGATCCGTATTTCCGTTGTATGTATGTTTTTTTTAGTATTTCATATAAACCAAAAAAATGTGTTTTGTGGGTTCGGTCCTTAATGCATAATAACGTTAAAACTATGCAGTAAACTATTCTGTCAAACATCATATACCACATATTATTGTCAGTGAACGCGTTCAATGATAGGAAATAAAAATCGAATTTTGGTAGAAATAGATGCCAATCTAGATGTGTATACAAATATCGTTCTGTTCGACGACAAATTATTCTCTTAGATTAAAGTTTCCATAACGTTCAATAACAATTATACGCTAAGTTATCGTTAATTTGAAGGAAGATAATTATCCTTCGGTTGTTATAACGTGTAGTGAAAAACATAAATAAAACATTAAAATAATAGCAAATTGAAGCTTTTAAATTTTAAAGCTATAATTAATTGTTTAAATTGCCCATATACAGGTAAAGCAATCGTTCTTGTATTGGTCGTGTTTGTAATGAAATACGTAAATTACCTTGCATGAAAGCACCCATATACAAACCATCAGAATAAATGCACACCCATACATAAGATTTTAAAACTACTTGTAAAAAATGTATCTTAAAAAAACAACAAAGTTGTTACAAAACATAGCAAGCTGTGCATGGACCCTTCTCTTTCTTCTCGGTCCAATCTCAGGGTGATGGAATGAATAGCATGATCAAAAGTTGGTTGAAAGACAAGATATGGCGTCTGTTAATGGAGTTGACAACCTTTAGTCAATATATTTGACATCGTTTGTTTTTTAATTTTCAAATATATCGATTTTGATCTGCTATGTACGTACACATGAAAGACGATCTCCGTGACCTAGTAAGCCACGTGTGTCCTAACCGGGAGATTGTGGGTTCAATTATCATTGGTATATTAAAAAAACGAAACGTTTGAGTATTGTATTCACTTAAGCGGTCTATAGCACCTTTCTGGATATTTTGAAGAGATTGCCACATAGCAATAAACCCAACCCAAGATTGTACTGTATACTACAAAAAAGTGATACAATAAAAAGTGCTACGCTCAATTAAGATTATTGTAAACTTATATAGTACTGTTAAAAGTAACTTTTTAGAAAGCTCAACCTCGGAGAAAAATGCTGAATATCTAGACAGAAAAAAGCTTGTTTTTTTTTATAAAAGCCAGTATTTTATAAACATGCATGTTGTACATTTCATAACACCATGTCTCTTGTGGGGTATGCAGATATAACAGATATCCAAACTTTTCTATTCAAGCGCACAATCCTCTACACTACATTCATACATCTCGTCATGTACGAGTTTCTATTATTCATACTTCTCACTTTACCTCCTTTCAAAATACGGTTCACTTGATCCCGCCACGTTTTCCTCGATCTACTTCTTCCGCGCATACTTTGTAATTTACTTCGGATTAGTAAACTAGCTTATTCATTAATTCCTCTTTCATTTTTTTTTCACGTGTCCAAATTATCTGGAAGCTCCTTTCTTCATCTTACTTAAAACATCCATTTTATATCCGCATTTATTTCTGATGGCCTTCTTTTAGACATTGACACTCCAAAATATTTATATGTACCCTAATTTCACTGAATAGTGGTAACAACTCATAGGGAAGAAATTCAATGTTGGTTTTCGAGTAGCGACATTCTGTATAAAACGTCAGCGTTTTTACCGCACGACTAAACCAAGATTAATTTCGAGTGTTTTATTTTGAGGTCAACTTATACCATTGATAAATTAAAAAAAAAAGTACATGAAAAAGTGCAGCGGATCGCGTTCCGTACCACTGGCTTGTAAGTCGAGTGTCATACGGTTGAGGCCTTTCAGTGGTGAGTCCCCTAATACGTCACATCCGCTCCGGACTGTGGGAACTAAAGGCAGGTGCTCACTCCTTGGCTTTCTGCTGCTGTAAAAAGGCCTAAGTGTACCACTTAAACCGGCACTTAGCCCCTTGCGATCCGAGCAACGGCTGCCAGTCATTAAGGCACTCTTATCGCATATCTTAACGTTGATTTTATGGTTATCATACGTTTGTGTGTTTATCGTCAGGGGTGTATTCTGTGTTTTGCCCTCCTGGGGGGAAAGAGCTTATGTCGATTTTTTTTTTCTCATTTTCATTTTTGCACGCTTTTGTATTGCTGTAATTATATTAGCATCACGTCAAGCCTGAGTTTATTGATTTTCTCTGATATTTAACAAGATATTTTCTAATGATCAACATTGATATTTTTAATGGCTATTCATCTAAATTTGAGTGTTTCTTGCACGTGAGCAATGATAAGTTGATTGATAATACGGAATATGTATTACATTCGAAAAACACAATCACAGTAAGCCCTTGTCAAAATTGCCACCTTTATGAAATAAGAATTCTAAATTTACATCCTTAATTCATAAGGAATTATAAACTTTCTTAAAAGCTTGTAATTGAAGGGAGACAAGTCAATGTCGAACTGTATATTTTAACTTAAATCAGTGGAAACAAAAAGTTTTATTTTAAACATATAAAAAGTTAGGTTAGTATTTTTTGCATTAATTTTAGGATTGTTTAGTAAATCAAATGTTTACGCCGACTTTTACAATAATTACAATGGGGTGTTAATTATTCATAGAATTATAAAAAAACGCATTGATACAAATGTAATTTCATATTTTTTTTAGAAGTTATATAGTGTTTATGTGAGTGAAAGGCGTTGTAGAGAATGATAAAGGGTTTGGTTGGATCAAGTGTACGATGTTTTGAAGGAAGGAAATTAAAAAAAACTGAATGATAATAAGGTATGTGGATGTAGAAGATGTGAAATATGTGTGTCACGAAAGGAAAGTCTGGCGCTCTCTCCTTTCTGCCGACTCTGATAGGGAGACAGCATGATGGTATGTATGTATTTGGATGTTTTCTAATAAAAAACACCTTTCTTTATTTAATAAAAAATTGACTACCCTATAATTCAAATTCTAGAGGAAATTATGAACAGGTTGTATCAAATTTAAATACGTTCAGAAATTCGGAATGTACGAGTACTTGAGAAATTTTCAAGATTGAAAATCACTAAGCCTACTTTGGAATTTTATTTCACATCAGATTTATCAATACATTTTATGTTTCTTGTTACATCGTTTATTTTTTTCGTAAAAGTACTTTCAATACATGTACGAGTATTTTTGAAAATAAGCTTTTCTTACCATTCTTTTATATTATAATCGTAAATAATGAGTGAAATTATTGACGTTAATAAGACGCTTGATTTTGACCCGGGGGTTTCGGTTTCTAGTCCCGATGATACAATTATTCCATTTTGATAAAATACTTCATCTGGGAACATACTAACACGCACTAGACTTGTGCGTGTGTTGTTATCCTGTCGTATTGCCTGTAGTATTGCCAAGACGCGCGATGAGGAACCGCAAGTTCTATACCGTCTTCATACATACATATGTATATACCATCACGCAATTCCCCTGTCGGGAGGACAGGGCACCATACTTTACTATCTCGGCACATATTTTCAACATCTTCTACATACATACGCCTTCTTTTACAACTTTTACGATTTATCTTTCTTTAAACGTTCCCTTCTTCCAGAATATTGTTCACTTGATCTAAATATACTCCTCTTGGTCTTCCTCTCACATTTGCCCTATATATCAGTATTGTTAGTCTTTCTTAATTCATTCGTTCCACATGCCCAAACTCTTCCTTATCTTAGACAATCCTTAAGTTCACACTCATCCCTAATTATTTCATATCGTATTCGGTCATACATTGTCACTCCGTGTATTCTTCTTAATGCACGCATTTCTAAAGTATTTATTGGGCTCCTCTCAGTCTTTTTCATGTCCACGTTTCACTCCCATATATCAAAGTTGGCACCAAAATACTATTATGGACTGTCAACTTTGCAGATTTTGATACAATCCGTTTCGAGTATATATGTTTTAGAGCCTCATTGACTTTGTTTCCTATTGTCAAACGCCGTTCGATATCGCTCTTATCTCTTCCATCTTCTGAGAAAATACTACTCAAAATATAATCCGTCTTTATATACTTTAATTTAAATGCGAAGACTCGAATAATGAGGCTGAATGCATTGTTGTATCCCAGTCACGCTCTTTAATATGTCTGAATCACCAGTTCGGACATGTTAAAGGGTACCATATGAATTTAAAAAAGTGAAATTATTCTAGATAAGTTACTTTAGCCGTAAAAACAATGAATAACCATTGAGCTGAGGTGTTGCCTTGAGAAGACACTGATGTGTTAAAAGTATTAAGGCTGTAGGGAGCTTATGGCGAGATTGGAGAAGGGAGGGGGAGAGTAGAGAGGGCGAGAAAGTTCTCCTCGAACTGGTGCGGTTTGTAAATAATTGAAAAATTACATTTCTCGCCATAATTGCAAAATGACGCTGAACCGAGCAATTTTTTTGCGGAAAATTCATTTTTTGTCATAAAAGCACTTGAAAAGTACTTTTGCTGTTATATTTTTTATATGAAAATGAATAGAAAAAAATATAAAAGCGAAGAATATAGTATCTGAGTTATCGGTCATTTTAATTTTGACATAGTTGAGTTACCTCATATACAAATTATTTTGATAAGTGCTCCATACTAGATAAGGTTTGGAACTTTTTCTTCATCTTGTAACCTATCAGTACTTTTTTGAAAATTTCTATTTGTTGTATTTTTTCCTATGCATTTTATAAGGAATGTTTATAATTCACATAGACATAATAAGTGGGTCATTAAATGTTACGTTTATTTCATTTTGAAGAAAATGGGGATAAGCGTAGTCGTGCCAACATTGGTGTGTGGGAGTAAAACGTGGACGTGGAAAATTAATGAAAAGAGCCAAGTAAATGCAGTAGAAATGCGTGTACTTAAAAAATATGTGCGGCGTCGATGTATGACAAAAATAAAATGAAATTATTAATGAGCTATGTGAAGTAAAAACTGAGCACATTGATGGGGTTAGAATAAATTGAGACAGATTGAAAAAAAAAATCATTTATTATACATTTGATACAGGTTTAACCTAACTACATGAAATAAATAAAAAAACTAAAAGTCTAAATATAATACAATTACTTCATGAATAATGATATTGTTGCTTTCCTTTAAAATAACTCTGTTATGCAAACAAAATTTATTGAGGAGCTCAATCCTTAATGTATCCACGGATATATGGAAGATTCCGGAAAAGCCATTTATTTACCAAGGTCATTCAATATGCGATTGGTAATAAACTCAGCAGTTCGATTCTTGAATAAGGCACCGGAAATAATCTTGATTAACGATAGGGTATATTCTACAATATATTAAACAAAAGTTTTTCAATCAACGGAGAGTTTCCTACTTTTCTTGTTAGCAATTTTTACATGCATATTATAAATAAGTGCGCAGATATTACTCCTCAAGAGTTGAGGATACATACAACCATACTCATTAAAAAATGTATGTATCAGAGTTCCTACTTTTCTTGCTAGCAATTTTTACATGCATATTATAAATAAGTGCGCAGATATAACTCTTGAGGAGTAATATACACACAACCATACTCATTAAAAAATGTATGTATCAGAGTTCCTACTTTTCTTCTTAACAATTTTTACATGCATATTATAAATATGTGCTCAGATATAACTCTTGAGGAGTAATATACACACAACCATACTCATTAAAAAATGTATGTATCAGAGTTCCTACTTTTCTTCTTAGTAATTTTTACATGCATATTATAAATATGTGCGCAGATATAACTCTTGAGGAGTAATATACACACAACCATACTCATTAAAAAATGTATGTATCAGAGTTCCTACTTTTCTTCTTAGCAATTTTTACATGCATATTATTAATAGGTGCGCAGATATAACTCTTGAGGAGTAATATACACACAACCATACTCATTAAAAAATGTATGTATCAGAGTTCCTACTTTTCTTCTTAGCAATTTTTACATGCATATTATAAATAGGTGCGCAGATATAACTCTTGAGGAGTAATATACATACAAACATACCCATTAAAAATGTATGTATCAGAGTGATGGGTAAAATTCATATTATTTGCAATAAAAGTGTCACATACCATTTTTGGAATTCCTAAATTCCTCTCGAGTTTCATTTATCAGGGAGCTCTAGATTCCTCTCGGGTTTAATCTATCAGGGAGTTCTAGATTCCTCTCGGGTTTCATCTATCAGGGAGTTCTAGATTCCTCTCGGGTTTTATACGATTGAGCCACTCTCCAATCTACTGTGAACCAGTGAATCATATGGAGATCTCATAACACCACCACCAAATGCCCTGAAGACTCTTTTTACAGATTTCAGAAATTTATTGGCAGATAAAAAATATTCTCTCAATACGAGAACCTAATGTTAATTTATTGATGAACATGATGCCAAGGTATTTGATAGTGTTTACACGTAAGACGGGCTGATAATAGATTAATTACTGCTTGACCCCAACTCTTGTAAAAGTCAAGAGATCCTATATGGAGATATAGAAGCCCAGCTCACTCCACTTCCAGAAACCATTTAAATCAATCTGGGGTTCCATACATTCTTGGAAATATTTTTTTACAGTATTACACAAATAGTCTACAGTTTGATAAATTGCAACCATGAGTGGAAATAGTAGTAGATGATGACTGAGAAAGGATTGGTTGGACCAGTTGAATGAAGTAAGGAGGAAGATAAACTGAAGGATGTAGAGGAGACGAAGGAAGTATGTCATAATAAGAAAGTTTGGCAATCTATCCTCTCTGCCTATCCCGACGGATGGAAATTGTGCGATGGTATATAAGTGGAAAAATTTAGTAATATTTCAGTAAATAATACATCGACGTGTAGGTGTAAACAATATATATGTTATATAATATATGTTACCTCGTTATAACAATGGTACGGAGTTAGTGTTTAAACTTCTTACATAACATTTTTCCTCAATGAGTCAATTTTGTTTATTGGAATTATATGATGGTTACTTGCTTCAAATATCACTCACGCTCGTGTTCTCTGTATTGATTTTTTCGAAGTGTCCAAGCCACTTTTTTCTGTTTTGCTGGTACCATCTGTTTTCAAATTAGCTCATCACGTTTCCTAAAATAAACTGATATATCACAACATATTATTCTCCCATACACAAGAGTTTCCACGGTATCGATCTCACTTCGTAACATCTGGAAGAGATCTCCATATGGCAATAAACAGGCCAGATTTTATAAAACACTATAAAAAGTTGATAAACATGAACCAAGGTTTGGTACGTTCAGATGTTCTTTTTGGCGAATGTTTTACAAAGCATTAGCTTTACAGTTAATTTCGTATTTTTCTCTCTTTTACTTCTACACACAAACATACAATTACGCCATTTCGTAGGTAAAGAAGACACCACGCCATACATATCTCGAAACACATCTTTCGTTTCTTCTACATCCATAAACCTTCTCATAAAACTTCTACGATTTTTCGGAATTTTACATTTCCTTCTTCCAAAATAACACTTGATTCAACTATACTTTTCTTGGTCTTTATCTTCTATATTTAAATGTATTTAACAAAAATTGTAGCAGCACCAACACCCAATTATTGAGCCATTTTCCGAATCGTTTGTTGCGTGTTTTCTTCCAATAATGCTTTCAATTCGTTGTTTTCAACGGTAGCAGGACGTTCTCGACCTATTTTATCCTTAAAACTTACGCCTCCGTTCTCAAACTTTTCAAACAAACGCCACACTGTTCATTCAGAAGTGGTTCTTCACCCTCCTTCTTCCTCTTCCTATAGATCATGATCTGTTTGTTCCGCTTGTTCCTCTTTTTGTGACGTGGATTGCCAGCTGTCACACCATCTCTTCGGAGGTCTACCCGGTAATAATGTTTACATGTTCGTTCCAGTATCGCCTTCGTTGTCTTCTCCACCTGACGATGTCTTCCGTACTACACTTTCTCCTTATTTCGGTGTGTCTGATTCTATCTCTTAGTGTGTTTCCGATTATACATCTCAGTGTTTTCATTTCCGAGGTTCTCAGGAGAGATTTTGTTCTAGATGTGTCTGCTCTGATCTCTATTCCGTAGGTGGCTATCGGTCTCACACATGTCTTGTATATTCTGACTTTACTTTCTATTCTCATATGTTTATTATTCCACACCGGTGTTCTTAGGCATCCCGATATTGCAGCCGCCTTATTGACCTGTCTCAAGGTTTCATCATACAGATTTCCATTGCTACTGATGCTCACTCCAAGACACCTAAACTCTATCACTTGCTCTATTATTTTGTTATTCACTGCTAGTTTGCATCTCACCGGGGTCTTAGATATTGAGAGGCTCTTCGTTTTGTCCGTTGATATCAACATGTTATATTTTAGTGAGGTTTGATGGAGTCTATATAACATCCTTTGGAGGTCATCTTTGGATTCTGCGGTGAGTATTGCATCGTCTGCGTAGCATACAATGCTGACTTTTTTATCTCCCAGTCTGTATCCTATGTCCATGTCTGCAACTTCCTCAATTAGTTTGTCCAGGAACGGAACGGAAGAGGAACGGGCTTAAGCTATCCCCTTGTCTAATTCCAATCGGAGTAGGGACGGCATTTGTCAGGGCATTCTCTATTTTAGTCCTGGTGTAGCTATTGGTATTTAATCCTTGTGTGATTTTTATTAAGTTCGAGGAGATATTCTTCTCACTGAGTATTTTATCACATCTTCCAGTCTAACTTTATCATATGCCTTAGTGAGGTTGACAAAGCAGAGGTATGCTGTTTTGTTATACTCTATTGATTTTTCAGTTAATTGACGAATCACGAAGATTGCGCCCGTGGTTGATCTAATCTTTCTAAAGCCTTGTTGTTCGTCTCTGTTTGTTCTTCACCCATGTTTGGTTAATATTGCGTACTGTTTAAGATGCATAATGCCCAAATTTAAATTCATGCAAAAAAATTATATATCATTTTTCTTTTTTCAAACCCATTTCTGAAGGATTAAAATAACGTAGCAAAGAACGTTCGAAATAATGTGATATTAAAATCGGCCATTATTTTCGGAACAACCTAATATATCATAATTTAAAGAAGTCCATTTTTTCAGTTTCTTCGTTTTTCTAACGTATAAAAAGTATAACACCTTCTTATAGTTCGAATAAGTAAAATTTACATCATGTGTGTTTATTTTACCTAGTAAACAAAAAAAACTTAAATTTTTATCGCTGTGGGAGTGTGACTTAAAGAGCTTTAATTGTAAGAAATCTTTCTTAGAAAATCATTTAAAATACTTGTTTGATTTATTTTATTGGTTCTGATAAGAAGCGGGCTGTCGTACAAAGGCCTACATTCATTATTGTTTACATTTCCCCGGGGTAGTTAGTTGTGATGGTTTGGTGATTCCAGTTACGTAAACAACAAATGTAGGCGAACATTTCAAGGGCACTGAATTGGATAAGGTGTATAAATAATGGGCGTTAGACTTGGGAAATCGGACAACAGGTTTTATAAAAATAAACACTATTGAATTTGTACATTTATTTACAATTATTATTTTGACTAAGCGGAAATGTCAAGTAAAGAGAAATACGAGTATATTTGTATACTTAAGCCGATTTGAGTAAGCCTTATTCACGCTTGCCATGAAACTTAAATATTATATTTACTTTTTTTTCGTATCCATGTTGAAGATCGTGGCAGGGAGATAATAATGTATTCGGCCCCGGTAATCAAGTCCTCGGGTTTCGAACCACTGGGTTCATTCCCTTTTGCTTAATTACGTCCAAATACTCTTTTAATAGTTATACTTATCACTATGAACTTTTCGAATGACTGTTAGGAACGATTAAAAAAATGCGTTTCTAAATTCAAGTCCGCAATGACCTCGCGGTTCGTCATTGCATTTGTTATTAACACTCGCACTTGTGAGAAACAACACTTGCACACGTACTCGGTGTGTGCGAGTATTATTATTTGACGAGCTCTATAGATTTGTACTGACCAATATCTGTATGTTATTCATTTACATTTATATGTCAAAAACCTTTTCATTAGAAAATTTTTGCAATTGATTGTTATTAAATTTACTAAAATACTAATAAAAAATGCATTTTTATAGTACTTATAACTGAGAGTTCTATATTATGTACTGAAATATTATTAAAATATTTTTACTAGGTCAAGTCAGGAACTATGTGTGTAAGTTAAAATTTAAATATGTTTTAAATAAACTGATATCTTATCTGTATATTTTATTTACTTTGATACTGGAATGTCAAAAGGACAACAATCCAAAAAAAGGGTTTCATGTTAGGATAATGTGCCTGGCTACAGGTTCTGATTACGTGGGGTTTGTTAGGGTCCTTGGAGTATATGTAACGCATGTGAAGGATTTATTATGTCAGAAATAAAAGGGGGAGCAACAGGTTGATAGAAAATCTGGTGGGTGACTATAACGTTAACAGTATTGGAATTTCTCTCTCTCAGTGATTGAATTTGAAGGGGAGAAAACATCCCCTACATTTTCAAAGGGGCTTACATAAATTGTTTCGTTTACATGTTATTCAAATTCAGAAAGATATATAATGTTATGTGTAACCTAAAATCTGCATTATTTTTAAAACTTTAATGTAAAAAATAAGATATTTTTCGTTTTAAACAAATGAGCTAGTATTGTTCATACTTAGTAGATATTTTATGATATAATTTGCTTGGTTAAAATTTATGAAGGTTAGTTTTAAGTTCAGAGTGCGCTAAAATAAGGAAAGCACTTTTATTTACATCTATGTGATAGAGACAAATCAAATAGTTTAAATTATTTCAATCAATTTCAATTCCAAGTCTCAATCACTTCATTCATATTTTAATAGAGTAGATCTAAATACAAATATAAACATATATACTGATATTGTACCATGGCTATTCAACCCGGGTGTAAGACCGCCAAGATTCAACAACCCGGATGTAAGACCGCCAATATTCAACAACCCGGGTGTATGACCGCCAAGATTCAACAACGTGCATGGTTCAAGACCAAAACAATTTGTTCGGTATTTACAAAAAACTAAATTGTGATATTAGGGCATTATTTCAAAATAATGCGACATGTATTATAAAATCTTATGAAAAAATAAATCATTTTTCTTACGCAAACTAAAAATTATGTATTATTCTTTTTCGAACTTCAATTAAAATTAATAATTATTAAATGTAATTATCTTCATCAAACTTGAATTCTTTATTGTATTTTATTTAATATTTTGTATTTAATTAATTTGTTGTATTCTCATTTTATTTAAAAACTTTTCGAAAGTTGTATAATTGGTTTGAATTTTGACTGCAGTATAAATGTATGACTGCAGTATAAATGCAAGGAAATATTGTACAAAAATATAATGAAAATTAAACATATTATTCCCTGTGATACTTGAGTATATGAACTAATGTAAAAAATAAAAATGAACTATGAGGGCTTGAAAATTGAATGTTGAACAACATTCGTCCCATAATCCAAATTTTGTATTAATTAGCATACAAACTCCTTAATTTTGTTAACAAAAAATAACAAAAACTTATATTCATTAATCTTGAAAATTCGCATAATATATGGTAGCTATCTAAGATTTTTAACCTAATACATTAATTATTTGATGCCTTGAAACATAATATATATGCCTTAAGTGCTCAATATGGAAAGTCCTGAAGCATGAAAAGTGCAGGGGACTTGGTTCACACTCACAGGTGCTCCTTAAGAAAACTATAAGTTTGCATTGCTCCCACATTTGTCACTTTCTCACCCATCCACCCGTGTTTCCGCTCAACATTGTTTTAATGACATACAGTTTTGCAGACTTCTGTTTGTTCTAAGACAGTTTATGACATCTTATTTACGATGTAATATATTTAAGGGTAACTTTATTCCTGTTCCGGTTATCGTTCATTGTAATATTTTTCTAAATTGATAACCTATGTATATTTCTAAATAATTACACTATATGTATTTATTTAAGTGTTTTTTTTTATAAAAGTAATATCAACTTGAATATAACCTGAAGTCACCAAAACTTGAAAAAAAAACGTTCCAGTCCGGT
>OX463838.1:33252710-33339401 GCA_949825065.1 Odontocerum albicorne
GTCCTTATCCCTAAGAGATTTAGCCGCAATGGTTCGTAGAATTCTCATCTCAGCTGATCGAATCAGGTTTATTGTTTTAATTGTGTCGGATCTAGTTTCGATACAATAAGTCATGATCCTCCTGACACAGCTCTTATAAATTGGAACTCTAATATTGATATCCCTGAATTTATATATCAATTCATCTAATTTTGAACTGTTTTCAAAAGTATGTAAGCACTGGACTCGGTGCTAATTTGAGCTCTTTCACCGTTTTTCCCCCATTGCTTCCAATACATACTATCACGCCATTTCCCTGTCCAGGTAGGCAGAGTGACAGATTTTCCTATTTCGACACACATTATTGGCTTCTTCCACGTCCATACACCTTCTCATTCAACTTCTACAATTTCTCTGACTTTCTGCGTGTCCTTTCAGAATTTCATTCACTTGATCCAATCATACCTTCCTGTCTCTTCCTCTCACACGCTTTCCACTTACATTTAAAATTTATTTATGTTTTGTTAGTCTTTTCAAATAATTTCAGCGTGCTTTTATTTATCTTACTTAATACACCTGCCGTAAGTTCACGTTCATCCCTAATCACTTCATTCCGTATTCTGTCATACATGGTCGCTCCTCGCATTCTTCTCAATGTACGCATTTCTTCAGCATTTATTCGTCTTATACGAGTATCAGTCTTTTTCTACGTCCGCGTTTCACTTCCATGTATCAAAGTTGGCAGCAAAATACTATTGAAGACATTCATTTTGGCAGATTTTGATTTTGTTCAGTTTGAGTAAATATGTTTTAGTGCCCCATTGACTTTGTTTCCTATCGCTACATACCGTTCGATATCCCTCTTAACTCTTCCATCATCTGAGAAAATACTATCCAAGTAGCAGTATTCCTCAACTTGCTCCTATCTTTCATTACTCAACCATTTGTCGCATTTACTTTTTCTTTCATAATTCTCTATCACCATTACTATTATGTAAAATTATTTATAATTATTTGATATACTAGTACCCTGGTTTGTTATTTTGCTATATTTGTTGTCATAATAATTGTCCAAGTCTAATTGATGAAATATTTTAATTTGAAATAGATTTAAATGGAACAAAGTCATTATATCATAAGTAGCTATTTATAAAATAAATTAGAAATACTCGTAGAATAGAAAAAAGTAACAATAGAGAAGTCAAATATCTTGAGATAAGAATGACAATATGTTATGACAGGCTCAGAAGAAAAGTAGTATATCTCAGATCATCCTTATAAATTTAACTTAAGTTATCAATAACTCAAAATCGTTTTAATACAAACTCAATACGTGTGATTGAAGAAAACACCGATACAAGATCAGAACACTTATATCTTATAATGAATCGTTTACAATATAATTCAAATGCTTCTATAACGTCATCATCCACTATACCCGGCTAAAAATTGCATACAATCACCTTATCTTTTAAAGACGTTTCAATACTTGTCCAAAATAGTTTATTTTTTCATTCCAATATTATATTTCTAATTAACTTTTGTTTCCTTCTGCTAGATTATTAACTTGAGCAAATATTATTAAATTTTAACTAGTCATGGATATTACAAGCTTTGTTCCACTTGACCGCACAGCTTGCGGGAACATTGCCTTAACATTAAGCAATTATTTTTTCTTCGCCAAATTTAGAAACAATTAATATTTATAGTTAAATAGTCCATTATTTATCTGAATTTTCCAACAACTGCTTGCATTAAAAAAGTAAAATCTAAGTCTATGTTAATAAAACTAAAAACAAAATAGTATTTACATCGATCACATAATTTAAATACGTGAAGTATTTTCAATAAATTCATTATCATTTCAGTACTTATAAATCGTATTCATATTATTTACATATTTTTAAAAGCATTTCGTATAATAAAAAATATGCTAGTTTACCTATATTAAAAGGCGTATGAACATATAAGAGGCAAAAACTGTATTGAAGAGTTCTGTTCTGAAGCGTGACGTGATGAAGACAATGATAAAATTAAATAGGTGCTAATGAAAATATGCATGTTAAGTATTAAGATACTTACTAATTAATTATCTTCTTAAAGTTTTATTTAGACTCATACGAGTATTATTTATTCATTGACCTAAGTTTAACAACTATTAAGTTCAAAAAACATCTCTATTATTTTAGAAAGACAATTTTCTCTGTAACTTTGACATGCTGCGACTCAAAAATACATTGTCAATGCTGATATGGAAGAATTTTTTTATAAGGTAATGGTAACTTCAATCGTGAAAAGCCATCACACAGCATGATGATCTCTAATATAGACAGACCGAGATGAAAATAACTAGTACCTTTCCGAATTGTATAATGCTGAGATGGTTGGCAAGGAATCGTTTAAGACTACATGATAGCAATGAATCACAAAGGCTGGAAATAATATTGAAAAATCTGGCATTATATTTTTCAGTATAACCGAATTTCAATCTAATGGTCGCAGCCACTACCTTATTATTATTCTTATTATATTATTGCTACTATTCAGATGGCCGTGGTCTAACGGTTAGCAGCAATCCTGAACAAGTGGGAGCTCCAGGTTCAATTTTAATTGGATTCAGTTCCGGGGTAGCTTTTCTTTTAGACCATATTACATCTGAATCTAACATGTGTTTTTTCGTTAACTTATAAGCTACTAATCATATTTTTTATAGCCAAGCGGAGAACTTCAGCAGATTAAACTGCAAACCATCTCGAAACGTTGATATCCTTACCGTTGGAACTTAACGTTAAATTTGTTTGTTGAAGTGCAACAGCTTGCACAAAATAAATCTATATACATATTCAATTTTCCAAAAGTTTTACTTTTTTGAGTTATAAAATGTCAGTTTGTAATCTGAAATTGGCTTTGCTTTGTTTTTTAATATCTTTAGGTTTGATATTTCAAGACTGTGTTTTTGTTGAAGTGCAACATCACGTTAAATTTGTTTGTTGAAGTACAACAGCTTGCACAAAATAAATCTGTATATTCAATTTTCCAAAAGTTTTATTTTTTCGAGTTATAAAATGTCAGTTTGTAATCTAAAATTGGCTTTGCTTTGTTTTTTAATATCTTTAGGTTTGATATGTCAAGACTGTGTTTTTGTTGAAGTGCAACAGCTTGAGTACAATAAGCCAACACACGCAAACACTTCTTCTAAAGTATCACACATAATCACACTCGATCACGAATGGTTGGTTGACTATATTTTTATCAGTTAAACGATCGTTGATATTTCTTGAAGTTTACTTTATATTAAATATATGACACAGATATAACATACCTGACTTATTCTTAGTATTTTACGAATCTAGCACTTGGTCAGTCATGGCGATAACGATCGATCTACTTCGGAAATGCATCGAAGAAATAGTAAAAAGGAAAAAGTAAAGCGTGGCTAAGTAATTCCGCACGGCACACGGCAGCCGCGCAGGAAAAACAAAATGAATGCCCGTAATCTTAGTCAAATCGTCGGTTCCCACGAGAAAAGTCGCCAGACATAATATTTTTTCCTATTTATTCTACATTTTAATTGTTTCGTATTTCATAGATTTCTTTAACAGTTTCCAATAAAAATAAAACGTGACATGATATGCAAATATAAAAATGGTATGATAAAAGTTCGATATGCGGTTTTTTTGGGATAACTGTTTTTTTAGTATGTGAAAGCAATTGAGTCAAGTATATTGTATTTTACGTCGAATGGCAAGAAAAAAATCTTTATATTATAACGGATTGCTTTTGTATTTTGGAAAACATGTTTATGGTACTAACCAAAAGCCAGATTTTGATTGGACTCGCTGTTTTGGAAGGAAGTAAACATCCTAAATTTTAAAAGTTTTTTTATTCAACAGGAAAAATAAGATAATTAAGTTTTTCTTAACATTGGTGTTAATATGCCTTAATTATGAAAAATACAGAAGTTTTAAGAGTTGAAATGTTTATATTTACTATAGAAAAGTAGAATACTGGATCATATTTATTTAATTTTCAGGTAAATCATTGTTAACTTAATAATTATTGATTATAATTAACTTAAACTATTAACTTTTTACTTGTTCTGTGTGTCGTAGAAACTTGCATCGAAAGAAGTGTAAATTTAGAGGTTACTTTAATGACCCATCGTTCCACTGCATGAACTCCTTTTTTATAAACAAATAAGGTTGAAATGCGAATTTGCAATGTTTAAGTATGTGTGTTGCCTAAAAAATATAACTTTGTACTTTTTTATATAATGTTATTTATGTGCGTATTTTTTAAAGGTTGTATTTTTGAAGAAAAATGGATCACAGTTTTGGGGCAGATGTGTATTTTAGTGGGAATATACTATAGATGTGCTTAGCTCGTTCATAGTAATATTACCATATATAGGTATTATGTTTTTTTGTTTCCCAAAATGTAAAGGAAAAACTACTGCCTGACAAACAACTTATCAGTTTTACGCCCTTTATTGCCTTATTGGTAAGACAGCTGCAGTCAGCCTCAGGTTGTTGGTTTTATTCCCACTGGAACCCAGATTATGTAGAAATAATTTCCAGTCTGATTTACATAAGGCCTCTTTAAAATCTTTTTTTTTTAATTTAAGCTGGCGAGTTTATTACCATGTGGCAATCTCTTCCAGCCAACCAGAAACATGTTTTTAATGGACCTTAAGGAAAAATCAGACTGGAATCAAATTTAAAATAAAATTGGATTCGAGCGGGGATCGAATCCGCAACCTACGGATCGGCAGACAAGCGTCTTACCACCAGGCCACGGAGGTCGTCTTTCTAGTTGTTTGAAAGAGATTACCACATGACAGGTTGTAATTTATACAGTAAAATTATAATACAATACAATACTACAACTCGTTTACGTATTGTTTAGTAAGGACTTTTTTTTGCATCAATGTGATTAATTATGCAAAAAGCACAAAGCACCCTTATCAGCCTTATCAGCCTTTACTAAAAATTAAATTGCCATCCCAAATTTCAACAAAATAATTTTTTTTTTAAATCCTCAAGGGCACGATGTGGTTGATAAAAATTTTAAAGATGGAATTTATTAATTAAAACCCATCTAACTGATATGATACGTTCGCAAATAAGGGGTTAATTTATAGTTTTTGATATTTCAAATAAACCAAAAAAAATGTTTTGAGGGTTGAGTGTTTTTTTTATATATATACGTATAATTTTGACATGTCGATATCGTACCTATAACTATAGTTTCTATTTATGATAAATAATTTTACCCACTCTTAATTTCTTTTATAATTATTATGTATGATCTTCTCAAAGGAATTCCAGTACCGAAAGTTCCTTTATATTTTTGATAGATAACGGTACCCACTCGTAATTTCTTTTATAATTATTATGTATGATCTATGTACTATATTGAATTCCAATACCTATAGTTTCTGAATATTTATGACAAATAATTTTACCCACTCGTCATTTATTTTAAAATATTTTTTTTATCTTTTTGATAGAATTCCAATACCTGTGGTTCCCAAATGTTTATAACAAATAATTTTATCCACTGTTCATTTATTTTAAAATTATTTTGTATAATTTTCTTGGTTGAATTCCAATACCAGTAGTTCCTAAATATTTATGACAAATATTTTTGATCACTCGTAATTTATTTTACAATTATTTTGTATGATCCTCTTATTGAAATTTCAATACATATAGTTCCGTTTTAAGATAAATAATTTTACCCACTAGTTATTTCTTTTAATTATAATTATTAAGGGACGTGGTAACATTGAACGTGCTTTGAGGAACACAAGTTACACAAACAAAATGCCATTTATTTCATTAAAACTGATTTTATTTCATTGTTTTCATTTTATATTTATTAAAATATAAATATAATGACACTTTCGTTGTATACAGCATAACCTGGCAGGCTTATCGTCATGCGATGATCACTTCCAGCTAAGCAGAATGGTTTTAAATAGGGTTAAATAAATTAAATAAAAACCAAATTGGAATCCTTTTTTTTTTAATATCGAACCCGATCCCCGGATCGGAAGACAGGCGTCTTACCAACTAGGCCACGAAAATCGAAATGTGAGGAGAAAACAATAGCAAATGTTCTTTTAAAGACAAACTAACATATGTATTGTTGACAGGCGGTCTGCCCATACTACAATGATATATGCAAAAAATTCAGCACACCATAAATGTCAATTTTAAGATATGCTTGTTGTGCGAAGATATCTCACTGAATATTCATGATATCATATTAACAAAATGATATCATATAACCAAAATCCTACAATGCGAGGTCGTATTAAGGACCTCGCATTGTAGGATTTTGGTCCCGTTTTATTGAATCCAGATAGTAATAATAATTAATGGGCAATGTACGAGGCATATCCAGAAACTAAGTGTACTGAATTTTTGTAGGTTACAATTTTTTTTATTTAAAAAAAAAATTACGTGGTTACCGTAGTACATATGTAAGCTATTTTTCGACATGGTCGCCATTCCTCTCAATGCAGGTGGTGAAGCGGGGTATCAACTTTTTGATGCCTTCCTCGAAGTAGTTTCCCGCCAACCCCTCCGTCTACTTCTCCACCTCCTCCTTTACCTCCTCGTCGGTTGAAAAACTTTTTCCACCCATGTGCAGCTTCAGGGAGGTAAAGAGATAGTAATCTGAAGGTGCTAGGTCAGGGGAATGCGCGGGATGGTTTAGGACATCCCATTTAAACGAGGCGAGCAGTTCCTTCGTGGCGTTGGCCGTGTGTGGTCTTGCATTGTCGTGCAGCAGGCAGACTCCCTTTGTCAGCATGCCTCTCCTCTTGTTCTGAATCGCCCTCCGCAATTTTTTTAGGGTCTCACAGTATCTTGCAGAGTTGATGGTCTCCCCTTGAGGCATATATTCAATTAAAATTATGCCTTGACAGTCCCAAAACACGGATGCCATGATTTTCTTGGCTGATTGTGGTTTTGAACTTTTTGGGGGAGGGTGAAGAGGTGTGACGCCACTGTTGAGGCTGCCTTTTGGTTTCAGGCGTGTAGTGTGCAGCCCAAGTTTCATCTCCAGTAACGATGGAGTGGAGAAATTCATCTTCATGGAGTTTGCAGCGCCTCAAAAACTCTTGCTTTTTTACAAAATTTCGCACTTGGCGGGAGATTGGTTTGACATTTTTCACGAACATGTTGTCGCGTCGACACATCTCAACGTACTGACCTCGAACTGGTCTCGTTGCGGAGGGGAAGGGTCAGGCTACACGGAAGTGTAGCCAACATGTCGAAAATAAAATCCATCCGGTCGTGAGAGCCTCAGTACACTTACTTTCTGGATACGCCTCGTATATACTCGTAGCGCTGTTTACAGAGCAGACTCTTATCAATGGCTTCTAATTCGGGATTCGTATCCACTATTATTAACAGATTAAAAATATTACAAATAATAATAATAAAATAAGTTGAGTTTAAGGGTAGGAAGGTGGTGCCTGCAGTCATTAGATAGGGTACTTCTCCACATCTGCATAACCATATTTGATTACAAAATCTTTAGAAAATTTACCAAGGGAAGACGAACTACATATAAATCTTTGTAGATCTTGTGATATGTGATGGTAAAACATTCGGATTTAGCTGAAGTGTAGTAAATATGGACATAAAACTATATTTTATGCGGTCTCGTCACCAACTTGTAGTCATTGGCATAAACCAGTTTCTAACATAAAAGGGGATAAACTGGAGTAAACCAATATATTTTATCAGTTTATAATTTTTTGTTACTTTTTATTTTTTTAATGTTTTTACTTATAAATTACGTTCAACATCGTTTTTCCGGTGTTATATTCCATATCTTTCTTTTTGTTAAACTATATTCTTTTGTAATCTATTGTAAAATGATGGCTTGTGTTATTAAGAAGAGAAGTGTATGTTATGTTTATCATATTTGTTGTCAGTAAGCGTAGGCAGTATAGTATACCCACTCCGAGTACCCACGTTACACGTTACAATGCTTTTTGGAAATACTGTACGAGTAGCATAATATAGATGTCATTCCTACGATGTCTTGCCTACGAGTATTATTGCGCGATGACACTTCGCTAAAACTGAATTATATTAATAAATATATCCATTTCAAATAATTGATACTTGTCATAATTTTTTTTTTTTTTTTTTTTTTTTTTTTTATCCACTTTGCACGGATTTCTCCTGTTACACAAAGAGGGTTTGCTTCTAGCGTTAGCTTATTCGTTAGGAATAATATCAGCCAGGATTCTTCTCATACTGCTAGACGGTACCGAGAATATATCAACCGTGTCATTCAGTTGGTTCAATATCTCTATACCACGCGTGACTGAGTGTTTAGCCATGATATTCGTCCTGTAAGTTGGTATGTAGAACAGAGGGTGATTCCTTGCACGGATATATTTATTGGGTACATATAAACTTAGTGCTTCTAGAATCGCGGGACAGTTAAAGGAACCTTGGAAAACCTTTATTAGGAATATCGCAATGGATTCTTGCCTTCTTGTTTCAAGGCTTCTATAGTTACACACCGTGAGAAGTTCGGCATGGTGAGCATATTTTGGGTAATCGCCCTTTGTTCTGTACCATAGATATCTGAGGAATTTTTTTTGTATTTGTTCTATATTGTTTTTATATTTGAGCTGGTGAGGAGCCCAAACCGTAGATGCATATTCTAATTTGGTTCTAATTAGATAATAATTACATTGATACTTGTCATAATTACATTGATACTTGTCATAATTACATTGATACTTGTCATAATTACATTGATACTTGTCATAATTACCACCTTAGATTTCTTCCTCATCTTTCAAGGTATTGGTTTCATATTTTTGAAATTAATAATAATTGTAAAATGATAATTTATATAGCGCCATTTAGAGAACAAACTCTCCTCAAGAACACTAACTCGTACTCGAGCCCATTATTATAGACATATTTAAAATATTCCAAAATAAATATATTGTATGTAAGTTGAATGTAAGAAAAGGTCGGTAGTGACTGCGACCATTAGATTAGGTACTATCGCCCATCTGCATATGATACATCTTTATCTTTTTAATCCGTTCGCAATATAATTTTCCCGATTTATATATATTTATTTTATAATATTCCTTCAAGCGCAAGAATCCTTCAAGGTATTAATCCCCACGACACGTATTTCGGCATCCCCTTCAAGTAGAAATCTTTCATGGTTTGAAGAAAAAATTCCAGTTTAATAAATTCAAAAGTTCATCACTTAAGTAGATACGACTACCATCAACAGCTTAGAGAAAAAGTAATGTTGGGAAACAGTATATTTGAATGCTTCCATCGTGTCTTCCTTACTGTTGTCGATGTTGATTCAAGCTTTGCAATACACCCGAATCTGTGATGAGATTTAGCTTCTTTTTATTTTTGCATTTTAATAAATTCTGGACAGTCGTTAGTTTTGAGTAAGTCATTTGTTTTTGTAAATATCTTTAGATATTTGTAATATTTTTGTTACTCCTATTACGGATTGTTTAAAAATATTCCTTATTTCGACTTTGTTTTATTTGCTATAAATATATATATCAGAACAAATATGATTTCCTTATTTATTCGTCATTGTATTTCCGATTCATATCAATTAAGTAAGATATTTAAAATGTATGTTTTATATTTAAATTACCATTCGCTCGAACCCCCTTTAAAAAGAACGGAATAAGGAAGGAAAGAAATACAATATTTGGTGAAAGTTTAATTTATTTTTGACAAGATTATAACATACAAGTCATACATTTAATATATAAACTATCTAATTAATATTTACAATAGTGTTATCAGTATCATAATTTAACTAGACTGATTCCATAGATGATTTATTAAAATAGATAGGTATTATAAACAATTTTTACTGTACATAGATTCGTATCCATTACAAACATAAAGTGAGTTAATAGGATTATTTTCTCATTTTGTTATTTTTTTATACTGCGATTAATTAAAAAAAATTGAATAAAACATCTTTATAGGGCAGAATGGTATTTTTTTATTTGTCAAATAAGAGATACCTAATTAAAGTTTTTACTAATATTATACATGTTTTGTGACATGATTTTTCGAGATAAAACATTAAGATGAAAGTAGTGAAATAATTCATTTCTATTTAAATGTTGAATACAAATTTAAATTAACTATGATGGTAGCTATAGATTTCTTTTGAATACGTGAATTGTGTAAGTACATTTGTGAAAAGCAGTTATTTGTAATGTAGGTACACCTTTATTCACTAATTTCAAAACTTACAACTCTATATACCTATTCCAAGCTATTTATGTTTTCCACAGTATCCACTGTTTTGTTTTGTATTTTTTATTGAAAAACAGAAATGATATTAGGACAGCATAAATGAGATCATAATACAAGGACGAGTATACCTTAACAAAGGGACTTCATGCAAAATGTTTTATAAATATATTTTATAAATCCTAAGTTAATTCACATAATTGCATGAAAATTATCTAAATATTTGTTTACATGTTTTATTCTAGATTCTTTCTTTAGCTTATATGTTAAATCACATTATTATTCCCTATATGTGTATGTTAGACAAACGTTTAACAGTTATAAATCTATATTATATATTAATACAAGTGCCGTATTAAGTTAACATTTTGCATAAATACAATAGTGTTAAATATCTAACCATGGAACATTAAACATATTGAAATACATAGTCAAGTCAAAATAATTATAAACGAGTTGTAATTAATAAGCTAATTCTTATTAATTTCAAAATCCCCGAGTTTTCTATATTATAAACACAACATATAATATTATGTTGTTGATTCATTGTGTATTTGATTAATTCACTTATTAAACCTTTATTTTTTAAACATGCTGAAAAAAATGCTTGTTTATTTTACGAACACAAAATCTTTGATTTTCAGATTGATTTTAATTCAAAGTACAATAATGTTAAAAAAATGTCAAATTTATATGAATTGTTTTATATGTTTTTAGGATATATAAATACAAAAGATTACATTTATATTGACAGTCTGGGAAAAAATATTTAGTTTTTAAATAAGACGAATACAATAAGGCGTGACAATATTTATTTTATTTGCATATGAGAAAAAAATTGCATTATAAAATACCATAAGCCGAAGATTTTTGAATCGTGTTATCTAATTGAAAAAGGCACAAGTTACTTCACAATGTACGCTTGTGAAATATATCCCTGTTAATCAAGGCACCAGCTACATTGTTATTATTTACTAACTATAATAAAAATTGTGGTGAAGTTTGGTGCGAAGTCTTCTTATGCTAGATAACATATCTTGAAAGCATCGACTAATAAAGTACTAAGTAGAATAAATTAATATGACAGTTTATGATTCGAGTATAGCTAGTGTACCCGACTCATCTCCATACCGCCTAACTGCCCTATGTAAGGGTATCCGGACTTGGCTTCGCTCGGCGAGTGCGCGTGAGAACTGTAGTGGGATGGATTCATGGTCAGGAAAGAACTGTGAACAATAGAAGACAATTTTATTAGTAACGAATCGCGTTAAAACGCATCAAACAAACAATAAAGTAAATTAAAAGTGTCTAAATGTGTAACTGAAAACTCTTTTTAACTTCTTGGAGTTAAAGAAATAATATTAATATTTTACCTATCGCTGCTATAATAAGAATCTACCGTCGAAAAATTACCAGAGAAACTAATATAATAGGCCTAAAGATTCTAAACTTTTTATGTATTATAAAATGTTATTTTTGAATGTATTAAGTTAAAGATTTAAATGTGCTGTCTAAAGGTGTCTAATTCGGAAATTTTGCCACCTCAGGCATACGATTTTTATTCTCATATTTTTTCAATTATCCACATTTTTCTTGTATTAATTTTGACTCATAGCTAACAACAACAGTAAAATATGATGTCAAAATAGCTATATTTAGAGGGGAAAAAACAAGGTTATCAAGTAATATTTTGGAAACTGGTAAAAATTCTAATTTTTTCGTTAGTATTATTATCAATAGTTTATTTTGAATTGAATTATGATCATTGCAGGTTACATTTCATATTAAATTAAAAATAGCAATAATTTTAAAACTGACGTTAAACAAATGACTCCGCAATGTTTATTAATAACAATGACGTCATTTATAAACTGTTTAATTAAATTTATACAAACAGTTTCTGACTAATTACTCTCATTTATCATATGAATGACTTTTCAAGCATCTCAATATTTTACTTTGAAGGTTTTTTTACGCCATCAATGTAAAATGCGAATAAATCACTTTTGCCTCATGCCACTTAATAAATTGATATTCTAAAAAAAGTTGTTTTTTCAATCTCAACACGATGTAATTACGTATGAATTTATTCAACAATAATAAAGGGTTGAAATTGAAAACTTAAGAAAGTTTTTTCTATCAATTTTACATTAAATCATAGTTGAGAACTTTAGAAAAAAATATGTATTTTGAAAACTTATAAATACTTTATCTATATTACTTATTCCAGTGAAGATCATTAATATAGATAAAAGTAAATTGATCTAAAACAGAAGAGCATGTATGACAATATGTATAAATGTAGATGAGGCAAAAATTGTACGTGTTTAGAAAAGCGTGACGATCGGTTCTAACAGCTTACCTTAAAAGACACATAATGTGATGATACGTACGCATGTATGATCTTTTTATTTGTATAGAAACATTTCATTTCTATACAAATCAAAATAAAAAATTCTTAAAATTATAATTCTTAGATTTAACTTATTTTTGCCTACTTTTTAACAAGAAATTAACAATGTTGAATATATGAATCAAGTTAGTGTTAAGAACAAAATCAACACTTGTTAAGTGTGACTGTAATAGCGTCTTTCAAACTTGTTTTTATTTAAAACAATTTTTTTCAGTTTGGATATATATTTACAAAATCAAAGGTCAAAAAGGTCGGGAGATGATTAATATTGAATAATTTCTTGACATCAGATTAATTTATAGTTAACACAGTTTTACGCAATAAATCTTTAATAAAACCTACCATATCCACATTCCTAAATTATTTAATTATGTGTAAGCATACAAAACACAAAATATTATTGTATAAAAAAACCGTTGAGAAATATAATACATACTACCAGTATAAACTCATACTAATTACTCAAAAGTTTTTATATATAATTCTTGGCTGTTGTACAAATATGTTTTTGCTATCTTAAATCGGAAATCGAGGTTTGCGTGTATATTCTAAGATCGGCAGCAAACATCTGACGGCGCGGTTGTAATTTGACGTGTGGTGGACGGAGCGGGCACAGGCAACACACGGAGATAGTCGGAAGCGCAGCAGATAAATTGTATACAGCGATTATTTGGTTAATTATCACGCTACCGAGTTGAAAGCCATTCATTACGGAGCGCGCCGCTCTGCGCAGTGCGCACTCCCCTTTGCGCACTCCTCAATCCCCCGCACACTGCTCACTCACAAGACAGTGCGCTCCTATTCACAGGTTCATAAGGTCTATACGGTATATAATATGCTTACTCATTCAGTCCATGGATCCAAGAATTACTTAAGACAATCAAAAAATTTGTATTCAAAAAACGAGAAGGGGATTTATCTTTCGGATGGTCTCCCCTTACTTAACGTCATTTTAAAGGTAACCAATGATTTATTTCTGTTTTATTTTTTAAGATTTTTTCAATACTAATTTCAATTTGTAATTTTAATTCCCACTTGTCATCATACATTTCTGAATCCTCATACAAATATTTTTTTTACTTTTTGCTGATAAAAGCTTTATTTTTTACTCTAGCTAATTCCGATCAATAACTCTTTTTGGTGTAACGGAAAAATGAAGTTTAAGCTGTATAGTCACATTTTGAAGCCCTGAATGGTCTCAAACTGCAGTGCATGATGGATATAAGGATGTGACCTCTGGCAGACGCGCTACATTGAGATCGTTTGGGTTTCATACTGTTAACCGTCTAGATCAGTGGTTCTTAACCGGGGGTGCCCGCACCCCTGGGGGTGCGGGAAGGCATAATTGGGGGGGCGGGAGAAGCCCCTAACAATATAAATTATTAAATTTTTGATAATAAAATATTTGAAAACTACAGTAATCCCACAATAACGCGAAAGTCGGGACCGCGTTATTAGAATAGCGCGTTATTGAGGTATTGAAGCTCATACAAAAATTAGGGTTATGGGTCGCTCATTGTTACATCGGGCGCGTATTGGCGAAATGTGCCGATCACTCGCACACACGGGGACATAATAAGTGCGAGCGAGTTAGGTAGATTTGGCTGCGCCCCCTCCCCCACCCTTACTCTCTATCTGAGTCTACTATTGTTTCTGTGTCATCGGCAGCTTGTCGAGAAACCTCTTATGACGAACACGTGTACGCGTTTAAACATCCGATTATGAACATTACTTACCTATTTAATACATTCTTAATCGGTCAGTGACTCGAGCCAAGCCGAATAGGATACATTGATAATACAAACGTAACCATTTTTCTCACTAATTTTAAATAATATTTTGTTAAATTTTTTTATACGTTATTTCTAAATAATATAATTGATTATAGTGAACCCTGCTATGTCAAAAAACGCCAATGGAACGACAAGTATGCTGCTTATGGATTCACTTGTACAACAGAAAACGCCAATGGAACGACAAGTATGCTGCTTATGGATTCACTTGTACAACAGAAAAGATGGTACGCAACGACCTCGATGCATCTTATGTTCCAAGATATTTTCAAACTGCAATCTCAAACCATCAAAGTTATTAGAGCATTTCAACAATCTGCATGGTGGTGAAGGTGCGCATAGCATGAACAGCTTGACGTCAAAAAAGGCTCGATTTGATACCAGTGGTACTATCTTAAAATTATGCGGGCCAGCAATTCAAAAGCCCTTGTTAGAAGCGTCCTATCAAGTGGCATATCTGTGTGCAAAAAAAAAAGCCTCACACGATCGTTGAGGAATTAATAAAACCTTGTGCATTAATAATAGCTAAAACTGTATTAGATTCTGAAGCACATAAAAAAATCCAGCAGATTCCGTTATCGAACGATATAATTCGATCGCGAATTTAAGATCCCAGTAAAGATATTTTACTGCAAATAATAGAAGACATAAAAGTCAGTCCACTAAAAGTAAGCATACAACTGGATGAGTCAACTAATGTTGATAATTGCAGCCAGCTCTTGGTATTTGTGCGATATGTAAAAGAAAAAGAAATGATAGAAGAATTTCTATTTTGTGAGCCACTGGAGTTGACTTCGAGAGGAATTGATGTTTTCAATCATATCAAAGTTTTTTTTCTAAAATATCAATTACCAATGAATGTGATTGGCTCAATGTGCACTGATGGGGCCCCAGCAATGTTAGGCAAAAATTCCGGATTTTTTTCACACATGAAAAGAGAATTACCGCAAGTTATAATAACGCATTGCAAGTTGCATCGTCATGCACTAGCGTCAAAAGCTTTGCCAGAAAGTTTAAAACAACACCTAATTACTGCAATAAATGTAGTAAAATATATCCATGAACGAGCGCTTAATCATCGCATTTTTCGTGCCCTTTGTGAAGAAATCGGTGCTGCTCATACCGTGCTTCTATATCACACCGAAATACGATGGCTCTCTAAGGGCCGCATGCTTAACAGGGTTTTTGAATTGCGTGAAGAAATTATTCAGTTACTGACTAGTCAAAACTGTGATTTAGCAAAAGATTTTGAGAGTAAGGATGCAATTCTGAGACTAGCCTACTTAGCAGATATATTTAGCCACTTGAATGAATTGAACATGTCAATCCAAGGATTTGGTAAAAATATAATGATAACTAGTGACAAATTATCTTAATTTATCGGAAAACTAGAAATTTGGATACGTCGAGTTGAAAATGGGAATTTTGCAAATGTTCCCTTGCTTGATTCAATTGTTGTGGAAAATGAAAAAAATATAATTATACCCGATATTGCAATACATTTGAAACGATTGAGCGAATCATGCAATGGATATTTTTCTACTGGAAATATTACCAAAACTCAGAGATGGATACTGGATCCATTTCTATATAACCTAAATTCGATGGATGATAGTGATTTAAAAAAAGACGACCTTATTGAAATGCGAGACAGTGGACATATTCAAATGGAATTCGAAAAATTAGAATTACAACAATTCTGGTGTACACAGTTAGAACGTTATCCACAGTTGGCGAAAGAAGCATTGCAGTCACTTCTACCATTTGCCACCACCTACCTGTGTGAAATGGGATTTTTATCGCTTTTGCATATAAAAACTAAAGCGAGAAATCGCTTAAATGCAAGTGATGATTTACGCGTGTCTCTTTCAAAAAAAGAGCCTCGCTTCACAAGTATTATAATGAACAAGCAACAACAGCCTAGCCATTAATAAAAATAATATTGTTTTGTATTTGATATATAAAATGTACAATTTTCTTTAAATAAACAAAAATTTTCGCAAAAAATGTATTTTTCTAAACTAAAAAATCGAAGCACATTTTTCAATGGGGTGCGGAGACCTATTTTCAGATTCAAAGGGGTGCTGCTCACTTAAAAGGTTAAGAAGCACTGGTCTAGATATAATATATTACATATAAGGTTAAAAAATCATATATTTTATTAACCAATTGCTGTAATTTAGCTGATATAACGCCTAACTAAAGATTGTTTCAAGAAACACGATCGAAATCAATTATATATTTTTCTTCTACAAACTATGTATTATAAATATTCACATTTAAAATAAGGTAGAAACTGTTGATATTTAATTAACAGTTAAATCACTGATCATTTAAATTTACAATACTATACGAGTATATTCAAATTCAAGAAGTTAATTTTAAAAATGTATTTCATAACTCGTATGCAAAATATGTACTTTTTTCAAAATCTTAATTTTCTTACTCCATAATCAATTATGGAAGATAGTTAATTCAATTCGCCCAGAATTTTTAAACGTATTCAAAACCTATATACAGGTAATGGAAAAAGTATTAATGGTCTTCCCTTTATTAAAATAAGTTTTTTCTACCGATAGCAATATCGCTTTAATATAGACAGCAATGAGAGACGCCTCGATTAAAAGAGTTAACACGGACACATCAGATTGTAATGCGATCGTCAATAAATCAAAGTTGCCGTATATTTTCGTAATATCTAAAGGCTATTTTTATTACAGATGTTATTATCCAAGATCAGAAGTAACCTACCGTTTTCACTGATTTATGTTTTAAATTTCTCAATCTTTTCGAGCGCCTATCAATTGCCATTGCAAATATTCGATGTAATAAGCCGAGTTTGTACCTGGCAATTATGGATAAATATTAATATTAAACACCACGCATAACCGGATTCCGCTCTGTTTATTAAATTATTGGTGGTGTGGTGTTGTTTAGCATTTAATTGATTAGCGGCTGACTGACTTAATAAAAGGAAAAAACAAAACGATCGATCGCCCCGAGCGCCGCGGCCCACCTCGCTGCCCGCCCGATTCTCGGTCGCTCGTTCGCTCTTTATTCCAGGCTCAGCCTTGCACCGCTCGCGTCATCTGCTCCTTTCAGAGTCTAGCCTCCGCCATGCGACGGATACTGGGCTTTAGTGGAACATACTCGTAGTTTAAATATTGAGATGCAACAAACAAACAAATTATAATGTTGAAAGGATATTCTCTTTCTTTCCTATGTCAAAAGTTGTTTAGTACATTCAGAACTTAAGGATGAAATATAATTATCGGTATATAAAGAAACGATCACTAAGAAAAAATCATAATTTTTTAACATTATTTCTATTAAAGGACTTTGAGCAACAACTTTGTATTTATTTTCAATTTTAGTGCATGATTTTAAATATTATGGCTGTATTTATTTCGTAAATCAGCATTACATTTTTAACGTTATTTTTTAACTTTATTTACAGTGATTACTACTCGTAGTATGCAGTGAAATTAAAGAAATACATCTTCATTGAATATTATGGAACGGGAAAGCTTTTATTGATTCCACTAAAATATTTTCAAGTGCAGTTTGTACGAAATTAGAATCCCATAATGCTAGTCATGGTTGTGATTTTCCCAATATTCCGATAGCTGGAATGGATAGGTAACTGGACACCGGGTCTTTAGAAATGTTCCAATTTTAAAAGAAAATTGGAACATCGTCCAATTAATAACACGAATAAAGCTATCGAAGTCATAATCATAATCATATAGATTTATGCGCTGGGAAACTAGAATCTAATGGTCAATAAAAATTGTTCCAACTCGTAACGGAAATTATAACGAATTCAAAAGATGTGTGCGAAAACTTATGTAGATTAAATATTTAATAATAGAAAATAACGCAACGAGATATAATATCTAATTGCAAACACAAACTTATAGATAATAGAGCGCTATAAAGCCACCGACTCCCTAAATTGAACAATTATTGGACGTAAAAAATCTCCGTGGAAACTAGATTATCCGCCTCCGTCGGGCAGTAATCACACATCTAACTCTAATTGTAGTTATCAATTTAAGGCTTTAATCATAAAGCGGGTGGAAGGCTGTTTGCTTCTTGTAGGCTGTAAGCTTCAGCTAGGGCGAGGGGCTCACCTGTAATTATCCGTCCAGGCGGGGACTTCGGGCAGCTTGTTGTGCGCGAGTGGGGCGGGGGCGGATGCGGCAGGGCGCGGCGGCCAGTGCGCGGAACCCGCGTCCAGTCCGTAGTAGGCTGGAGGGCTGCTACTCAGCGCCGGTTCACCATATCCTCCTGGGGGGGCGTAGCCAGATTGCGGGACGCTACTCCCGCCCTGGGGCAGCGGGTGCAGGGGCTGTGTCTGTGCCTGGGGCTGCGGGGGACACCCGTATCCCTGTGAAGACCAGCAGCTCTGTGCCCCAAAGGCACCGCTGGGCTCCAGTTGCTGCGGGGGTGCGGATGGGAAGGCAGCCGGCAGGGACATGGGATTGAAGGCGCTCAACTGCTGCGAGTTAAGTTGCTTTCGCAAACGCGCTCGTCGGTTCGAAAACCAGACCTAGGGAGAATAAAGAAATATAATAAAAATACCATCAATATAATAATTTACAATTCTCAGATTTTTTCCACTAAGATTTGAACAATGAGCAAAAAGATTTATGATTTTATCGAAATCCTTAAATTAGACTTTAAATTTCTGAATTTGTCTACCTACTTCATTTGCTTCGTATGCGTATGGTAATACATTATAAAGACCCCGCCCCCTTCCACAATGATTGCGAAAAGAATAAAAAGTATAAAAAAAGGTTTACATCACGGAAATATGTTTTAAATATACGTTAAAAAAATCTATTAACTAGAACATTTTTATACTAATATTAACTTATTGAAATGCAACCAACCTAACTTTTTATGAGATATTCTATGACAGCAAGATAATCAATCAACTATTGCAAAGTAAAAACTTTTCGTGTTCTATTTTTAAAAAATCAGATATTCATTTAAAAATAATATTTTCATATCTATAGATTTGTTTACATTATTAACTTTCACATTTACAAAATATAAATTGATTTTCTGTATAAACCACTTTACAAATAAACGATCCAATCTACAAAGCAAATCAATTTCCATGCAATATGAAGTATAATATTTCGCTTTGTTAAATTCTCAAATTAGTAATATAGAAAAATAAAACATTAAAATATCACAAAAAGTGGAATCCAAATTTTGAGTTGTGGCACCTAACAAAGAACAAAAAGGCGAAACCCTTACAGTCAAATTTATTGTATGGTGTCACAAAGAATAACCAAAATATAGAAATCTAAAACTGGCAAATAGTTCTCAAGAACTAACAGATGTGAATTTACATGCTTCACGGTTATTTAAAGAAAGTATAATTTACAAATTGAAAGAGAAGTTCTGTTTGTCTAACCTTTTGTTATGTCATGTCCAAGGAATGCTTTGCCCCATTCGAGAAATTTTGCGAATTTATAGATCTTAGACTACCATAAATTTGACCTCTAGTCTTATAATACATTATGTCAATTGCTTCCTCATTTTGTAAAATCACTATCCCCTGTGACAATAGAGTCTTCAGTTTTTGCCACAAAATCTTATTTTCACTTCGTTGTATTGTATAATACTTTCATTGAAAACAGTACAACCTAGTGGGCTTAATTTCATCTGAAAATGTCTTCCAACTAACCATAAATATTTTATGAAGACTTAAGTGAACCCTTTTTAAAATAAATTGTGTTCCAACGGGAATTGAACATGTAGCCCCCGGGTAAGGAAACAATCTTCTTACCAACTAGGATAAGGAGATTTTCTTACCAACTAGGATAAGGAGATTTTCTTACCAACTAGGATAAGGAGATCTTCTTACCAACTAGGATAAGGAGATCTTCTTACCAACTAGGATAAGGAGATCTTCTTACCAACTGGGATGAGTTTTATCTACGTTGTTCAAGTGTCTTGTCTAAATAATCGAAAATCAATCATCGCCCTAGACGCAGATTTCACTAGCCCCCAACTTCAGTGTAAATGGTCGATGGAGTTATAGAAATTATGGTCAATTTTAATCCAGTAAGAGCTTATGGTCAATTTTAATCCAGTAAGATCTAACCTGTACTCTTGCTTCGGTAAGCTTAGTCTTCTGCGCCAGTTCCTCTCGGGTGTAAACGTCCGGGTATTGCGTCCTGGTGAAGGCGCGCTCCAGCGCATCCAACTGGTCCCCGCTGAACGTGGTCCGGGAACGCCGCTGCTTGCGCTTCAATGTGATGCCGGGCTCCGACTCTGTATCTGATTCATCGCAAGAGGAGGTGCCTGAGAACAGAGAATCTTTATATTATTTAGAGAGAAAGGATCTCAATCTAAAACTATTATAAAATTTGCCACAACTCCTTCAGCTTTACTCACAATCCCAAATCAATTGAGCAAAATTGCACTAGCTCAGAAATAAATTATATTTAGTAACAATGTGCTATATTTTAATGCCCTCTGGAAATGAGAAATAAAGAAATCATCAGGAAAATTGCACTTATTTATTCCGAGATGACAAAAAACTAATGCATGTAAAATAAAAATACAGTAAACTCTCTATTATCTGTGGTCGCATTAATCGGGTTGTAGATTAACCGAAGCAGTAAAAAATACGTTTTTTTACATTTTAAATAATATTTCGAAATGTTATTAAAAAAATCGGATTTTTTTACTACCCCGGTTAATCTGCAAACCGGTAAATGCGACCCCTGGTTATTGAGAAACTGCTATACAGACAAGTAAACAATAATGTATCTTGACCCGAGTGAACTAAGATTGTATTATATTATTCTTTCATGATATACAATATGGCCTGTGTACTTATTGCGATTTAGGAATTTCTTCCAACTAACCGGAAAGATTAATAAAGAAGTCTTCAATGAAAACCAAACTGGAACTGGCCCTCTGTGCTCTTTGTCTACCCTGACAGGGAAATGGCGTGTTGGTATGTATGTATAATTAGATATTATAGACTATTTTATTGTATTTTATTACATTTTCGTCATATACAGTACAATATGGAGGGCTTTTGCATATGGCAATTTCTTCCAACAACCAGAAATATGTTCAAGAGGCCTAAAGTGAAAACCAGACTGAACCATTTTTTTAAATAAATTGGACTCCAAAAAAATTGAGCCCGTAACTCCCGGGCTGAAAGACAGTCGTCTTAACTAAGTGACAGATGAGTTAACTAGGATTCTGCTTATATCTTACTGGGGACATATTGCGAAAAATTTAAAAGAATATTCAACACTTACTTATACGGAAAATGATAAATATAATATAACTCTATAATAAGTATGTGATACAACACTTCGCAATGTATGCTGTGCACCATTTTCGACACGGCGTAAAAATGACGTTCTCCGTAGCTTAGTTGGTAAGACGCCTGTCTTCCGGACTTGGGGTTGGTGGTACGATTCCCGTTGAAACCCAGATTTAAAAAAGCATTCTAGTTTGGCTTTCACTTCAAGCCTCTTTAACACCTTTTTGGTTGATTGAAAAAGATCACAGCATTGTAATAAACCTGCCAGGTTGTAGGTACTGTATCCAACGAAAGTGCAATACAGTAGTAAAAAGCAGGAATAAATCTATTTTAGATATTGATAAGAAATATGCAGATAAAATTAACATTTTATTCCATTTTATTCAAACATTCCCCCTTAGATTACCAAAATTCAATTTAAATAATATTTTGCGCTTGTTACATATACTTATTATTTGAATGAACATTACGTAAATATCAAATTCATTATTTTGTACGTGATGCTTCATTTTGGTTTGTTTCACTAACCAATTCTATTATAAATCATATTACGAATATATTTTAACATTCACTAAGATAATAATAGCTGAAATAAACAACAGCGATGACTTCAAATTGACGATCATTTATCTACGACCAAAATTATGTCACAATTCTGGCAAGATACGTTGCTGCTGACTCACTTCAAGTGTTTCAACATCAAACTGAATGTAGTTCAACCCTAAGGCTACGGTTTACTACATCATTTGTATGTCATTATGCATGAAGGACCCAACCTACAAAACCCAATTTTTCGGTTTATTTGAAATGTAAAAAAAAACATAGAGTGAATCGAGATAGTGAATGGGGAGTTGCAATAGGAAACGTCAATGGAACACCAACAAAACATATTCAAACCAAGTAATATCGAGATTCGCTAAAGTTGTGGTTTACTACAGTGTGTTTGTACCAACATTGACGGGAGTGCAACGTACACGTGGAAAATAAATTAAAGGAGCCAAGAAAATGCAGTCGAAATGGAATACGGGATTTGTCGATATACGGTATGTCCAAATAACAAATTTAATTATTAAGGTTGATTGTAAGCTAAAAACGGATGTGTTAAGTAGGGTGAAAAAAAAACATGTTTTGAACATGTTGAACGGATGGGTAACGAAAGACAGCTTAAACAAATGTATAATGCAAATATAAGTGGGAGTCATGGTAGACGACAACCGAAAAAAATATTGTTGAACCAATTGAATGAAGTTTTGAAAAAAAGAGAGGTATTGAATCAGAAAAACAGAAGGAGTTTTATTAGAAAATATATGGAAGTGGAGGAAGTGAAGGATGTTCGTAGCGATAGGCAAGTTTAGTGATATCTCCTCTTTGCCTACACGAATAGGAAAATGACTTATGTATGTGTGTTCAAATCAATCTTGTAAGGGCAAAATATCAAGCCATATAAATAAGTATATCATAATTAAATTAATTTAAAAACAATGTGACATACAAGTCCATAGAAAGTAATTGGATGTTTCCTCAATTATCTCAGAACAAGTCAAATGTGGGTTGGGTCCTTTTTGCATAATTACGTCAATTTAAGTGGCTTTGACTTAAATAAAATTTTCTTTATGGCGAACAATGGTCATTATTTAGTTTAACGTTCAGCTGTGACCAATCGAACTCTCGGTGTGTTTGCATAGTCTTATTCTTGGAGCGTTTGCACAGTTTCTGTCTATAAAATATGTCCGACATTTCTTTTTTTATATTTAAGCAGAGGAAACATAACAAAGAAAATAAACTTTAATGTTTCTAGGAATATCGTTCTGATATATCTCATACCTAACATACTCGTATGATACAAAGACTGAAGGTGTATTCCAGTTCTTCTGAGAATTAAATATTGCCGCAATTTAGAAGTGTAGCTAGAATTATGCAAAAGATCGAGTCGCGACAAACGGGGCGTGTCTAGATTGAAGATTCAATAAGCACATTCATTGGATTACATATTATACATTAGATTGGAACATAGACTAGAGGAAGGCCGAAAGTGTGCCGTATCAGGCTTAAGTTAACAGAACAGAAGATATGATTATTTAAAGATGCTTGCTTATATGTTATGTTATTATCGTAATCGTCGTTGTTGAGCCTCGTAGTCGAGGATTCCCTCGCCTTTCCAATGTCAATTCAGTTGGAAAACAAAGCTGTACCGTGGAATTTGTTTTAAATGAGTGAGTCATTGCGCACCAGCAAACTCACCAGTACTGAATCCGATGGCACACACGTTAGATGGTCGGAGCATACAGCTTGTTTTTTTTTTGAGAGAATAGATATGACTGAAGTCATAGGTATCTGTATACCCCCAAAAACTAGGCGGAAAAATACATGTGTCATTCGAGGGGATTGCACAGTACGGGGCTCATACCGGTGACCTTCCGCGTGGAAGTCGAGTGCGTTACCGTATGGCCATGCACCTCCAAGTATATTATTATGTGACACCATTTACAAGAAATATTACTTCCAGGAAAACTATGTATCACATTTTATATTCTCTAAGGAAGATTGATTGAATCGAATTTGTTCATAAAATAGCAATCTCTGAATAAGTATATAAGTTAGTAATCTCTGAGTTGGTATATAAGATAGTAATCTCTGAATTGGTATATGGTATAAGATGGTAATCTCTGAATTAGATCAACAATATTATAATACGAGGCGTATCCAGAAAGTAAGTGTACTGAGGCTCTCACGACCGGATGGATTTTATTTTCGACATGTTGGCTACACTTCCGTGTAGCCTGACCCTTCCCCTCCGCAACGAGACCGGTTCGAGGTCAGTACGTAGAGAAGTGTCGACGCGACAACAAGTTTCGTGAAAAATGTCAATCCAATCTCCCGCCAAGTGCGAAATACGCGGCGTCATCCGTTATCTCGTTTGGAAGGGAAAACCTCCGGTTGAGGTTTATAATGAGGTGAAAACTGCATATGGTGATAAAGCTATGAATCGTACGAGTGTGTACAAGTGGTGTCGCGAGTTTAAAAACGGTCGTACGTTTGTGCATGATGATCAGAGGAGCGGAAGACCTTCAATTGTGACTGACGAAATTGTGGAAAAAAATCGAAAATGCGCTCCGTGACGATCGCAGATTGACTGTGGATGAACTTTCTGCGATGTTTCCGCAAATCTCCAGATCTCTACTACACGAAACCATCACAGAAACCCTCGGATATCGGAAACTGTCCGCGAGGTGGGTCCCAAAACAGCTGACAGACCAACACAAGTTGAATCGAGTGGAGGCCGGGCAAGAGTTTTTGAGGCGCTGCAAACTCCATGGAGATGAATTTCTCCGCTCCATCGTTATTGGAGATGAAACTTGGGTTGCACACTACACGCCTGAAACCAAAAGGCAGTCTCAACAGTGGCGTCACACCTCTTCACCCTCCGCCAAAAAGTTTAAAACCACAATTTCAGCCAAGAAAATCATGGCATCCGTGTTTTGGGACTGTCAAGGCATAATTTTAATTGAATATATGCCTCAAGGGGAGACCATCAACTCTGCAAGATACTGTGAGACCCTAAAAAAATTGCGGAGGGCGATTCAGAACAAGAGGAGAGGCATGCTGACAAAGGGAGTCTGCCTGCTGCACGGCAATGCCAGACCACACACGACCAACGCCACGAAGGGACTGCTCGCCTCGTTTAAATGGGATGTCCTGAACCATCCCGCATATTCCCCTGACCTAGCACCTTCAGATTACTATCTCTTTACCTCCCTGTAGCTGTACATGGGTGAAAAAAGGTTTTCAACCGACGAGGAGGTAAAGGAGGAGGGGGAGAAGTGGACGGAGGGGTTGGCGGGAAACTACTTCGAGGAAGGCATCAAAAAGTTGATACCCCGCTTCACCACCTGCATTGAGAAGAATGGCGACTATGTCGAAAAATAGCCTACATATGTACTACGGTAACCACGTATTTTTTTTGTTTAAATAAAAAAAATTGTAACCTACAAAAATTCAGTACACTTACTTTCTGGATATGCCTCGTACATTATAAGAAAGTAATCCTTGAATTAGATCAATAATCTTGATTTTTGTCAATTTAGATTTCCGTTCCCGAAATTCGGAATCAGATTTTGGTTTCCATTAATTATTCTTATCATTTGTTTAAAAAGATAAAAATATTTTTTATAAATTGTATAATATTACACTTTCGATGTACTCGTATATAGTTCAACCTGGCGTGTTTATTGCCATATGGCAATCCCTACCAATTAATCAGAAAGGTGTTAAGCAAGCTTTAAATGAAAACCAGACTGGGGCCTTCTATATCTCGTATAAAAAAAAATTTAATGCAAATGTAAATCGAGTCCATAAGTTCATTGTTGAAAGGCAAGTGTCATACTAACTAGGCTGTCATACTAACTCAAAAGTAGTCAAAGTAAATACTTTGATATATTACATTACGTACTTTGTTATAAACTTAAGAACTTGTTATTAAATTAACTGATTTAAAATTTTCAAGTAACTTTATAAGTTTCATTTAAAAAAAACTGTATCTACAAGTTACTAGTACATTATGAGCCACACTTTAATTTGATATCGTACTATGTAAATGTTGAAGCAAATGAAGATTATTAAAATATTTTTCTTTTACAAAGCAGCAAACTAAAAACACAATTGACTCACAATATTCTATTTTTAAGTTTATTTATTGAAATTCGTTTTTTACTAAAAAAAATCTCACTATACCTGATTGTACGTATGAAATTCAGTGCAAAATATATTCAACATTTAACGAGGGTCCACTACAGATGTGCTTGTATGAAGTGAGGGACGTCTCAATAAACTAACTAATGAGAATATTATTAATTTATTTATAATAATGTCCGTTATCTACGACTTGATAAATGACGATGCAAAGATTATATTAAATGGTGTAAAGTAGATTACACCCGGAGCAATCCAAAGGGAATGCGAAGGCGAGATGCAAGGTGTCGGTTCAGGCTGCGATGCAGAGGCAGATAGTGAATGGAGGCACACCTGTGGAGGCCACTACAAAAAATATATTGATGGTGATTTGATACTGCTACTGAATGTATTTCCGATTAAACAGGGATCGATTTAATCGAAATTTTGTCTCGACACATGCTGCGAGGGAACATTACTTTGTGTACACAAAGCTATCACTCCTTCATTCATACCACCATGGTCCGTATAAGAGATTGGGTTAAATCAATCAGACAAATTTTGATAAGTTAATATCATGTCTGATGTTGCTTTTAAAACTCGAATATGATATTTAAATATTGAGATTTGAAAATAGAAATCGCACTGTGAAACTCGGAGAAACTTCTTAAGGAGAGACTTGAAGACCTTCGTAGTCTAGTTAATAAGTCATCTATCTTCCAGCTCGAGGTTTACGGGATCGATTCCCGTTAGTACCCAGATTTAAAAAAAGGGTTTCAGCCTGGTTTTAACGCAAGGCTTGTTTAACACTACTATGGTTGACATTAAATCCACCAGGTTGTACTGTATACAACGAAATTGTTACACAATACACTTTTTGAAGGATACTACAATGAATAAGAGATGCCCTTAGAGTAAATTAGGTTACAAAATGGCGCTATTGAAATTTTTTAGTTAATGTACATTCTTATGTACAATATCATTCAAAGGATTGAAACACAGTATATTATTAGGGCTTATTATTATGTGATAATACTCGTATGTCTCAACTAACCAGAAAAGTGTTACACAAGCCTCAAATCGAAACCAAACTGAAACTATCAATACAAAAAAAATTAGATACCAATGGAAATCGAACCCTCGGACTGCAAGACAGACCATGGAGATCTTCTGGATATTATAATTTTATTTTTCAAAAGAAATTTTAAAAAATCTAACAAGTTTTTATTAAATCTCTATAAAACACCAACATAGCCTATAAATTGACCATTTAATTGAAATATTATTTATGGACGACCTCCGTGGTCTCGTTCGTAAATTCCGTGACTTCCACCCAGGGTTTCAGGTTCGATTCCCTGTGGTACTTAACAATAAAGGCCCCAGTCTGGTAATAGTTATTCTGGTAACAATATCCACATGAGCTCGACATGTGCGAGTATTGTATATTCACGTGCTAAAATTTGATTAAACTTCGTTTGTTTTGCAGCACGTGTGGTCACGAATAACGAAATACATGCCTAATCCAGTGGTTCTAAGCCCGAAAGCCCAATTACTGTGCCAATTGCAGTATTATCTCCCGGCCATCTCCAAATCACCAATTCGAATACGTTGAAGGGTGGCAAATGATAAAAAGAGAATTATTATTTATTATCTCAATCGAAACCCCGTAAAATTTAAAACTATATATTTATGTTGAATATATAATAAAACAGTTAAATTTTAAGAATAAGTTTAAAAAGCAATCATGAAATACCCAACCACTGGTACGTTTATAAAAACACATAATGATTATGGAATAAATCAGGCAAGATATAGATATAGCTGGTTCCATTGATACTAACAATAAAAGTATATTGAGAATGATGTAACATAAAACGCGGCTACCGAATTCATTTCGGACCTCATACAGAGGGCAACAGTTTTTTTATGTATATAAGTATAACTTTTAGATAACTAAACGTCTGTTACGATTAAAATAATAAATTATTATGATACCTTGTAAAAATATCGAAGAAAAAAATTGATTTGATAGGAAGAATAATTTAATTAAGAGGTTAATAAATTTCACGCATTCCGTGGTAGCTTTCATAAATTATGGAGGGAAAAAAAACGTAACACAGATTTTAGTAGGTGTATAATGCGATCGAGAAATGGATATAAACTGCTATTTTTAATGTATAATAAAGAATAAACACTTGTAAATTATTATTTGTTGTATAAATAATAATATAATGTTACAAGCTACTGTTAGTAATAACAGTACAGAGCATCGTGATTCACGATTAATCGCAACATGGGAGCGCGGCCCAAAATCATTACGCTAATACGCGTTAAACCATTATGGAGAAAAATATTCACGGCAGTTTTTGTTGTTGTACAAAACCTAAAACCTACTTTTAAAATGTCGATAAATTATTTGTTCACATACGTACATACATCAGCATTTCTCAGGACCGTCACCAAGAGTTGCCAATATGCAAAAAGTTTAATAAAATGTAAAAGAATAATAAAAAAAACATTTTTCTAATCTTTCTGTCCATGCATAAATATAATAAGCACACATTTATTTTAAAAAACATTAGAAGTAAACGTTTGATTATTGATTAATGATTTTGGTCGTACATTCGTTCAACTTTTGGAAAGCTCTAAATATTATTTTTTTCAGTAGATAAATATTTAAACTCAAAACAAACTTTTTTGTTACTATTGCTGTTTTACTCTTAGTACAGTGTATTCGAGTTACTATTGAATGTAAGTTGTCATTGGAAGTCATTTTAAAAAAATCGATTACCCAGTTTCATTGCTAAATTATTATTTTTTTAATATTTAATTTTTTAATAATTTCTATTAATACCACCAACATACATTATTTTTTTCCTTTCTGATTTTGTATTTTCAATCATTTTAATCAAGGATTTTGGCCATCCATTGGATTATACACCTGTACTACTTGCACGCATTTCACCAAAAGATGCAACGGCCCTGGCCCTACCAATATTGAAAATGAGAGTGAATGGATAATTGAGTTTTTGACACCAAAAGAATGAAACAGGATGCGGCCATGATAACCCTCCCTCCCTCTCCCGGGACTCTTCTCTGGTCTACCCCAGCATCTCATTCACACCTCGGCTTTTTAATTCACAGTCGATGATTCGGCATTTTGACAACAACGGCTCGACGCTATTTTTCAGTTATTTTTGTTTGGTGATGAGTTTCGATTACATTACAGATTTCAATAAGAACCTCACAGTCTCGATGCAGTCAATTTGAGGGCACATTCTCGTGAGCCGGGAATCCACCGACGAGGGTCAAAAAGTTATTAGTTTACGAAGGGCAGATGACTAACTAATTGATAACATAAAAAACTATTCATATTCTAAAACCTTGTTCTTAATATTATTGTTTCTATTTATTCCAATTGATTCAAATAATAATATATTAAGGTATAGTTTCATTTACTTTTTTACAGTTAGTTTTTATAAGTATGCGAAAAAATCATATTCTTAAATGAAACTTATCTGAAATGTAAATAACAACAATAATCTCATCGACAACGAAAGTAAACACTCATAATCATTTCATTATTTAACAATCAGTTTACAGGATTAAGATAAAACATAAATCAATAAATGAAAACTTCATTCAAAGTATTAAAACGATAATACGGTAACTACAATCTATTGGTTCGTTAAATATTACTACATATATATTGTAACATAGAAGAGCTTGTTTTTTGTTTCTAAACCGCATTTAAAAGACCAAGAAAATATTTGTGGACAATACGGCACCAGGAGCTGAAACGATTTGCATCGGACGCGAAATTAAGGAGGCGAATCGAATTGAAAATGATAATAGAGATTCGGCGAAATATCCGACCTCTGTCAATAAATATAAGATTAAGTTCTCAGCACAAAAAAATATTTTTAAAACATTTACAATTTATCGTCAACTAACAACTAATTTTCTTTCTTTTTATTTTAATGATATATTTTGAAATTAACAGCTAGATATTGTGATTGTGCTCTTCAATATCGATTTTATTCATGATTATTCTTTAATATATGCTCAATATCCAAACATAAACATTTAGATAAAAATTTTCAACCTTACGACACTTTTTCAATATACTAAAATCTAGCATTCAACTTGAATAAAATAATTTCATCTTTCATTACATTCTCTATGAAATTCCTATTACATATCTTTAAAATTCCATATTTTTAACATGAATAGTTCAAACCAGTACGAAGTTTAAAATATTAATCTTAAATTATAAAAGCGGATTACAATCGAAAAAATATTATGTCAAGAAATGAAAAAATATTATGTCATCCGATTGAATCTTATGAAAGAAAGTTATAATTTTCATAGCAGTATTTTAAAAGTAGGTTCAACCATTATTGGCAAATTAATTTTCTTTCTTAATAAGTAATTTTCAATTGCAGATAATAAAATTTACCTACAATAATAAGTAATAAATGGGCAGTAAAAGTTCAACCTCACATTTTTCTGTCTATATTATTTACTCTTGCCTTGGATATTTCTATGTATATGAATATTATTGCAGTCATAATTTTGACACCTATAAAATATTTATAACCAGTAGCGGTTTTTTCAAATCGAGGTGTATTTAATTCTCTTTATTATTTCCGTATTGAGTAGAATTTTAAATCGAACGACCAACACAACTCTTAAATAGCTATAATATCTTAAATAGCTATAAAATGTATCAATTTCACAGAAAGAACCGTATTCCAAGGAACTAGTTCAATCGTCAGAATTATAATAATATCATAACTGATAACGTTATCCCATTCAGTGTGTGTAGAATGATGCAATGGAACACAGGGCGCAATTGCACACAACAAACACACTAAATCATTTCCTAGTCCAACAATTAAATATTTAGGTGAAAAGAACTATAATACAATGCAATAATTATTTAAGGTCCAGATAATTGAATTATTTGTGTTTAAAATATTTTTATAAAAAAAAACAGAAATAAATAATACCAAATGTTAAATGACTTCCCGAAATATATCTACATGATTATTTCTACTATAGAAAATATATTTAAAAACACTGACTTGAAAGAACGTAGGTTAATTCTTTTTACGAGGTTCCAAAGAATAATTTAATTTCTCGTAACTCACTTCCAAACTTCTAAATTAAGCCATTCTTAAAATTACATGTCTATAAAAAAACAAATTTATCTTTAAAAATTGAATACACATACGTTACATGGTATTGTCAAAAATCGTATAATTTATCAAGAGCCCCCTCCTTATAATCAATCGAATTTAAAAACGTGTGCATTCTCAGTAATACGAAAATAGCGCCATTCACACAGTATGCGGAGTTCAGTTTCTTTATTTCTTTTGCAAATCGCTCAAGTAAAAAGTGGTGACGCAATCTCGCTATCGAATGAGACCTTTTTGTTGGTTTATCGTAATTGCAGTCGGTGATTTCGGTGAAAGAACTGCACTGTTACCGAAAGTAATTTGTTTTGTTACGATAGCAAAAAGACCGATTAGAGAATTAAGATGCATACCACACAATGTCTGCAGTGTGCAATCTTGCAATTTATCTAACATTTTACGCCTCATTGAACCTACTGATGTATGAAAAAGAATATTAGTTTAGGTTTTGAGAAACAGTTTCATGAGAAACAGCTTGCATTCTTTATTCAATCAGATACTTCGTGCAAATATTGCAAAATAAATGCATTTTATATTTTTGAAGCAGTTTTTGTTTAACGAAAACCGTCAATTATTGAGTAACATCTTTTTGAATTGGCCTAAATCGACCACTTGGGTGGATGTCGCTAAACTTGTTTTCTGATATTCCCAATAATTGAACCTCATTTAACACAGCTAATATCTGAAAACAGCGGTAAATATGAAATGGTTACTTCAATACCATAAAATATATAAATTGCCATATTATTTCATGAAATGTCTCGAACTAAATTATACTCGTATAACCCGTCCATTGTAACATATATATCCTGGCGTTGTAATAACCTTGAAGGCTTAGAGCGAATTTCCATGATAATTTTTATAAACTATGAAATTTCCCAATCTATATACTTGTGATGTGAAGTTATGTGAATATCAACATTAAGCGTGATTAACGAAATTTTAATCAAGATTTTTTTATTTTAAACCAATGTTTTACTATTTTTTTGAAAGCCAGTATATGTTTACACCTTATAAATTTTCTTGATCAACTGAAGTAAAAGCCCACGAAGGAAATACCTTCGTTTAACCTCGTTCGCATATAATCTGCATTATTGTCCGGCTCGAAGCGGGCGGCGGGTTGCGGGTTGCGGGCACTCATCGGACTGATGAATAGGCGCTCGCCGGGCGGCGAACATGAAGGCTGTATCGAGAAACATCTCATTCCCTCGGCGATTTTCAGTCAAGATTGTGATAAACACCAGCGATGATGGGAAACAATAAAGGTATGCAAAATGCTCTTTGACTTCTGCATACATACCTGTACAGTGTACATACACGGCCCGTAACTATAATATGTACACCTGTGGACATTGCGCAGTGTCGGCGGTCTTGAGTAATTTGACATATTATTATTTCTTCAAATCCTAAGTAAGCGGTAGGAAAATGAAAAACACACATATGTGGTCAGAAATGTATATAGAAATCTAAATGAGTTAAACATTTTTCATTCTCAGGCAGTTCGCGCTGTATAATGCACGGATTAGTATCATATATCGTATAATTGAAATGCTTTTCAAAAGCTTCACTTCAATCAAATAAAATATTTCGAGGACATCGAGAAATAATTGTACTACTAACAATATAAAAGCATAGTCTTTCATGTTTTACCTGTATCTAAATTATTGAGAATTTGTCTTATTAGATAAAATCGTAAACATTCAGCACACAAGGTGATGATGTCAAAATTATTTAAAAAAACGTTGTATTTCCTTTTAAAAATACGAAGAAAACATATTTTTAAACTTGGAAATTGATAAATGACAATAAATTATTAAACTAAAAATACTAGTCAAATATGACGTATGATTGGGGCCAATTAATTTAAATGTGGAAAGTAAAAGGAAATAGATCCAACAATGGCCTTTTTATTGGTCTTTTCATGGAAAGTTCTTTTTTAACCAAACACGCCTTTTATTGGCAAAAACAGGTTATAAAACTGCCACTAAGTAAATTGTTATTCAGACAATAAATTGGCGGACAAAATGAGGTGATGATTTTACTCGAGTTTACATAACCGCAGCAAATCACTTTATAAGAGTAAAACATAACCACAAATGTTTTTTTGGAAAGTGCACATTTCATTCAACAACTGAATTTGCAAATGCGTCAAGACAAATACAACTTTTATTCAAAGTGAACGCGTAATTGAAGCGTGAATTTTTTTTCGATTGAAACACAAATATAGTATTCGGGTTTCCTCTCTTTCTTAAGAATGAGGAACTCCTATTGAAACACAAGTATAGTATTCGGGTTTCCTCTCGTTCTTGAGAATGAGGAACTCCTATTGAAACACAAGTATAGTATTCGGGTTTCCTCTCGTTCTTGAGAATGAGGAACTCCTATTGAAACACAAGTATAGTATTCGGGTTTCCTCTCGTTCTTGAGAATGAGGAACTCCTATTGAAACACAAGTATAGTATTCGGGTTTCCTCTCGTTCTTGAGAATGAGGAACTCCTATTGAAACACAAGTATAGTATTCGGGTTTCCTCTCGTTCTTGAGAATGAGGAACTCCTATTGAAACACAAGTATAGTATTCGGGTTTCCTCTCTTTCTTGATAATGAGGAACTCCTATTGAAACACAAGTATAGTATTCGGGTTTCCTCTCTTTCTTGAGAATGAGGAACTCCTATTGAAACACAAGTATAGTATTCGGGTTTCCTCTCTTTCTTGATAATGAGGAACTCCTATTGAAACACAAGTATAGTATTCGGGTTTCCTTTCTTTCTTGAGAATGAGGAACTCCTATTTTAACTTTTGTTTACTCACGACTGACTAACTCAAGTACTTCTTTTTTTACAAATTAAAATAGTATATTTTTTATTTCAAAACGAATGAAAAAATATGTTTTGAAAGTGTGATCCATGGATGTTTTTAAACAATTGAATATAATCGTTATTGTATCAAAAATTAAGACATTGTCTAATTTTATTCATACATACACATATAGTAAATAAACGACAAAAGAAAATTAAAAATATTAAGTAAAAAATAATTTTCACGAATGTTATTCAAGATTAACTAGACTTTCTTAATAATGATTACTAAATAGGAAAATTCCCCGCATCATTTATTAACGTAAAATCAAAATCGCGATGTTAGATTTTGCTTTACCATAAACGCGGATATTTTATATAGTGTTATTTATATGCTAACTCCCGCCACACGTGCACGGACCGTCGTCTTTCTTGCACGTAGCCCGATATACTCCTACTCGTACTTGCGCTCGTACAGCTCTGGGCTCTAACTGCAAGGGTGACGCGTGCGAATATTTTAAACATTATATTTGAAATTGCAAAATTACCAATACCTGGCATATATGAAAAAAAATTGTCCGTTATGATTATAAAATTACGTAAACTAATTTGTATTGTATTATTGATGAACAAATAATAGTTGATTGCATTTAACGCAAAATGTTGTAATTACTCGTATGTTGCTATAGTTTAAACTTTATCTAGTTGCAATGATTATAATAACAATTGGAGTTTTCTGTTATTAAGTCAAACTTAGTAAAAGAAGTCTAACGTATATGACGTATACTGCACTAAACTAACGTATATGACGTATACTGCACTAAACTAACGTATATGACGTATACTGCATTAAACTAACGTATATGACGTATACTGCACTAAACTAACGTATATGACGTATACTGCACTAAACTAACGTATATGACGTATACTGCACTAAACTAACGTATATGACGTATACTGCACTAAACTTAGCTTATGTTTCATTTTTTTAATCAGTACGTAACATTATAAACATGGGCGACGATTTTGAATAAAAAATCCAATTAATTCAAAAGTATGAATTAAAACTCGGTTATTATTCCAGCACAAAAATATTTTAAAGAGTCATACGTTTTAAAATCGGACGTTGATGTCTCTTGCGATCATTTAGAATAATCATCGATTGAAGACGAGTACGAGTACTTAACATAAACAGATTGTTCTTGATTGTTTCAAGGGAGGGAAAGTCTAATGATTTACATGAAATATTGCGGAGGACTCTGATTGCAGAGGAGAAGTTCAGAGGAAAAAGCAGAAAGCGCCACTGGCTGTCGCCACGCATGCACACCACACCGGGGAGGCGGCGCGGCGCGCCTGCCCGCGGGCCGCGGCGGGATAATAACACCTTTCTGGACTAATTTCATTTTTATACCCATCAATTTCATGCAAAGCCGTGCGCGCCCTTTGATCGAGAGGCCCGGTATGATATATCGGCGGATATCAATCCATAAGCCGAGCTCCCACCGTCTATCTTCGTCTCCCGCTCTAACGGAGAGAGCTGAACAGCTTAAGGACTGTTCTCGGTAAGGCTGCCGAGGCACGGACATGGATCCGAGTAGCTGGGCCGGTTATCGATACCGGAAAAACGGAACTGATGGAGTTCCCTCCAACTTCGGCCCATCTTGGGGAACATTCTCCCGACTACAAACTTGTTGGATGCATTCACCTTGCAATGAGAATATCTTCTCTTGAATTTTCTTTCAAAAATAAGTATGAGCATTAAAAATATTCTGATTATACAATACTTGCAAAATTGATTTATTATGATCAATTGCGAATGTATATTATAAAGGATATTTTAGGTTTATAACTATTCATTAATAGTAAATTTTCGACGATTATCTGCCTTTTTTTTCTAGATCCCAATAATCTAGTTTAAAAAAAAAATATATTTTCCGTCTTCTCATCTCCCTCCCCCCACAATCCCCAACCCGAATGTTTACAGTGTGAAGTGTGTATGTCGGTACCAGTTCGAACAGAATTTAGTCTTGTTTGTGATCCCCTGATGATGAGGTGAAAACCTTGAACTGTTACATAAAGTGGAATAAATAGTGTTTGATAAAATAAACTATACTCGTATTAAATAATTTTAAAGAACATATCGAATAATAATACAAACAACTTCAAATAAGAGGAAGCATTTTCCGAGTAAAGTGAGAAAATATAAAATCGTATAACTTGAAACATTCAATTCGATGTGAAAAAGCACCGATAACAGAGTGAATTGATTCCAGAATTGCACATGGACGGCAGCAAGAACAGCAGCAACAACGACAGTGCCAGCAATAGTCAGGCTGAGTGACGGTAAATCAGACGATCCGATGGCCGAGCCGCGAATCTGCGGGGAACATTTCAATTGAAAGTTAATTAAAATTGATGTTCCGCTCTAATAGATCCTAGGCGCTTTGCATCATTTCCGGAAATATTATTCTGCACAAATTTATATCGGCGATAGATCGATCTGTGGTCAAAATGCAAAAGTTTTGCTTGATTAATTTGCAATTTATTTTGAGAGAAACAAATTATTACGCAATACATAATGCTGAAAATGACGAGTGAAATATCGAACGGTATTTAATACAAATAATCGATCATTTCGAGCTATATTTTATTTTTTATTGTTCCATTATACGAGGTATGTCGAATTGATTTCGCTTTCTGCGTATTGAAATAGTTTATCTGACTAGTATGTAATAGTGATTATGCCAATTCCCAGGAATCAATAAACTCACCAAGGATGCCATCGATGCTGTGATTTCTCCTGGGATCAGACTCATCCCTCCTGCCTCCCCTGATCAACCGAGAGATGGAACTGACTGAAGGGGCAGTGTGCTTGTCACAGATTCCATCCTTGATGAGTCTGTCTCTGATTTCCCATGAGAATATACCTGGGTTCTGGCGCTTCAGCTCTTCGATCCTGTTCTCGACCTCCGGGGTGGCCACGCGAGGTTTGGAGCCTCCGATCACTCCGGGCCTGATGGATCCAGTTTCCTGAAATAACATAATGAAGGTAAGATTAATTGAAAACCTCGACTTGATCAAGCTATACACGCCCATAGAACAGATGGCTAGCATCTAGATCAGTTGGTCAGTTATAAAAATTGCTTCGCCTAGAGTAGAGTAACTACGATGATAAATGAGACTCATTAACTTGCCGCTGCCAAAATGTTTCATGTAACAGGAATTCATATTTGAAAAATATGTTAACAAAGGCACACAGTGTAAGGAAATTTTATTCTAAAAGATAAACAGTCGCTTGTCGCTTATCGTAGAATAATGATATTATTCTATATGGATTTTAATATTGTGTTGATTTAAATATTTCACAACAGAATATTTTTCTAATATATGGTAGAATTATAGATACAGTAAGAGAAGATAAGAAATAACTGTAAATGACAAATAACGTTGAACCTTTAACCAGCTGAGTGACTATAACATACGCGTAGATATCCATCCCTAATGTCCTTACGATGATATGGAACTACACATAAACATTGGCAAATGGGGACAATACGAGTATATCAATACGAATGGACTTAACGTGGTTTTCGGCAGAATGGAATTATACTCGTAACTAGGTGAAACTACTGACCTGGTAGCGGTTGAGGATCTTGGACACGCAGCCGTGGGAAACCCTCAGCTGGCGGGAGATAACGCAGGGCCGTACTCCCGCGGCCGCCATCTCCACGATCTTCAATCTGATGTGGTTAGGTAAGGGCCGCCCGTTGATGAACACGCCTCCGAGCTGGTTCACGCGGCCCTGTCCTGCGAATCAAAAGTTTAATTTACTCGTAGTAACATTTAAAATTATGGTCAATATAAGTATTAGGAAGAAATTCAATTTTAAGCAAATATTTTGACATCTATAAACACAAATTAATAAAATTCTAATAGCATACATAACAAAAAAACATTTGTATGCATTGTGTGCTGTCATGAATAACCTTATGTAAGAATTATATATTTATTATATGAGTGTAGGTAGCACAGAAGCTCACCTACATGTATCCACCTTCAGACCATAATAAAGCTATCAAGTCCCCTTTTCACGTTGTTAAAGTAAGCGTTAACCAATGGGTAGAGCATCACCGGTCTATACATATAATAGCCAGTGATCACCACAAAGGAACAATAATGGGTCATTCTTCGCCACTCAATAATAAGATTTTTCTATAAAGCTATTATTACAAACGGTGTATTTCGAAATCATTCAATAAACATAACAAACGTTTGTAAGCGCCTACGTTACATTATCTGAACTTGAACGTTTTATATTGGATTCCTTCCACCCTGTTGATCAAGCATAATCTCGCTCGAGTTATATTACAAAATGCTTCATAATAAAAAGTAAATGAAAATGCTCCTAGAAAGATAAAAAGTTAGTGTTCTTTTAAATTTATTAAAGCTAGAATTTGCCTTGTGATTTGTTTCAGTTTTATGGTTTTGAATAATATTGTAAGAAATTCATTCCTGATGCTTATCAACTCGAATAATATAATATTGTTTAAGTATGTTTCAAAAACTTATTTCAATTAAAATTTTAACGACTTTTTAATTATTTTGTCGTGAATGCCTTTATAAAATATGCAAACCAAGGTTATGTATTTTTTAAATTATTATTTCGATTCAAGAATATGACACACTCACACAATTTAGGAGACAGTCAACATAAAAACCGCCCACTTTACACAATGAAAAGTATACATAAATAGAAAACAGATATTTACTAACACGACCTCCGGGAGTTACAGGTTCGATTCCAGTTGGATCCCAAATTATTATTATTTCGATTCAAGAATATGACACACTCACACAATTTAGTAGACAGTCAACATAAAAACCGCCCACTTTACACAAAAAAAAGTATACATAAATATAAAACAGATATTTACTAACACGACCTCGGGGAGTTACAGGTTCGATTCCAGTTGGATCCCAAATTATTATTATTTCGATTCAAGAATATGACACACTCACACAATTTAGTAGACAGTCAACATAAAAACCGCCCACTTTACACAAAAAAAAGTATACATAAATAGAAAACAGATATTTACTAACACGACCTCGGGGAGTTACAGGTTCGATTCCAGTTGGATCCTAAATTATTATTACAAGTATTCCAGTCTAGACTTCACTAAAGGCCTTTCAAACATCTTTCTAGTTACTTGGAAGAGATTATCACATGGCAATAAACTAGTCAGGTTGCACTGTATACAACGAGAATCTAATACAAATACATAATACATTATAACAACATTATGTATGTAAGCAATGAAACGAAAATGTATACATTGCTAAAATATAAAGAAATACACAAATATACTCGTATCTTCGAAATAAAAATGTCTTTATTATAACATCAATAAAAAAACATTACATGTTTTTTTTAATATTCAGTTTCTTTTTTGACATAATCAAAATATATTGATCTTAATCTATATTCAACAAATGTTTAAATCTTAGCCATAAAATATTTCACGTTATTTATGATATACCATTTTTTTTCCTTTTGCTGTATTCGATATTTGTAGGATGGTCACTATTCAAAGTTTTAATTGTCTGTTGAAAACATTTATTCGAAGTCGGATGAAACTTGGGCGTCACCTCCCTTGGGCATATTGTAAGTTTTAATCATCTCTGTACACATTAAAGAATAATACGATCATTTAGCGGATTAAAGTGTCCGAGACCACGCCCAGAGAGCGGCCGAGATAAAGCACCAAGAAGCGATGGGGCCAATACAAATATTCTTTGAAATACAGATGGGATATAAAATATTATACCGTATTCCTGTTACCATACAATATCCCTGAATTAATAGTAACAGTCACATAAGATAACAGGTAAATATTGAATGTTATACTGCCGTATTTAACTAAAGTGTTTTAAATAAATTGTATTAATACCACAGTTGTGAATCTAATGTCAAATAGCAAAATGTTTTTATCAATAACACGTATTAAATATGTTTCAATAATGAAATAATGTATACAATACCAAAAAACATATTGAATTAATAAATATAAGGTTATTAAAGCTCACTTCTAACTCTTCAAACATACTTCGTGTTATATTAATAGATTAACACATTTTGAGTAGAAAATGGCAATTCTCAAAATGTACAGCTTAGATATTTAACTGAATCGAATACGTTACGCTGAACCTCACTCTGTTAATCCTTTATTAAAATATGCATGGCATACTTATACTACAAAATATTGCACAAAAAACAATAAGTTATTCTATGAATAAAATACGTACGCGCCTTACAGGTGGAGCTCGAATAACTTAAGCTCAATGAGTTAATATGATACATTGAATTAATACAGGTGATCATGACATTATAAACATGAGCTATGAGAATGGTGTATACATGGTAGGTTTATGTCCCAAATTAACCCTCTTTGAACGGGTGTCATATCAGGCTTAAGTTTACTCCATGTGCTGAAAACTTATTCCCTATAATTTTCAAAGGTGATAAAAAAAAGTAAGCAATGCGTGTGTGTGGGCGCTACGGCTCGCGTTACAATACGGCTATCTGCCGACACATCGTCAGCCACCCACTTGAGCAGAAAATCCCCACAAACAACCAAATTCCCGCACAATGATGCTATTCCTTAACACGCCCAATTGCGTCGGAGCTTTCGTTTTGTTATCCTCACAAGATACAAAGTAATTGGAAGAAATGCGATACGAATTGTTTGCTGATCCTGTTAAATCTATACAAAGCGGTAGCGTTGCAAAGACGTCCTGAATAACACTCAATAAATTTGTACACATCAAAAGAAAGATTTTGATCTAAGTAAATACTCAAGAGGGCGTTAATAATGATTGTACAAAGTCTTTATGCTAAAAAGAATTATTGGAAAATTAAAAAAAGATAAGGGATATAAACGTTAGACATACTAATATCACTTTGTGGTGTTCCGCAGGATACCTTTGCAAGAAAACAATATTCAATAATTTAAAACATGAACAAATAATGTTAATTAAAAACAGTGAAAGGAGTATCCTATAATATTTATTTGTCCTTTAATACATAGAATAAGACATGATTACTATTTAATTTTATAACAAACATTTATTTACGAACAAAAATATTAGAATAGTTAAGAATTAAATTTCATCTTTTCCCTTCATATTATAATTAAAACACTTGTGGATTTTGCTTGATAATTTTTGAATTTATTCAAGGAATCCAGTTCGACATTTTTATGTCACATTCATTTTGGCTTACTATGTTTATTTTAATTTTAGATTAATAGAATTTATGGTATGATATTTAACGCAGTTTTTAATTAAGAAGCGCCATTTTAATTTATATATTTATATGTTAGTGCCATATTTTTTTTCTGTTTTATATACACACATAAATGTTTTTCCGTTTTGATGTTTTCCACTTTTGTTGTTGATTTTCATTTTTGTTATATGATGATATGTTTAAGGTTTGTTTGATTGCTGTTTTCAGTTGAATTTTGTAATTGTTTGTTTTGCTTTTTGTATAATTTTTGAGATTGAAATTTTATGTTTTGTAAAGATTGCGACCGTAAAAAAATTATAAATTAATCTATTATATTTAGAAAATTAAACTTTCATAAAATTTTAACCATTTTATGTCATAAAATAAAATAACAAATCTGGTCATTTTAAGGCACGATATTAAGAAATAGATATAACTATGTATGTTATATTCTCAGATGTGTTGGCCGGAAATTTGAGCATTAACTTAAAATATTTAGTATGCATCAAAAAAAGATATTCCTCGAAAACAGAAATGTCGCTGTAACCGGCTTATTCATAAAGAGCGAACCGGTTTCAAATGGAGTTCGTCTGATTAGGGATTATCATATTTAATAGTTGGGTATAATCGACAGCCCCGAGGTTTAAGTTGTTCAACTTAAAAAAACTTTGTCGTAGGTCAAGCGAAATTTGATCACAGTATTATATAATTTTCTCTCTGCGTAGACTAGTATTTTTGTGGAATACAGTTTAGTTCTACATTTCAGAGCAAAATGATTCTTGAGTTTCAAAAATCTTTTAACAAAGTACTAAAATGTAAAAATATAAAGGTTCGTCCCTGAAGAAGTACAAGTTGATCGAAATAATGTTTTGAGATGCCAATGACCTCCGCATTAAATCGTAATAATAAAATAAAAACAAACAAAATGATTACATTAAATATATATATTTTATTAATATTTAAGATACTTATATAATATTTATGAACTTTGAATGAAGGTCAAGAGAAATTTACTCAGAACTTTCAGCAGACCTTAACAAAAAACAAGTCTTTGAGGTCTGCGTTTACTTGATTATTTTGTCTGATTTTCTAAAATTCAAAGAATGAAATAAAACACGAGGAGTATATATTATGTAAAATGGCTAAGGTGTAGGTTCTTCATAATCTGCTTCTGAATTGATCAAAATTTTCGCTGTATCGCTGTTCTGTTCAGAATTCAAATGAACTACTTATTAAAAAAAAATGGTTGAGGTATTTTGTAGAGCGCTACAATGTTTTTTTTTGTAAAAAAAGCTTCAAAAAATTAGTAAGTCGAAATTTAGGAATACCACAACACTTAATAACTTTTATAAAATATTACTACACATGAGTAACTTGTTGCCGTGCAATGGTTACGAAAGAACGGTGTTTTATTTTCCAGAAAATATAAAACAAAACTGAAACACGTATTGGAAAAGTTAAAATAATACGGTGGAAAACATAGATTATAGAGAAAAATCACGTCTTTTGTGATAAAGAACTGAGTAATCGCGGTTTATTATTACCAGAAAACAATACCTCAAGTTTTCCGCTTGATGCCAAAGAATATAGGGCATGCTCGATAAAACGTGTCGTTCTCACAAGAAATATGCATGCCTGAGATAAGGAAAAATGAACGCTCGTAAAACTGGAACATGTGCAGATATGTATATGTGTATTTTCGAGATTTAGGATAAACATCGAATAAATATTTTATAGGTATTTGTTTTCTTCTATGTAGGGTTGACGCAAAATTAGTGGCTTTGTTGCTAGCACGGTTCACGCGCCGCCTACGCTAACGCACTATGACGGGCCGAGCTCATTATGGGTGTTGCTCCGTGCTCCGTGCTACATGCTACATGCTGCCTGCATCGCGCCGGAGTCAGAATGTCTGCCGCTCCTTAAATACATTCTGGGGACTATAATTGCTTTGGGTTTTACGATTTTTTTGGATGCAAGCATTAATCATGTTTACCCCTTTTTCAATAATGACTTCTTACTTTTAATAGATCTAAATGAAAGTTTTGTTTATAGAAATAATCATAATTACAGTTAACAATAGTACAATACGTAGAAAAGACGTAAATGGAGTACTTAAATTCTATAAATTATGCAAACCAAAATAAATGCAATCAACAAGAACGCAGGACAAGCATTCGATATTTATTTACGAAGCACGTATTAGATTTTAAAAATGAAGTCAAATTTATGAATAATATTTATTATTAAATGACTATTCTTTAAAATACTAAGATAGTATTTAAAAAAAACGGTGCTTTTAATTACTTAATTTGTATCAAAACTAAATTAAAGAGACGAAGAATAAACAAATAATTCGATTAAGTGTGGAAAATTCATTTCTTCAATCTAATATAATGTTAAACAAGTTAAGTCACAAAAGACCCAGCGGGCAGAATAATTGGAGTTATTGTATCATGGCCGGATATAGGGCACCCCATTGTATACAAATATATAGATTCTGGATTACATTCTTTACCTCATTTTACAACGTGATAAATTGCTTTTTTATAACGCTTCGGGGGTGAATTCTACGATAAAAAATGGTCAGAGTAACCATTTCTTTATATTATTAACATATGCACAAAGCAAACATTTGGTTGAATTATAAAGAAATCATTATTAGCATCATTCACAATGGCATAGAAAAAGGATCATTCATGAAAGAGAATTGATTTTATCACACAGTATAATATTTTTTTCTTTTTAATTTTTTCAAGTAGAGAAGTATCGAATAATGCAAATAAACATTATTTAAGTTACTGTTAGTTTCAATTATAGTATCAATTAAAGTTGCATAATTGCATTGTTTATGCGAATATGTGAATTTTCCTACTTTATGCGAAGAGGAAAATTTAATTCTTCATGTGCATAAATAATGACTTAATAACAAAAATGTTTTCGATAAAGCGCTGTTTATTTAAAAAGACTTAAGCTGCAATACTTTATGTACAGATTATTTTATTCAATAATTATTAATTAATCGTATGTTTAAAGTTTAAGTATGACATTATAGATTTTATATTTACGATAATGACGTTGAAAGGCTTTTTTATTCATTATTTCATCAAAATTAGTTTGGTATTTTTAGGATACAGAGAACACCAATGTATACTTATAAAGGTGAAAATGTTCAACAACACAAGTTTAACGAGTTTCTTGATACGTATTCAAGCTTTGCTACCTATTTATCAAAACGTAGGATACAATATTTATTTACCAAATTTCAACTTTGTTGACGTGTCAAGCTTAGTTGGTTACCAAAGAGCACGGAATCTATGTTTTCTTTTCACGACAGATTTAAAATGCACAAAAAAAGTAAAATATTCACCATCCACATATGTATACAAAGAATCTTGTTGGTTTTCCATGGCACTGGAACAATTGGTGTTACATGCAGTACTGAGCATTCGAGAAATTGCAAAACGTAACTAAATTAAACCGACGCCAAACGTGCCTATTCTCGTGAGTCGAACAAAAAGGCAAACCGTTGATCTTAATATTATTGCTCTCGACCAGTAACCCATTTATTTATATTTATCATATTTCGAAAGCAGCCTCTAAGAATATAACAAAACATGTATGACTTCCTACAACTGATTATATTGTTAAAAAATAATAAAATAAAAATTATCACATAACGTTGTGTCAAAATATGTACCACACACCTGTCAACTTGGAACTCTCAACATGTATCATACACCTGTCAATTTGGTACTCTCAATATATTTCTATCCTCTTACAGTTGCTTACATGTATTATTTAATTTCCCTTTCAACTTGAAATAATTTTCATTTATATTTTAACCTTATTAGTCCCTCCACTCGAAGGATTTTTTCAATAAACATTTAAAGTATTTTACCACAAACATAATTATTTATAATAAATAAGCTTTTCAAACATTTTTCATTGATGAATGGAAAATTTTGATTAACAAATTTTAACAACATATTTTATATTGTAACATTACCATAAACAGGATTCTTTGCCAGGACTATAACAGCCACGTCCTTATTATGTCGTAATGATCAACAATCTGCTCGAACATCAGAGAGAACATTACCGGTGTCAATATTCTGACTAATAATACATTTATTATTTTACTTAATTAAGTTGCGCTTCTTATGGCCAGCATTTTACAAGGTCTAAAACAAACATTCTTCAGGTGGTATTTTTTTCCGAAACTGCGCTATATGACTCATTTTCTTGTCATATATTTAATATGTGACCTATATTAGTGTTGTTTTGTATATACATATAATAAAACATGAAATACTGCAGTTTTTTTCTGAATTGCAGTGATAGCCTATCAGATGAAATACCCACTGTTTAAAAAAAATTTATTGTCTGAAAACTCAGTGCTTATTGCTTACTAATCACAATTATTTAAAGTTTTACTGCCCAAAACTTATTTTGCATTAAGTAATATTTTAATTAAAAATCACATTATTATGTTGATGTAATTCTAAAAGTATTGTATTATAATACGCTTTCGTTGTATACAGTACAACCTGATGAATATATTATCATGTAACAATATCTTCCAACCAACCAGAAATATGTGATAGACGTCTTAAATGAAACAAGACTGGATTTTTTTTATAAATCTGGATTCAAACGTGAATTGAACCTGCACCCCGGGCTGGAAGACAGGCCCCTTAACAACTAAACCACATAATCGAAATATTACTTATAAAGTATCTTAGCGGATTAGACCACCATTATGTTAGCTGATGTTTAGCAAATTATATTTATATAAAAATAAATATTTTCGAAATCTCTTCATAGATGAATTTGTAATGAACTCAGATCCGTGTGAATGCATGTAATGCAACACAATCGCAATAAAAGTAAAAACCAATTATCCTTACTTTCTGATACAACAAACGATGTATTTTCTATAAGTAATCGAATTTATTATGTTATGCTATAAAATATCACACATGTTGATATCATAATATTTTTCCTTTAAATGTTATCGATTTTGTTACAACATAGTATTTACTTTGTATTAAAAATAATAAATTATATGATTATAAAAAAAATCAATATTTATATTAAATGTTAAATAATACCTATTAAATCGTACACGATTGTTTGACTAGTTTATGAACGTCAGCAAGATGAAAGCCGTATGCATGGATTGAAAGGCGTGGAGTCAGTCCTCTCTGACTACCCCAAAAGGGATTTGGCGTGATGGTATCTATATATAATATTTAGAAGCCGTTTGTTCTCCATGCGGTTTTTGGTTATGTGCAAACGAGTATATAATATAATATATTAAACAGAATATAAAAATAAAGTTTAATTCGCACAAAGTATTAAAAGTATATTTCATTATCTTTGTCGGTATATGTTATTTCATTTAACTTTCATTTTTTATTATTCATCGCAGTGTTGAAATAAAAAATCATCACAAAATAAAATAACAATAAAATCCAGGACCCGGCATATTAAAGTCTATCCCTTAAAATAGACGTTGTTCGTCATTGTGAAATTTTACGACGGCCATAAAATTTGGAGTAATATTTTACTGAGCCCGCTGCTGCAACCCGCGAGAGCCTAAGAACAGAAACTCAAAGAACCGAGGCCCTACGAACCGAAAGCAATCGGAACTTTGAGCTTTCATGGGGTCAAACATCAAAGGAAATAAAAAAGTGTTGAGCAATCTCACGGGGAAGAATGTCTCTTTGTTTCAAAGATTGTGTTGCACCACGCCAATAGGCGGAAACGTTATCTGATTTCTTTAAATATAACAATAAATAGATTAATTGTAAGGCACTGTTTTGTAATGAATAATTACTTCAATAGACTTTTTTTATAAAACGCAGACCACGAGCATCGCTAAATAAATTAGGTGAAATGATAATTTCAAGTATGTTAAAACTGAATTGCCAATAATACTGAATAAAATCTACTATTCACCAGCTTGTTGGCTCCGCACTGACTCTAATATCAGCGCAGACAACTAAAGTATTTCGACATAACAATGACAAAGGATGCCTCCGATGGGACTGGTTCATTAAAACCTCAATACAATATATAAATATCCCTGCTTCTCGTTAGCAACTAAAAATTTCCAATTAGTATTAATATTTTCCTTAATACTGATATAACGTAAAAAAATGCTGAATAGGCTAACATAAAAATGTCTATATTTTGATGCATTTTTCGAAAAGGCTCGCTTTATTCAACTTTTGTATTTTTAACAAACTACGCAATATTTTTTAGAAAAGCTTCATGAATCAAAAGAAATAAATATTCATATACGAAGAGTTATTAGTAAATGATTCTGAGAATGGTTTGAACACGTAAAACAAATGAATGAAGAAAAACTAATAAAACTAATATAAATTGGAAATGTGAGTGAAAGATGTGATAGAGGACCCTTGAAGGGGAAGTATTCTGGGAACAATTCATCTTATTTTGGATGTATGTATAAAGTAAGATGAACCGTAGTTGTGTGAGAACGTGTATGGATGTAAAGGAAGCGATAAATGTGTATTACGATATGAAATTCTGGTGGTATATTCTCTCTACCTACCCTGACATAAAAACATCGTGATGTAATGTGTGTATACATTTCAAAACATTCTGTGTACACAACAAGCTTCTTTTTATTTATAACAAACTATGTAGAGACAATATTATTTTCAAAACACTTTATTTATCATAAGAAATTAATATTTTTGTCGCCCTTTTGTTTTTTGATATGTTTTTGATAAGTAGTTTGAATAGAATTCCCTTTTTCTTAAACCAATTTTAAATTTATGAAGATGCCCTAAAACTATGTATCGAAAATAAATGTTATTATTTTTTTTGTTTAGTCAAACATTATCTTTAAACAAAAGCACAAAAGTTAGTTTCGACAAAACTACTTAAGATCAATGGAAATACGAGTATATCCACATATTAAAGCGTTGAAAAACTCTTAACAATAGATATCAATTACGATTGCTCAAATATATGAAATTCAATCAAGATGAAAGAGCCAGTAGACAATCAGTTTATTATAGTCACTCCGCAATAAGTGTTGATCTATCAAACCTATACAGATATGGGGGAAAAATATTAAAAGCTCCGAGCAAAAATGATACAACAATTTCGATTGCTCTGTTTTTGGACCTATGATTGTACATTTTGCTTTCCTTTCCCGTGGTCGATCTCAACAAGTTTGATTATTAGGCTGGATAGGTTAGCGCGGACCCGATACGATCCTGTGGAATGATGATTATTAAGCGCATTACTGAATGTGTGAATTGAGATCATTAAAGAAAGGTTCCGAATCAATTTGGTTTCTATTTTACTAAAAGGCGAATAAGCGCCGACATTATTTGGCTTTTTAGATCAGAGCATTGAACCCATCGAAGGAATGCCCAACATAGACTTTTTTAATTTCTCTGTGTTGAATTTCTTTATAAAATATCGCGTTTTCTTTTATAAATTCTGTATATTTCAAATATTCTATTTTTCACTGTTTATATTTTCATTCGTTTATGATGCGGACATGTAGAAAAGCATGATAGGAGAGAATATATGAGGGATTAAGCAAGTAATTCACAGTGCGACGTCGTATGTATTGGAAATACTACCGCTTTTGGACGAGCAACAATACACCAATATGATATTATTACCAAACGTAGATACTCTTTAAACATACTGGAACCACCTTTTTTGAGCACCATCAGATATCAATTCCGAAACCAACGGGTGGTAGACCAGGGTCATACCAACTAGACTGCGAAGGTCGTCTTTTCATTAATAACATTTTTTTACCAAAAAGTAAAATAGTAAAACGGTAATTAAAAATTCTATTTTTTATTCAAATTTATTAAACCAATTGTCAGATATTGATTTGGCATATACATACTTATTAGAGCTTGAAATTATGTTTCAAACATTGGTAGAAATTCCCTTCAATATTTTCCTTATAACTAATTTTTTTTTATTCCGGCCAGTGTGTTGAATGGTTCAATGCAATATAAGACAACTTTACAAAAGAGATACCAAAACATGACATAGATAGCAATAATGTCCAACTTAAAACATAACATAGATAGCAATAATGTCCAACTTAAAACATGACATAGATAGCAATAATGTCCAACTTAAAACATGACATAGATAGCAATAATGTCCAACTTAAAACATGACATAGATAGCAATAATGTCCAACTTAAAACTGAAGCCTAAATATTTGTCTTCAGTCTAAGTTTAAAAAAATAATTACTCAATTTATCTTGGAACAGGTGGACAGCGCTGTTGAGTGAACTGAGATTATGTAGGTAAACGCAAGCGTTCATTTCATGAGAATTACTACAGCAAAAGCGATTTGCGGACATCCACTATCATTTCCAGCCCGTGGTGCCAATTATTTAAATATGGTGCTCGGAAACCAACAATCTAAGCTATGGCAGTACCTGAATCCTTCTGAAATCAACCTCAATCCTTTTCTTGAGTTAATATTGAAAAAAAACTTCATTTAGAAATGTTTTGTCTCTTGACATATAAAAAAATAGAAAATGAACATGAACACGTGAGCATGACTTGGTGTTTTGTGCATGTCTCATAATGTCGTATCACTTACTAACATTCTTGAGTGTCAATATTGGAGAACGGTCCTAAGCGAAAAAACGGTATCTACAAAAATCTTAAGCAACATATTTTGGAAGACAGTTATATAATATAGGAGTAATTTTAATATACTTATAATTTTGATATACATACTTACATATCCCTTGTGTCTCATGCGGGGTAGGCAGAGAGAACAGATCTCCACAATTTTCTATCTAAGCACAGAACTTTCGCCTTCTCCAAATTCATACATCTCGTCATTCTCAATCTTCTGTAATTAATTATTCTCGTTTACTTTCTTTCAAAATCTGATCCACTTGATCTAGCCAAGTTTTTCTCGGTTTACCTCTTCCATACATCCCTCGAACTTCTGACTTGTATTGTTGCTTAGTCATTCTCTCCACATATTGAAATAATCTTATCACTGATTTCGTCGACTTACATAAAACTCAGTCTTCAATCTGCCTTCTTTCATAAATTGACACACCACTATTTTTTCTTATTGTACGTATCTCCACAGCATTAATCTTACTTATATCCTTCTTTTGCGAAGTTTAAGATCCACTTCGATACATGATTTTAACAATGTAATCTAAAAAGTTTATTTATGAAAACTTAATAAGGTCTACCAATATCTAAGTAAGTATATATTTTAAACAATTTGGTTGATCATACATTTCTGTTCATCCCAATAAATTTTACAATCTTATGTTGAAAAACGAAATTTTACTGATGAAAAGTACGCACGGAGTTTTAGTCTAGTGGGGTACATGCCAGCAATTAGAGGCATTCCAGAAATTGATATCGTTATCAAGAATAAAATTTGAAAGTTCACCTAATATATAAGTATTATTTAGAGACAGGATATATGCAACACTCAATTGAGAATAGTGATTTATTTTAACAAGACGATTGTACATGTCCTAGTTGGTCAAATGCGTGTCTTCAACCCGGAGGGGGTGAGATCAATTCGAATTTCTAACCAAAAATTTAATAAGAGTTCCTGTCTGGTTTTCTCTTCAACTTATTTAAACATCTTGGTCGGACGGAAGAGATTATCATATAGCAATAAACCCGTCAGCGATTGAAGCGATCGAACAATGGCTTTATCGCATTCTGGAGAAACATGATACATAAAAAGAAATTGAATACATGATTTCTTTAATCAAATAACAAATTACCTGTCACTGAGAACACCAAAGAAATAATTACCTCCCTGGTGTAGGCATAGGATTCCGATTGACTGACTTTGTGTCACCCCATTGACTCAATCCCTAATCAGGGTGACTTTTCACTAAACACTATTCATTCCCCAGTTCCATTTCTATTCGTCTCCCTCGTCACCCCGATTCCCAGGTTGTATTCAACTTCCTGGGTGTGGGGCGGTATCTTGGTGTCAAAATAATATTTAAAAATGCCATAAAAATACCTCTATGCATTTCTTACGAGTATAGATTTGCGGGCGGGCAGTGCGGCTAAGGTAGGGAGGGACGGTGGGACGGGGCGGGCGGTGAAGCCTTTGATGTATACAGATGCCGCCTTTGCTTCATGAATGGTCTTCCTTAATACAACGGCCGAACACAAAAACTCAACATGCCGCAGTACATATTTTACAAATGAAGATACATACTTGATTAGAATTTATGATACTTTTTTAGACAATCGAATATTTAATGTTACAATTTGTGGTTATTCGTGTGATATGTTAGTCAACATATTATACAATACTTAGAATATATAACTTCTAAGCCACCAAAATTACCAAAAAATTTCAATAAAGAAAACATTTGTTAAATTTTCGAAAACATATTATAATAAATTTAATAGGTGATGAGAATATTATTTTATTGTACATCACAGTTATCCGAGATCAGTGATCTGAACTTTATGGTTTTTATATTTTTAAATGCATATTCAAAACGCATTCAAGTCCATTGCATTAAAAAGCATACTTTATTATTTATTGTAAAATAGTTTTTCTAATAATAGTTTTAAATATTCTACAAATAGATTTTTATTTGAAAACAAAGTTTTCATAGAATGCACCAAGACTAGAAAAAAATGGTGAATCCCTAAAATCATATCAAAATGACCAAAAAAATTAAAAATCTAGAGATTTACCAAAATATTTCAGTTTATCTAAAAATATTAAAAAAATTGTAAAAAAATCATAAAGATAGTTGGTAAATTTTAAAAAGGATATTTTGAAGGACTTTTTAAAATTGAAAACGCTTTATGTATTCTGCGTTGATAAAAGATTGACTCCCAATACTAAAATATAGGTAACTAATTCCCGCTTTCATCGCAATCTGAGTTCCCTGTTACCGCCGAGCGGTGAGCAGAGCTGGCTTGGTCACAGCTGGGTAACAGGGCCCAGCCTAGAGGAATATCGGCTGAGCTCAGCAACAATCACCAGTCGGGAGGAATCTCACCTAAGCTCTGAAATACTTACAGTGTAAAGACCACACTACGAGTATACTCGTAGTCAATAGAGCCTCAAGCTTAAAGCTTTCACGTGTCACATCAGATTTAATGTGAAACCACCGAAGCTTTCAAGTCTTATTCTTTAACTGAATAATTGATTTTAGCTTTATTGAATGCATACATAAGAAAATTAAAATTTCTTGTTAGTTGATTAGCTCATTCAGTGATATCGTAATATATGTGAGATGAATATATTTTTAACATAAATAGATGCTTTTATTATATATTTTTATAAAACGTTAACTCGTTACCTACATTTAAAAAATACTTTTTTTTTTCAGTTATCGATGTTTGGTATGCAAAAAATTGAAACATAATATTAAACTACTTTTTTGGTTTTGACAAATTTCGGTAAAATTAAACTCTATCAATGAAAAAAAACTTTATTCATTTATCCATTAAGTTTTGGTCCATTTACCAATTTCACTCACACAGTATGTTCAGAATTTTCTCTCATCGACAGAGTCCCGTAAAAGGGGTAAATGTTGTGAATAATAAATACTATGTAAATATTTTGTTTAATTTTTTATTTTATGAAGTTCCACGAAGAATTGTGAATTATGGTTTACGTAAAAATGTTTTTATAATAAATTCTCGACATTACATCGTACAGTTAATATTTTTTCTCATCCGAATAGCCCATATTTTTAGCCATCGATCAAGTATCATATACGAGCATGTTTTTAGATCTGTTATTGTAATACTAATATTTTGATCTGTTATTGTAATACTAATATTTAGATATGTTATTGTAATACTAATATTTAGATTTGTTATTGTAATACTAATTTTTAGATCTGTTATTGTAATACTAATTTTTAGATCTGTTATTGTAATACTTATATTTAGATCTGTTATTCTAATATTAATATTAAACATGGATTAATGAAGAACCCACTTAAACTTCCGCCATAGATTCTGCACAGCAATGGTTTGATGCTGTAAACATATATTCTTTAATAATCCGATTCAGGTGTTCAGACTTTTGAAAACCAAAGGTGCCAAACCTCTCGGTGTAGGAAGGAGATGACAGTATGAGCGCAATGATATATGGTGGGTGGGTAAGGGTGGGAAACGTGCCGGAAAGCAAATAACAATTACACGGCGGTGAACCGAGTGTGGAGTGCCGAGTCTGGCGGTGGATTGATGGGATCTTGCGGTCTGCTTTGGGAAGCACCGCTGTTCTGCGTTGGACCTGAAGTTTTCCAGTATCCTGGTATATGGATAATGGAGAAAATCGATCTGAAGTTCGATGAGACACTGATTTTTCTTTAAAATCACATTTGTAAGAAATAAAATACTTAAACTGTGAAAGCGATAAATTAACCAAGTGGTAACTTGTATCTCAATTGGTTAGCTTTGATTTTCATAACGTTTTGTTATATTAAACTTCGTTGCATATAGTACAACCTGGTGGGTTGATTGCCTTGTAAAAATCTCTTCCAACTAACTAGAAATATATTAAAGACACCTAAAGTGAAAACAATACTGTAATCCTTTTCAAAATAAATTGAGTTCCAACGGAAATCGAATCCGCAACTTCCGGGCTGGAAGACAAGTGTCTTGCCAATTAAGCCACAGACTTTGTTGACGTTTAATAACCCTGGGTATTAAGACACTAAATCTAAACCCGAATTTAATGAACAAATATAACCTAATATGTCAATGAAATAAAAAGATTTTTAACACAATAAATTCATTGGTTCTGTTGTTATGGAGAAAACTATATATTGTGTTTCTTTCTTTTTACATATTTGTTGAAATTGATGGATTTAATAGGTATTGTCAAAAAACATTTATTTTGACATTATTTTCAAAGGTTACGTAATGGAAATGGTTGATTAGAATGATGTAGTATTTTTTTAAAACGCGCTTAAAAAAAGTTGAATGTGAATTTAAGTATAGGCAAATAAAATAAATAACTGGTAGTAATATCGAGTGAAATTAATGGATAAATCACGATGAAGCACCAATTTCGAAATGAAATGGACAATAATGAGTTAGACTTATTTTTCAACGTCTCGAGAAAACAACAAAAGTAAAATTAATTGACAACGTATTAAAAACTCGGCAAAAGCTCGATAGGAAAATAAGAAAAGAAACGCAGCCGGACCTCGGTATGATTTATTCTACGCATACATTAATGAGATAGGTCACCTGGCATAATGCCGCATGATGTCATTAGACCATCCCATTAAATCGATGGTGAACTCGCAAAACCTCATTTAACTCCTTTGATGGCGCATGCCACGAGAGACTATTTAATAAAATATGATAATGAAACTTTTCACGGAAGTGTGAACAGCAATAACATATAGGTACCCTTTTATTGAGGGGCTGCCTAACCATTGAGAAGTTTAAAGTATTTTTCTTTAGTTTAAATCAATTAAGGTCAAACCAAATAATTCTTCTGATTCGATCTCCATGGCCTTCCACCCGGGGAGTTAGGGATCGATTCCCGATGTTATCTAGAAAGAAAATGAGAGTTGGTACCAGTCTGGTTAAAAATTTCGTCTCGTAGCAGAGCTAACGAGTGTTAAACGTGTGCGAGTATTGTTACCTGATACGAGCGATAGTGTTTCCATTACGTGCAATGGTGAACTGTGAGTTACTTGACTCCTCCAGTAGTTTTTAACCCGAGGACTTGATGACTGTGTCGAAGAGAATGTTGTCCCCGGTCATGTTGTTCAGCGTGTGCGCATTATCAGTTCGGATACATTAAGGGATACCATACGAATGAATGAATGGAAAAAAAACTCGTCTGACGTGTGATCCTTTGAGTGTCCTTCTCGGTAAGGGTCAATCCGCGAGAATAGACGACGTCCGCATTCACCCTTTGCCAGGGATGACCCCTCCCGCGATTCTTAAATCCTACCTATTGGCCTACTTGCCAACCTGGCAACATCGATGGTCGTAATCTTCCGTGAGAAGACAGACAATATTTTTTCCTGGCGTCAGGGCGCAACTTGACTCCCCGTGGGTCCTCCAAGCTATTAGACTACCCAATTTCTCTCTGACCATGGGAGCTTTAATAGCAAACTTTTTAACTTCAATATTGTTATTTTGCTCTGTTTTATTTTTTGCAGCCATTTGAATCAATCCACAGATCACATTTTGTGATAATCGAGTCAATAACTCCCGAAGGGATCTCCACTCGATCTTACATCGGTTTATCTTCGGACTGATTGGCTATGCCGATCTCGTGGAGTCAAATAATGTTTTGTTGCATTCGGAATTTTTTTTTAAAGTACTGGCAACTCGCTAGACCAGCTGGACTAAATCCAAACGTATAGCCGCTTTATAGGAAGTATATTTACAGCGCTGTGAGCTATTCCCCTTCTCCCGTGACATTGGACCTTAAGTCCACCGTCAGTACTATACTTTCCACAGTCAAATGTGTCGCCATCGGATGAGGAGTCCCTTTGGGCAGTTTCTTTTTTGTCATTACGTAACATCGCGCTCACAAAAAATAAAGAAGATTTCGATCTTCTAGTACAGATCGCGCTGGATAGGGGCTTATTTTGTCCCCCACAACAGCGTGAGTGGTGGTAGGATTGAACTGAACTGTATGATCCTTTGAATAAAAGCTAAACACAACATCGTCTAACAAAATGAAGATACCTCGAATAGACTTTTCTCCTATAATTGTAGGAAATTTTTACCGTACAACAATTTAAGATCCTGTAGAATAAGTTTACGAAACAGTGCCTGATTTTAAGTGTATCCTACTTTGCATAAAATTTATATTATAAAATAAAGACTAATTATTATTATTCCTCATTAAATAAGTTAATCAGCCGAATGAATGCATTTAATTGACTCGGAAGAGCCTTATTCCAATGCTATTTCCACGGAAATCGATTTGATTTGACTAGTCGAGGCTCGGCGGAGATGTGGCTCTCCATCCTTGATTACAATCATACAATCAAGGATATGTAACTTGTTTCCTGGTAGTTTTCTCGAAAATGGAATATTGATATCCGATTTGCTTTAATGAACTGCTACGGATTTTATATCGTTGAGGCTTAATCAGTAATTATAGTTTTTTTAACAGAATTATTGTATTTTAACGTTTAGAAAACAATTTTTGCGCTCTTTGAAGACATACTCGTATAACAATATTGAGTTCACCTATTGGCTAAAATTTTTGGAGTCTGCAATGAAGAGATTGAAGATGTATATCCTGCTAGAAAACTTTCGCGAATAAATTAAAAGTGGACAAGATCTTTAAAATTAACATACATATTCATTTAAATTTATGCATTCGTTATTCTAAATAATCTATCAATACTTTTAATTTAAACTCTTCAGTTGCAAAAATCTGCTAAAATATATCAAGGTTTTTTAGCGTTATTCGTAACACTAGTTATCTCAAATGTGTTCCAAGAATTTATTCAGCAGGCAGCTACTAAGTACCTGTACAATGGATTCAGATGAAAAAGGATTCAAAGTAAAAGCAACACGAGTACCGCCGAAAATTGAACCCTAGGCGCCTTGGTGCTAAACAAGGAAGTGTTATGTGATGAGCACATATCATGATATGCCATGACACCAGGGTTAACCCTCTTATCAATAACACCTATAAACTAAATATAACGTTGTGTCAGCTGCTTAAGATTACCAAAACTAAACATTCAATCATTGCCTTAATTGATTATTGGAAATACTCTTTGAAATAAGTGAGGAATGAGAATGTCGATTTTAATATTATCTTCAATTAAAAAATATATATTAACTAACCTCATTGTCGTATATGATCCTATACTCGTTATTGAAAAGAAGCTAAGGTATACGACTTTTAGCACAAATGGGTATATTAAGGATCCATAGCATATTGCAGAAATTCCTTAGATACAATTGTATAAGAGAGGAACTATGTTAGAACATTTTGATGTTTTATCCAGCGAATTATCTCCTTGACAAACTTCACTTTAGTTACTGTAACAAGCCACCTGAATTATTTGTTAAAGAAAGTACATACATTTCCTCCTCATCATTTACTCTTGACTTCCGATATAAGAAATGCTTACCGCTTGGCCACAATGCCGACAAGCGTAAGTTATAAAAAGAAAGTACATACATTTCCTCCACATCATTTACTCTTGACTTCCGAAATAAGAAATGCTTACCGCTTGGCCACAATGCCGACAAGCGTAAGTTATAAAAAGAAAGTACATACATTTCCTCCACATCATTTACTCTTGACTTCCGAAATAAGAAATGCTTACCGCTTGGCCACAATGCCGACAAGCGTAAGTTATAAAAAGAAAGTACATACATTTCCTCCACATCATTTACTCTTGACTTCCGAAATAAGAAATGCTTACCGCTTGGCCACAATGCCGACAAGCGTAAGTTATAAAAAGAAAGTACATACATTTCCTCCTCATCATTTACTCTTGACTTCCGAAATAAGAAATGCTTACCGCTTGGCCACAATGCCGACAAGCGTAAGTTATAAAAAGAAAGTACATACATTTCCTCCACATCATTTACTCTTGACTTCCGAAATAAGAAATGCTTACCGCTTGGCCACAATGCCGACAAGCGTAAGTTATAAAAAGAAAGTACATACATTTCCTCCTCATCATTTACTCTTGACTTCCGAAATAAGAAATGCTTACCGCTTGGCCACAATGCCGACAAGCGTAAGTTATAAAAAGAAAGTACATACATTTCCTCCTCATCATTTACTCTTGACTTCCGAAATAAGAAATGCTTACCGCTTGGCCACAATGCCGACAAGCGTAAGTTATAAAAAGAAAGTACATACATTTCCTCCTCATCATTTACTCTTGACTTCCGAAATAAGAAATGCTTACCGCTTGGCCACAATGCCGACAAGCGTAAGTTATAAAAAGAAAGTACATACATTTCCTCCTCATCATTTACTCTTGACTTCCGAAATAAGAAATGCTTATCGCTTGGCCACAATGCCGACAAGCGTAAGTTATAAAAAGAAAGTACATACATTTCCTCCTCATCATTTACTCTTGACTTCCGAAATAAGAAATGCTTACCGCTTGGCCACAATGCCGACAAGCGTAAGTTATAAAAAAATATTTATCAAATAAATTGCAGCCCATATTGACAAAATGTTAAGAAGGCCTGCAAAGAAAACTAATGATCTATTAACACAAATGATACACCAGCCGTGTTGTAAAACAAATCTGCTCCCAGTTTGTGGGGACTCAAGTGTGGGGGGCGGATTCCCCTAATGACCTACACAGCCACTCTGCAGTGCCCGCGCAATAAATTAATTTATTAAAAAGGTCACTCCTGCTCTGCGCAACCATCATACGCCCTTTATTTTAAATTTAATACTCAATGAAAATATAATAATTTTGATAAAGTGTATTAACCATCCGTCATAATTACTTAAAAAATACATTTGTTGCTAAATGCAAATGCATATATTTATTGAAATATTGTTTGAGGATTTATCCTTTATAAGTAGTGTATCAATGTATGACAGAATAAAATCTACGGTTTGGGCTCCTCACCAGCTCAAATATAAAAACAATATAGAACAAATACAAAAAAAAATCCTCAGATATCTATGGTACAGAACAAAGGGCGATTACCCAAAATATGCTCACCATGCCGAACTTCTCACGGTGTGTAACTATAGAAGCCTTGAAACAAGAAGGCAAGAATCCATTGCGATATTCCTAATAAAGGTTTTCCAAGGTTCCTTTAACTGTCCCGCGATTCTAGAAGCACTAAGTTTATATGTACCCAATAAATATATCCGTGCAAGGAATCACCCTCTGTTCTACATACCAACTTACAGGACGAATATCATGGCTAAACACTCAGTCACGCGTGGTATAGAGATATTGAACCAACTGAATGACACGGTTGATATATTCTCGGTACCGTCTAGCAGTATGAGAAGAATCCTGGCTGATATTATTCCTAACGAATAAGCTAACGCTAGAAGCAAACCCTCTTTGTGTAACAGGAGAAATCCGTGCAAAGTGGATAAAAAAAAAAAAAAAAAAAAAAAAAAAAAAATGTAATTATTAAACGTGAATGTGAGTTAAAATAGTGAAAAAGAGTACGTTGAGGTTTTTTGGACATTCCGTATGGATGAATGACGAAATACTGACTAAACAAACTTATAATGCAAGTAAAAGTGGAATTCTTGGTAAAGGACGACCGAGAAAAGTATGGATGGATCAAATGAATAAAATTTTAAAAGAAGAAAAGGTAAAGAGTCTGAGAACAGAAGGAACTGTGTGAGAAGATATATAGATGAGGAAGAAGCGACAGAAGTATGTCGTAATATAAAATTATGACGCTTTGCCCTCTCCACCTATCCCAGCAGATAAATGGCGCGATGGTAATGTATGTGCATATTTTATTATATATTTGAGTATTTTACTAAAGGTCTAACGGTAAATTATAGTCACCATTACAATATATGTTTTAAATAAAATAATTATACTCTCCACATAAAACTATTATACAACATTTTTCTTCGCCAGTATTTTCATTCAATGTTAAATGCTTGTATGTAGCAATTAAAAATTGATAATTTGTGTATTTGACTGACAATATTATCTCTAATTCTTCACCAATATTTGAGAATATAAATTGTATTCCCGAATTCAGATTCATGAATCGATAGAAGTTATAAAAGGGTGTCATAAAAATAAATCACAGATATACAACACTGTACATCACCTTAATTATCATCCCTTTGAAATAATTTGTTATCTAGGACATTTTAAAACTCGAGTCGACAGAAAACTATTTTAATTAAATTTTTACAGAATATTTGAATACCGAGGACGTAGAAAAAGGTATATATAAAATAATGTCAACAGTCAAAGTAACAAAGGTACCTACCTACCTATATATAAAATATTTTCAACAGTCAAAGTAACAAAGGTACCTATATATAAAATATTTTCAACAGTCAAAGTAACAAAGGTGCCTATATATAAAATATTTTCAACCTAGTGAATCCATAAGTTTGCAATTTACATATCTAATGATACTACTCGTGTATATATTTAAAAAATCGTCACAAAGTTTGTTGATATTTTTAATATCATCTGTAGGTATCACAACTATCGTCTGATTAATCTCCTTAAAGTATTTTGTCAAGCATTTGTTCGCATTAAAATCGCTCGATCGAGTATGTGTTTTATATCAGATGGATTCATTTCGAGTCCCTTGGACATCTTAAAACGGATTATTATACTCATTTAAAAGATATCACTTCTTCTCTCTCGCAAGTGTGGTCGGAATCGATATCGAAATGCGAAAGAGCTATCTCGGATCGGTGCGGCCGATTATTCGATTATATCTCACACGAGTCGACAACAACACGCGTTAATCTCTGCCTGAGGTCCGTCGTACCCTCAATCATCTCACAGGACTTAAGCACTTTCGTGCGAGGCTTTCGATTCACAACTAAAGTCAAGGCATATGTTGTTTTAATACGCTAATCATAAGAATTATACCTTTTTGCTAAAAACAAATTACTTTGAGTTCTAAAATCGCAAGTTGAAAAAGTAGAAAGATGAAATTGAAATTAAATACAAATAATATATTAATATTTTCCTATGGAAAATAACATACTTTAAAATCTATTTAAACAGCAAATAAACCTGGGGATTTGCTTGATGTTAGCAATTAACTATAAACTAAGGGAAATTATTTCTTGAATAAACAAGTATAATTTCAATAATAATAAAACACACGCAAATCCATTCCTTAATATCATATGGTTAACCGAATCGTCTCAACAGTTAGCATTTTCAAGAATTCTGAATTTGCATTTTGTCAAAAATCAGTCATATTACGAGTAAAATGACAACATTACGTTTTTTTTTTCAAAATCACTCGTTGAGACCAATCAATAATTTTACCTTTCTGTAACAAAAATTAGGCCAACCTTTATTTTAATTAGATTATTTCATTTCTTTAAACTTGAGAATTCCATTGCAATTAAAAAAAGTTCACCGTTTTCACTCACCTTAATTATTTTAAATATAATTTTCTTTGATTTCTTCACTTTTATACATTTCTTCATTCGTAGGGCACTCTTTGACCTATTCAAATTGCAGATTAGGACAAATAGAAGGTTGTGGTTGGAATACAACATTATCTTTGTTCCCATTCATTGGATCTTCGGGTTGAGAGTCATTGGTGTAGGAACGAAGAAGTGAAGAAGTAAAGAACAACACTAGCACACGTCTAGCATGTGCAAGTATTATTACCAGACGAAATCGCAGACTGGGACCCATTTTTCAGGTTCCACCGAAATTCGAAACTAAAACCTCTGGGTGGAAGTTAAACGTCTTAACAACAAAGTCACGGAAGACGTCGATTTACGTACGTTGCCATGTACATTTCTACTGCTTTTCAATTTGTATCCCCTAATGATAAGTTTCCTTTTTCAGGCAAAAAATCTAGTTTCGTAAAAAATGTTTTTTTTTTTTAATATTTAAGCGTTGATTTCAGCCTGCGACGAATGAGGTCCGACTCATACATCTCACATGCCAGATCAAGGGGCCGAACGTCGCGCCAACCGCTCAGGGATTATAAAGGAGAACAAAAAAACCATATAAAAACACCATGCTTTGAACATTCCGATCCGTAAATCGTTTAGTCGTTGCTTTAATTAAATTACTACACTTCACAAATATTCCAGAAATTTATTTATGACACATGCCTAGGTGATTCCGCGCAAACCGACCTCTCGGGGACGATTAAAAATTAATTAATTTCCGTGGATCATGTAATAGAGCATTATATTCATATATATCAGAGGTAAATACTTAAGTGAGGCATGAGAAAGTCGACTGCAATTAAAAACTAGAATTATGAAAGGCAATTATGCATCTAAGTTTATCAAACAGTCTTTGGTTCTTGTTTTAAATTATGGGTGGGAAAATATACCTATATTTTGTCTCCAAAAAAAATATAAATAAAAATCATTTGGACTAGAACCTTTTTAAAAAAATATGGGTTACAACGAGAATCGAAACCGTAACTCCTGGCTTGAAAGACAGGCGTCTTACCAACTGGACCACGGAGGAGGATCATCATACAGAGTTAAAGTTTTTTTTAATATAATCATATATCCATTTTTAAAATACTACACTCTATATTGCTCTATATTTCGAAATACGCCGTTTAAGTTAATTGTATGTGGCAGACAAATAAATGTCTGCACTGATAGATAATAAAAATAAATATGAAATTCGTACATTCCATGTTATTTCATAGAAAAAATGTAACAATACAAAGTATACCAAAATGATCGAACTAATACGAAATCATCTAAATTTTAACTGATTCTTTATTTTTCATTTTATATTTGAAAGTGTAAAAATAATGTTTCATCATATAAAAAATATTGTTGCATTATCAACAAAATATCGTCTGAGATTTTTATAAAAATAAATCTCTTGCAAAAGAAAAAAAAATGTAACTAATATCTTACATATTACGAAATTCCTTTTTTGAGGAAGATGAGTAATTAATTCGCCATAAATTCATTTTTTTCTCCGATATTTTAAAGCAACTTATCACCATGTAGAACCATTTTTCATAAGACCATAAGTAAAAAAAATCCACTGACCGAAAAAGGCCATAAATATACCTGTGCCTTGTCGGCATTTTTCTTTTTCTTTTAATTTTAAAATAAGAACCCCACTGTAGCGGAGGCGTCAAAAGAGAATGACATCTGTTGTTATATTGGGGTGTCGGCCATAATGAAATGGAATGTATGGTCACAGCATTAAATATGTGTATTTAAACGTCTCTTATGATTTATATCGTGTTTCGTGGTCGGAATTTGTTCATTCAATTAATTTATAAACTCATTTGTTTCTTATAAAAAAAGTGTTTTATTGAGTTGCCTGAATTAAAATATTATCTATACTTTATTTAAAACTCCGGCAGTGAAATGGCGTGATGATACGTCCGAGTATGTGGGTAACTGCATATATATTTAAAAAAATAAAAAATAAACATTGGTATAAAACAAAGAGAATATGAAAGTGAACTTAAGAATGATGTACATACGAGTATATTAAGTAAGATCAGGAAGAAATAACAACGGAAAGTGAACTTAAGAATGATGTACATACGAGTATATTAAGTAAGACCAAGAAGAAATACTAGTAATAACGAATAGTGAACTTAAGAATGATGTACATACGAGTATATTAAGTAAGACCAAGAAGAAATACTAGTAATAACGAAAAGTGAACTTAAGAATGATGTACATACGAGTATATTAAGTAAGACCAAGAAGAAATACTAGTAATAACGAAAAGTGAATTTAAGAATGATGTACATACGCGTATATTATGTAAGATCAAGAAGAAATAATAACGGAAAGTAGGAATAGAAGGCGCGGTAGAGGAAGACCAAAAAAATATGCTTGCATCGAGTGAATGATATTTTGAATGAAGGAAATTTAATAAAGTCAAAAAAATCGTAGAGGAGGTAAAATGTGTATGTCGATAGGAAAGTCTGACTTTCTTCCCTATCTACCTACGAGAGGGGAAACGGTGTACTGATACGTATGAAAGTATAAAAAAATATTTTTGATAATATGAAAACACCAATAAAAAAAATATTTATCTTAGAAACACTTCTAGTAAAATTTTATTCTTTTTTTTCACGAAAATAAATGTATAGTTTTAGCATCTTTATTACCATAAATCAATCTGTTCCAACCATCCAGAAATAGGCTAGAGGTTTTAAGTGAAAAGGAGAACATAACCTTTTTAAAAAAAATTGGTTCCAACGGAAAACGAGTCCAACACCCGAGCTGGAAGACAAACACCTTACCAACTAGACCAAGGGTGTCGTTATTTGGAGCAATAGGACATTAATTTGCATAATGTACCCAAAACACATTTTATTTGTTTTGATATAATTGAGAAAACATTACGCCGCTTTGTATATAAAAAAAATACTTTGAAAAATATCCATTTAAATACAATAACTTGATACTTTTGCACGTGCGGGATTTAAGTAAACGTTTTTATTATTTAGAATTAACTGAAAAAAGAACGTTTTGTGAGTTAAGTCCCTTTTTATATAGATAAATACCCAAAGTAACCGTAAAAAATTACTCTCATTAACGAGATCGAAAAAGTAATATTTTAGTGGTTATTCTTAAAAATAACATAAATAGTAATCTGAGAAATGTTTTTAATATATTTTCTATGTTTATATTATATTTTTCAGTTTGAATTTTTATTTTATTTTCTGTTCTGTAATGTATTTCATGACTAGTTTCGTAGACTGAGATCTACCAATGAACTAGTTAACATTTTGGATATTAGTATTCATAAAAAACTTTTTAAATGACAGAAGTTACTTTTAAATATTTCTTGATATGAGGAAGTTCAGTTGTAGGTATTGCATAAAACAAAACTTAAAAGGCCATGGTAATGGTAGGTAGGCATTTATAATTTGAAACGCCATTGAGCTGGCCATCAATGACTCGGCATCAAAATTTTTATCATGATTGAAGATTCCAATTTTTACAAAAACAACTTCTACAAATTTTACAAAACAAAAAGCTGCTAAACTTTATTATTTAACTGTATTCCCAGATGATCATTTCTAAAGATTAATCTATTTGTATACTTATTTTGTATTATAAATACTTTCGTTGTATACCCAATAATCTTGCGGACATATTGCCAGATTGGAAATATTTTTAAGAACCCCAAGATAAATCGAACCCGCAACCCCAGTTTAAGAAAACAAAACACAGAGATCGTGGTCGTTTTTTGTATGGAACTCTTCAACATATCCGAATTAGTTATTCTGACACGTTAAATGGCATGGCCGGAAGACAATATTCTTTTCGACCCCAGTAATTAAGCAACCAGGTTTAGAAGTGCTAGAGTAGGCACATTATTCACAGTTCGTCATTGTACGTGTTAGCAATACTACCGCACGTGAAGAAAAAAGCAACAACACACGAACACGTACAAGTGTTGTTATCAGACGAACTCTTTTATAAGACTGACTTTTTTTTAACATAGGGTCTCGAACTCGAAATTCCCAGGTGGAAGTCAAGTGTCTTACCAACTATAGAAAAAAGTATGATCCAAAAGCATACCCTCCTGTATATGTTAAAAAAGTACTACTTTGAATGCATTAGAAAAGCCTTAATATTAACAATTTTAATTTAAAAATATCATCAAACAAGGTCTTTTATACTCCATTTTAAAGCTCTGTGGGGCACATTAAAATATTTCAATATGCATAAATAGATGTATTATCCTTCGGGCATAGTTGATCCTATATAGTATATAGTATACCTAATAAATGTTTATTTAACTGTGAGCCGATATTTCATCTGACCTCGGGATATGAGCTTTTTGTGTCCATCAATTAGTAACGCTTTGAAGGAAGAACACTCGCCCAATGTTGCCCACTGCGCAAAATGACAAGTATTCATAAGCGGATCGAATCCAAGGAAGCCGGGAGGTTTCCCGGTGGGCCCGGCTCGACTAGCCGATATTATTATACAAACACCGGTTAGTTTTAATACAAAAAAGAGACTATTTAATCATTGTATACTAATCTAAACAACTATTGAAAGAAAATAAACCCGAATAAAAATAGATCTGGAGTTATCTAACAGTTACAAAATGATGATCGCCGTGGCTTAGTTGGTAAGATGCCTGTCAATAAACTCGGGGTTTGGGAGTTTGATTCCCGTTGGTACGCGGATTTAAAAAAAATGGTTCCTGTCTGGTTTTCATTTGATTATTGTTTAAAATATTTATGGTTGATTAGAAAATAATGAAAAATGGCAATAAACCCGCCAAATCGTACTTTACACAGCGAAAGGGAAATACAGTACAATCATAAAATAAATAAAAAATACTGAAGCTTTACTATCAAAAGACAATACTTAAAATAATATATGACTTGTATCAGTGTCCTCAGTGAGATACATGTATATTGTCCTCAGTGAGATACAGGCAAAATCCTAGTTTACTAGGTACACGACAAATGAAAGGCAACAAACCTAGATCCATTAAAATTATGTGTCCAAATTAAATTACCTGTTGTGTTTTCTCAAATTGTGTTTATTTCTTGTCATGTGTAAAATAAATCAGTTATAATGAACAAAAGAAGTCAGAAATTCTGTAAATACTAGCAATATTTCAAGGCAAAATTAAATCAAGCTTCAATATACTGCAACCTTCTTGGCCTAGATGGTAAGACACCTGTCTTCTTACCTGGAGATTACGGATTCGATTTCCGTGGCACCCAATTTTATTAAAAAGTGTTCTAGCCTGATTTTACTCAATGCCTCTAAAAATTATGTTTGTTTGGAAGAGATTGCCAGATGGCGATGAACTAGCCCTATTGTTCAGTATATATCGAAAGTTTAAAAAAAAAAAAAAAAGATTTATAACTTTTATTATTTGTATCGCCGGTGAAATAAGGATTTCAAACATATTTACATTCAAGGCCTTTTACACCTTTCTGATTGATAGATGATATTTACACATGGCAATAACCCCACTAGGTTTCGCTGTATACATCAAAGGTGTGTAATAATACAATAAACAAACCTGTCTCCATGTTAATATAAATCAATGAACTAGAGCAAGATTCATGCAAAAAATTGCAATTTTATACAGAAGTAAAAAACTTATTGGGAACATATAACATATCTTGACTAGAGGTGGGTGCTATTTAGAAACGAGATAATTTTATTTAAAAAAAATAGGGTATATTTAAAAAAAACAGTGATCAGAATATCTCGAATAAACACAAAATGGAGTTATCAACGACGGTTATGAAACCGATGTATTAAAATAGTCGGAATCTTTGTGTAGGTTGAACCCCTGAACTCACCTTATGGAGACTTATTTTTTAGACACAAATGAAATATATTTCATCGTTTATGTTGACCACGAAACATTCACATGTAATAAGATGGAGGCGAGGATGAAAGAGAAGAATATGACGCGTGTTTATTGTTTGGCAAGCCCGTGATTGTGGTTTATGAGATAATCAGAATATACAATAGCTATGCACATGCTTTACAGTTATACACTTACAACACTTAATTAACTTTGTGTCAAATGCACTCATAAACCATATATGCACGCAAAGGTTAACTGGGTACTTGATTAATATATGTATATTCAATATATATATGTATATATATATATATATATATATATATATATATATATATATATATATATATATATATATATATATATATATATATATATATATATATATATATATATATATATATATATATATATATATATATATATATATATATATATATATTGTTCTTTTTTTTTTGTTCTTCTGTGTCTTGGTTTGATCGCTGCTGGGTAAAGGCGCTTTTCAAAGATTTCCATATCTTGCGGTCTCTCGCCTCTCTTTGCCAGGTCACGCCTGCGAATTTTACGAAGGGTCTGTCCCATCTGTTTTGAGGTCTTCTCCTCGGTCTGATTGTTTCTCGTGGTATCCAATCTGTGCTCTTTTTAGTCCATCTATTGTCTTCACTTCTCACCACGTGTCCTGCCCATTCCCATTGACTTTTGAGTATTCTTTCCATTATGTCTGTGACCTTCGTTTGGCTTCTTATCCACGTAATTATCTTTCTATCTCTTTTTGTTATCCCCAGCATACTTCTTTCCATGCTTCTTTGTGTAGTGACGAGGCGCTGTATTATTTTTGAGTTAAGGGTCCACGTTTCACAGCCGTATGTGAGTACCGGGAGGATGCATTGATCGAAGACTTTGCTTTTTAGACATAACGGGAGATTTTCCCTGAAAACTCTACTATTCCTTCCAAATGCGCTCCAGCCCATTTTTATTCTTCTGTTAATTTCATTGATCATATTCCCGTCTGCTGATATTTGTTGTCCTAAATATATATAGTGGGGGACTTCTTCTAAGGCTATGTCGCCAATCTTAATTTGTCTCGTTGATGCACGTGTATATTGGTTGAACATTACTTTGGTTTTAGCGAGGTTCATTTTTAAGCCCACTCGATTGCTGGCTAAGTTAAGCTCTTGAATCATTTTCTCCAGTTCTTCTCTTGTTTCGCTTAGTAGTGTGATATCATCTGCGAATCTCAGGTTAGAGAGATATTCGCCATCGATCTTTATGCCCATACCTTCCCAGTTTAAGGTTTTAAATATTTCTTCTAGTATAGCTGTAAAGAGTTTGGGTGACATCGCGTCTCCTTGTCTTACTCCCTTTGTAATTGTTATTTCCTCTGTTTTTTCTGGAAGATGCACCACTGCTTTTGCTTCTAGGTAGATATTTTGTATTATTCTTATATAAGCCGGTTGTATTCCTTGTTTCCTGAGTGCTTCAAATATGTATTCGTGTTTTATATATATATATATATATATATATATATATATATATATATATATATATATATATATATATATATATATATATATATATATATATATATATATATATATATATATATATATATATATATATATATATATATATATATATATATATATATATATATATATATATATATATATATATATATATATAATATATATATATATATATATATATATATATATATATATATATATATATATATATATATATATATATATATATATATATATATATATATATATATATATATATATATATATATATATATATATATATATATATATATATATATATAATATATATATATATATATATATATATATACATATATATATATATATATATATATATATATATATATATATATATATATATATTATATATATATATATATATATATATATATATATATATATATATATATATATATATATATATATATATATATATATATATATATATATATATATATATATATATATATATATATATATATATATATATATATATATATATATATATATATATATATATATATATATATATATTTATATTATATATATATATATATATATATATATATATATATATATATATATATATATATATATATATATATATATATATATATATATATATATATATATATATATATATATATATATATATATATATATATATATATATATATATATATATATATATAAGGAATGAAGTGATTATGGATTTATTTGAACATAAGGCTGATGTGCTTAGTAAGATGAAGAAGAGAACTCTGAGAAGGTTTGAACATATAGAACGAATGAATGAAAAAAGACTAACAAAACAAACATACAGTGCAAATGTGAGTGAAAATCGTGGTGAAGGAAGTACAAGGAAAGTATGGTTGGATCAAGTGAATGATATTCTGAAAGGAGGAAGCGTAGAAAGCCAGTGAAAGAATGAAGGAAACGTAAAGTCAGAAAAATCGTAAGTGCTGAAAGAGAATGTGTATGGATGTCGCTCTATCCTCTCTGCCTACCTTGACAGGGAAACCGACGGTATGTACGTTACCCACCTATTTTGACATAAACTAACAATACCTAAATCATCTCTTGATAAAGCAAAAATGTGTACATCACGTATATAATGGTCGATCTGCTTTTTTATGTGGTATTCGATAAAAGTGATATTCTACGAATACGTATCAAAATACGAGTAATGCTTATTTATTTTTAATACTTTTCGATCTACACATATATCCAAAATCAATTATATAATCTAAAATTTGTACCATTTATTTTAACACTCACCATATTATCAGTATTGACAATGCATAATTTTTTTTTAATGTTTATCTCAAAAATGTCAACAATATGTAGATACTGTTAAGGAAGAATAACTTTGTATGATTCCAAATAATTTCCAATAATTCTTTCCGAAAATAACCTCACTGTGTAGAATAATTATTTCAATATATTTGTTTATAGATGGTTGTAAATTATACCCACTTTATTTTGTCTTAACTACAGAAAAGACAACCGTTAAAATGGTAACAGACCAAAAATTTGACGCATTTTCACTCCCGTTCGTAGGATGTCCTTCGCGCTGCCTGACATTTATATGGCTCGCCATTAGTGAAATCTTTGAGCATTTTACAGCCCAAATATGGGTAGTAATAAAATTTTATTACAATTTATGACCCCTACTTATTTCAGTTATTTTCAACGGAACGCTTCAAAATTGGTGCCTATTCACAAGAAATATGCATGTTTGAAATGCATTTTTTTGTCGTAACTCTGTATCCTATATTTACGAGTAGGTATTATTGTTTGATGTCCTTAGTATCTCAGTATTCACATTTTTATTAATCCTCCACAATATTTATACTTATGAAATTAAAATATTTTCAAACCAGGGAGAAATAAAAATTTCAAATAGGTAATTTGTTGAAGTTTCGTGTCAATTTTTTTGCTTAGTTATTATTGATAATTAAATATTGCATTTTTTTCATCAAACACTGTTTATTACACTTTTTGTAACGGTATAACCCTACCGGTTTCAAGGGTTTCACCTCATCATCAGTAAATGCATGTATGAAGTGGGTGTTAGTAAGATACAGAAAGGAACCAAATTATGGGTTGAACTTGTGGAGAGAATGCATGATATACAGGTGCATGGAACAAACAGACGGAGTAAAATGTTCACCAGATTTTGAAATAAAACGAGGAGGAAGTGAGACACGTACGAGTATGTATATGTTTTGAAAAAAAGTGTCTGTCTAAGTTTAGTCTGCCTACCCCACAAGGAACTATTTGTGACTACCATATACCTATCTGTGTCTGCAAAGGTATGTTACATAATTTCGTAAATCAATTACTAGCTATACTTTAACCACACGCATAACAAAATATTGAGATTGTGAGGAAAATTTTGAACCTCCTCCTCGCTTGGCTTTCCTTCACATGAAGCCGAGTGTGGTTTCATCAAGTATAATTTTGATCATCAAGTATAATTTTCATTCAAGTATAATGTTGCCATTTCGATACCCTTTTTTAAAAGAATCATGTTATTTTCTATATATAAATGTGTTGCACATTTAATACTGGAAATGCAAAAATTACTCGATCGTCATTTTAATTATCTTGATATATTTAGGAAATAATATCATCGCTTTGAATGGGAAAATATTCAGACAGGTATTATTAAAAATATAAAATATATGACAAGTCATATCAAAATTTGAAGTTCTTGTTAAAAAGAATTGCAAATCCAGAAATGTGACAAAATTCTACACCAACGAGTAGCTAAATAAATTAAATTAAAACAGCTTACAATGTTATATAGGAACACGTAACAAAGCAGAACATTAGAAATACTTAGATACATACACCTTATTACGCCATTTCCATCACGGGGTAGGCATAGTAGATAGAGCGCTAGACTTTCCTATCTAGATATACATCCTCTTCTATTACACATTCACACAACTCTTACGATTTCTTTAACTTTTTGCATTTTATTTTTTATTTAAATTTTAAAAATATGTTAAAAAAGCAGTGACAACCAATTACTAAAACTTTATGTTAGTAGTGCAAAAAACTGAACAAATCGTAAGTACACAAAACCATTTATAGTATTCAAAAAATTTAAAAATATAATGTTTGGTTCAAAATTTAAATGAAATGAAACAATAACATACTTATTTTCAATAAACTTTTTGGTAAAAACTGGGCGTAAATGTTTAAAAGGGGGAAGATAAGAAAGATATATATGACATTTATTTGGAATATATTATACCTGTGCGTGAAATACACATTTTACATCTTTGATATTATTGCACATAAAGAAATCAAAATATTTTTTCCAACATATGGAACAATTAATACTATATTCATATTTTCGATAAGTTTTGTGCTTGATATTATATTTCGAATATTCAAGAAATTTAATCACATAATTTAAACATTCTAAAATATGTACAAATGAGTGTGTTTTTTTTGTATTTATTTATTTTTTCTGGCGCCATTTAGTGACCAAATATCAATCCAGCAGCGCCTACGTTTAAATGTATTGTAACATCTCTTAAATAGTGTAAATTTAAGAATCATCTTGAATACCTCCATGTATAAGCCTTAAGAATCTCTAAGAATCATCTTGAATACCTCCATCTTTAAGCTTACACTATATATATTGTCAAAATATTCAAATAAAGTATAAAATGTTATATATAAACAAATATCATCGACATAAGCTCGATATTTTCTGATTACGTAAGTACCAAAAGCTAAGTCAAGTAAATTTTAAATTTAAAAAATACACAACGTCCATCAACCTGATTGACGACTCTCGAGAATGTAAACACAACAAAGTGGTTGTACTCGTATTATGGACAGATTTCGTAAATAAGATACTTGACAGGGTGCCGGTGATTTCAATAAAAACTAACAAACCGACCACCACCGCTCGAGGGTAAAGTCGAAAAACTGGAAAAAAAATACGATATGAATGGTAATACGCAGTAAGGGGAAGAACTGAAATTCTTTTGTAATATCTAAACAAAATTTCATGGAAATGGGTTTTATATAAGATGGAAATAAAATAAAATCACGAATACCTAGTTGATATTTTAAGACAGATGATAAAAAGTATCTTTTCTACTTGATACCTAGTAACCAGTTAGCATGTAATATTTACAATAAATTTAAGTTTTATGATAGCTATAATATTTTTATATGCAAGCTTGATAATTCTTAGTAGTAAATAAAATAATAAAGACCTCCGTTAACCAGTTGACTTCCAACTGGTTAACGGAGGTCTTTCTACCCTGGGAGGGGTAATCTCTTTCTACCCTGTACTGTATACAACGGAAATGTCATACAATAAAATATTATTATGTGTGCGTGCAAATTTATAAATACAGTTTTAATATTCGATAAAAATCGTCTGATATTTTATTAGATTCTTTACTGTATAAAGGTGCTTGTAAAAAAATTATTTCAAACAGTTATCATTACATTTGGGTACAAGTTCCTGGCTGAGATTCTACATACTAAGAAGAAAACTTCTAATAAATGGAGAACTTCCAGAAGACATGACTTCTTATTAATAGAATATAATTACTGCAAGGTTACGTTTTGTTGACACATTTTGTAAAAAAGTGTCAATATGTCAGGTGATTAGTACATATTTTTCATCCAGCTCTATGAGTATTTTTTAATTGAATGGAATATATTTTGACTCTTACCTATTTTTATGAAACTTGTATTTAAACCCCTAAAAGTAATTCGACAGTGTATGTTATATTTTCAAAATGATAACAAAAATATTGCCGTATAAAGTAAAATTTCAAATAGGTACAAATTGTTATTATCAAATTCTTATTGTACCTACTGTTAATTTTACATTATTTTTGAACTGCATTTACAATAAGACGCAAATTAAGTATTTGGCAAAAGTTCCTGTAAACAAGCGTGTTAAGTCATCAAAATACCTTTACCTTGTAAAATACTCAATTACTTGAATAAGGTAATAATCAATAAGCCCACCCAGCCGACACCTTAAGTAATAGTTACCGAATCAAACTGAATCTTACCTTGGAAAGGATAACCAGTGAAGTACGGCGTCATGTTGAGGGTGGAAACAGCCATGAATATCACTACTTAGTATAAATAGTACTAAAAAAATTGTTATCATCAATTGTCACAGCAAAGCACGTAAAGTCAATAGTATAGAATAAATTGTATAATGAATGTAAGACACAACTATCACAGCAGACAAAGAAGCAACACAAGTGTCAACAACAGTCTATGATGCACGGGTTTCACTTTTAGATAAGACGAGTGTTGGGAGATGCGCCACTAATGCACGGGCTGGTACTGTTACTCTGACTGCCCACACATTACTAGCGAGACTATCTCGGCACAACCTGACTCTTCGCAATCTTAAGGTGGTCAAACCTCTTTCTTCTCCCACCACTCTTTCTCTCTCTTTCTCGCTCGCTGTTATCTCTTCGCTACATTTACAGGCGTCTCATTCTTCCCTGCCCACTCATTATAGCGCTCGACAGAGCTTAACAAAAGGCCAGCCTCCGAGATTTCGTCGGTTCTTTTGTGATTTGGGGATACAGTATGTACATTCGCCGTCTCTGTCACTCTTGTTATTTTAGGGGCAGCGCAAACTAAAGAGCAAGGGGTCCGTGTTGTGTGGAGCGACTCGGGGTACGCCCAAGAGTTCTCGAGCGGATCCGAGGCACCTGATTGGCCGGGTCTGCGGGGAGGGGTTTCCATGCAGCCGGCCGACACCGAGACTCACCTCGGCTGATAAATGTTATTACAAACGGTAATTGTCTCTGCAGGGGTCATCAAGTGGAAAAGCGGCCGTGTAATATTCAACCTGAAGTTTCAGTAAACGGATGAGCATAATGAGATATTGGTACACTTAATTAGAAAAGGAACATTCGTCATTTTTTAAATATCTGGAAGAATAAACATATTAGGTAACCCACTTAATCTTATTATATATTATAGATGGATCTTATCCATGACTCTCCAATATGTAACTATAAATTGACTCGTATATAAACGAGATGAAGAGTGAAACGAGAGGCGTGAAAATGTCAGATTTGGTTGTAAATAATTTCTCGTATGCAGACGATATGGTGATAGTGGCGGAAAATGAAAATTGTTTAGCAATGTTGGTTGAAGAAAATCATGATTCTATAAGTAGGTAATTATTGTAAAATATATGGGTGAACAATGAAATATTAGAACATGTTTTGGTATTTCGGTAGCATGTTTTCGAGAAATAGTAAGATAGAGAAATATATTAAAAGGCGTGTTGCTGCAGATAACCGCGTTAACGGCGTATTAATACTATTTTTCCAATAAACCATTCGCAAAATCTTCAAAAACGATTGTACACAGTGGCGGACTAGATTCAATCTAGATATATGGATGCAAAACCTGGGCATTAAAAGGAAGCAGAATAAATTAAGTAGAAATGCGTATGTTGTGCAAAGATAATGGATTTTGAAAGAAATATGAACAAATAAATATTCCTTAAATAATGGAAGGTGAGGAACAGGCTGACTGAAGAAAGGGTGAATAGAGATGGTCATTGAAGAAATTTAACTTAGAGAAACGTAAGAAGTATGAGAAACAGAACGCCATATATGACAAGATACAGGTATGAATGTGAATGAGACGACAGCAGTGTATATGGGGGGGAAATGTGGATATTCGTCCTTTCTTCCTACTCCGAAAGAGTCATGGAATGACGATATGTATACATAAATAGGTATATATAGAAGGCTTTCATTCAAGTTGTTGTATCGTAGTAAAATCTCACTTCGAGAGTGCGTTGCTTTCCAATTCACAAGCTTATAAAGCCATACAATAAATGCAGTAGGAATAAGATCTGAAATTAAGATAAAATCTATGTTTCAACAATCCATTAAAAGTTCTGCGTCTGATTTTTGGGTAGGTAACAAGATAAGGGTGATGGGAGAACTTTTTGTGTTTTACTATAATGTAAGGAATTTGAATATTGAAGTATGCACTTGATATAAAATTGTACTCGTATAATATAAAAAATAACGGTTTTAATGACTAGTTAACACTGATTTATTTAAGCACTTTATTTTAACAAAACACCTTTTCCCATTTTTATCCACACCTATCTTAAAGTCTGTATTGTACTAAATCCCAAGCCTTAAACCAGAGCGAATCCATTTTTTGCTTACATTTTTTCCCTTCCTTATTGATGAAAAAAACTGTCCTCTGCTCACTGGAAATTCAATTCACGTAACTATTTGACGTTTCGTGTTGAGTAGATATCTTCATTTTAAAAACTTAGTTACATTTTCAAGTTGAAACACACTACAAAAATATTAGATAGAAAACCGTCAAACATGAATATTTATTTTTTTATTTTTAGATATCCTGGATAAGTCGATATCATTTAGATAAGTCGAGTCTAATATTAAAACTACATATTTTCAATATACACGATGATACACTTTATCAGGAAAAATTCTACAGTACTTAGGTATACCTAACCTATTCCTTGACACATTACCCATTTTAGATTTGCTAACATCTAAATTAAGTGATGTGTTGTTTATAGTTAAGGCATTAACGTTGTGGAGGTTTAAAGACATTGTAATTTATTTTTATCAAACACTGTTTATTCCACTTTTTTGTGACGGTATAACCCTACCGGTTTCAAGGCTTTCACCTCATCTTCAGGGGAGCGCAAACAAGACTAAATGCTGTTCGAACTGGTACCGATATACACGCTTCAACGGTTGGAAGCTGGGGGGTGAGGGAGGCACGGGACAATTTCGGCCAAGAGCGGAGAGATTTTTGGGAAATAACTGTTCAACAGATGTTCCGATCGGTGTACTGACTTAGAAATTTCTAGGGCCTCTAATCTGTCCAATTAATTTCCGTTACCACTGATATGTAAGAATTTGGCATCATCGATAGAAAAAGTATGATTCGAAGAGATTTCGTGAACACAAATTCGCCTTAACAAATCCTCTAATTTATTCTGAAATGGCTAATCATTGTCACCGCTCATGGCCGAAATTGTCCCGTGCCTCCCTTCCCCCCCAGCTTCCAACCGTTGAAGCATGTATATCGGTACTAGTTCGAACAGCATTTAGTCTTGTTTGCGCTCCCCTGAAGATGAGGTGAAAGCCTTGAAACCGGTAGGGTTATACCGTCACAAAAAAGTGGAATAAACAGTGTTGGATAAAAATAAATTACAATAAATTAAGTGAATTCTTAAATATTAAACGTTGCATTAAAATTAACAAATGGATGAATAAATACGTATAGATGTAATATACTCGTATATTGAATATATCAAACCCCCTTACATGTGTACTGATCCTAAATTGGACTCTCAAATCGATGTTTTTTCACTTTTCTTGGTCGTTCCTTTAATTTTGAGAATCGTGAATACCGTGAATATTAACCATCCTTCTTCAGCACATGCGATCTCTAGACCTATATAACGTGTCCTGAAATGAGCACCCGGTACATTTTTTCACCTGGTCACACCATTGGGTGGGTGCTCAGTCTCTGAGCCTTTACCATTCAGTCTTTGGCCATTGCTGTGTCCAAATCACCATAGCAGCTTTGTATGATACGTTATAATGTGATATGCCCAGTCTTACACAGTAGCTTGCTTACAATTGTTGTACAAAGTAGTTTTGAGTGAAAGATGAAGAATTTTAAGGTAGAGAAAATAAATGTAATACTTGATAATAAAAACAATTCATAATACAAATTCAACAATGTAACAGGAGATTGAAAAAATGTTGATGATTTACCGAAAATCACGCTATATCGGTAAAGAGAGATGTTTTTTTAAAAAAACGTCAACAAAGGTGCAAGTCTTACTTTAGCTAATAACTGGTTATATAGTCGAACAGTATGGAGAGGAAATGTTCATATACAATTTATTTTGAAATTTGAAAAGGGGCTGAAAAGGTTAAGTACCACTTCCATATGTTGTCTTGATGTATGTTGGTCAGTAACTATGCGTTTCGAAATATTTACACATATTTAAATGCTTAGCTGCCCGTTAAGTCTCTGTTGACGGAATACCGCTTAACATTCACTTGATTTTTTTTGGTCTAATTTAACTGATTGTTTTTTTATTACTCTATAATAAAATTGTCAACAGCGAAACCGAAAACGTATCCATCCATTAGCAAAGGAAAATATACGATGGTAGCAGATTATAATATCGATGAACCAGACAATAACACCAGTTAACTTAAAATTATTTTTGTTTTAATGACTATGAAATAAAAATATTATATTAAAAAAATATATATATGCAAGGTAGAGTTTATAACTTTTTCGTATCTGGGTAGTATAAAACTCATGATGTAATTGATAAAAGGTAATGATTTGGATAAAAGTAAGTTGAAAAATAAAATAAAGGAGCAACACCATCATCAGCTCATTGACTCCAGAATTGGATATGGATCTCCCCTCATCCTCCACTCGTTCCTATCATGAACACCTTATCTCTAGTTACTCTGTTATATGATGTAATCCAAATATCTTACTACCCTATTCTTAGTCACCAATCGAACTTTTTAGGTTTACCCAGTGGTGTCATTCAGCCGGTTCACAACGGTTCCTGAAAACTGCTTGTTAAATTCTGGCATGGTTCGACGAACTCGTAGTTAAAACTTGAAAACTAAGAAAAATACCAAATTAATAAATCATATTATTTAGAAAATAATTTTTAAAATACTCAGCCCAGCCCTGTTACAAAATACGATACATCCCTTGACTAGACAAAATTACGACAATAAAGGCAATCAAATCTAGGTGACATTAAAAATATTATGATGCTATGTTTCAAATGCTATTTAATTTTTAATGCTATTTTTAATCTATGCTATTTTTCAACGATATTTTTCAGAAGTTCATAATTGTTTGAGAACATAAAAATAATAATGTATAAAAATATTTCATATAAAAACATTGTATATAAAAAGGCAATGAACAAACGGTAATATAAAAAATAGAATTGGAAGAAATTATAATATAAATATGAGTTGTAAAACCATTTAGTTTAGTAAAACAATTAATGCTTCAACAAATAAAAAATTGGCCAATGGATTAACGTTTTTACGAAGCCAAGGGGGAAAACAATGTAGAAACTTTTTTCAGCATTTTTCTAAATTTAATTATTTAATATAGTATTTTATTATGTACACATGTTTTATAGCAAAAATATGGACATTTACCAACATTATGATATGTGTAAATGGTTTTTAGATACATTTCTGAAGGAAAAAAAACAGCGAGCCGGTTGTTAAAAAAATAGGATGATACCACTGGGTCAACTTATCATTGGTACATTTAGAAATATGCCTTGCGTGCCATATCTTGGTGGCAATCCTTTCAGCGATAAAAGAGCACGTAAGAGGGGGAAATAAGTTCCGCCTCGAGCCTGCACCAACTATTATTTCTAAGAGCCTGCACGAACTATTTTTCATATGAAAACCTACATTCTAGTTATCCTTATTGGAAAATTATAGATGTGGTCATATGTTTCTAATGATGTGGTCATATGTTTCTACATGAAAATCATATGTACATCTATTTTAATACATATACATACATATGTATTGTATATTATTATATGTAAGTAACATTTGGACGCATAGGATATGCAAAATTAATACACTTCAAAACATAGTTTATTTTTTGGTATTTAAAGTATTAGATAACCTTACGTCAACTATTTGTGTACAAAATATCAAACCAGTGCATTATGTACTCCTGGTTAATTTCAATCTTAATTTTTGAAATCCCATATAATTCAAGCCTATACAAAACGATATTACGTGTCCTAAAATGTCTCGAAACAGATAAAATAAGGTTCGATTCTGCTTTCGTAGACTAATCCACATAATGGAGTGATTTTATCTTTCAAAAGAAAATTGACACCCTAACATCCTCGTACACTACCCTAATCCTAAATAACGTTATTATAATTTTGTCTTAATCGGTTTTCTAAATTTGAACTAAATTTCAGCTTTCCAATACAGGAAATGTTCGAGTTCGGATTACCTTAAATTTCCATTAACGGCAAAAGTTCGGATTACCTTAAATTTCCATTAACGGCAAAAGTTCGGATTACCTTAAATTTCCATTAACGGCAAAAGTTCGGATTACCTTAAATTTCCATTAACGGCAAAAGTTCGGATTACCTTAAATTTCCATTAACGGCAAAAATAGTCAAGTCCAAAAGTTTCCGGCTAGAGATTTAAAAAAATAAAAATAGATTGAAAACAATAGTTTTTCTATACTTCAATACATTTTTAAACGTAGTTTTCTGTAGATTAGTGGATTTTTTTAACGATAAATACATTTTTCAATACCACTGAAAAAATATCTTGAAGTTTTGTTCTCAAGATGGTGAATTGTTCCGAAGTGACTCCTAGTAATATTTTTTAAGTGAAAAAAGATCTCTTATAAATATATCACTAGTCAAGTCAATTTAAGACTACTGGATGAGGAATTCAATTTTTAGAAAAAACATTGTTTAATGATAGCCTTTGCAGCATCATTGTCTTGCAATAATATTACGCCCCGTGAAAACTTTCCTCGGTGTTTAGTTTTTATGGTATCCTTTAATTTATACATTCATGACGCATAATACTCTCAGTGTTAAGTTAATCGTAGTGTTTCTTGATTGGAAGGCAATCAAAAGAATTCCCTGGCAATCCTAAAAAGTTGTTGCCATAATATTTTTATGGCCGTAAGTCATCTTGGCTTTTTTGGGACGTGGTGATCCTGAACGATGCCACTCCATCGAGTCGCTTTTCGACAAAAGATATTGGTACAAAACCGTAGAGGCGTCCCCTGAGACAATTGACTCATTTATTTTCCATCGCATAACATTAAAAATTCATTGCACCATTCAACATGTCATTGGGATAGCCCTAAAAAATAAAATAAAAAGTGGCACTGCAGTGCATACATGTTGCCGACCGCTGGTATAAGTTATGGATTATTAAAAAACATCATGTTAAAACCAAAAATGCGTCTACTGAAAAGAATGTGTGGTATGTCAATATATGACAGAATATGGAATCAAATGATCGAGAATGGGTGTGAACTAGGAACGGATGTAATGATAAATAGAATGAAAACTATTAGAAATTAGTTTGGGGATCTAGAGAAAAAAAGTTATGAAAGCCTAATAAAACAAATCGACAGCTTAAACGAACGCGGAGAAAGAATACCGCAAAACGTGTAATTAATTACAAGTACATACATACACAAAGTAAATAAAATTTTACAAGGAGACAAAATTGAGAGGTAGTGAAACCCAAGGAATTTTATGTGAAGATGAAAAACATATTTTACACTTTGTCCTTTCCGTCCTTTCCTTTGTCTAACCCGAGAGAAAAATGGCGTAATGCACATAAATAAACGATATATTCTAATTCTAGAACAAACTCTCATAAAAAACCCACACGTGCTTACGGCTTTTATAAATTCTTTCATTGCCCACAATCACTGCAATCATTGCTCCATTCAAACACTTTTTATATTATCCGCACATCTCGTTCGAGTGATTCATAGGACCTCTGAGGATGACTTGGACAATAATCGATCATAATCGATCATCGAACGATGCCCCAGAGAGCAAGCGATACAGTAGCCGCGCACAATGCGAGCTGAGGTAGCGCATTTCCCGTGTCAACAATCGTTCAACAGTCGACCAACAAGGGAGTTCCATTATTGTGGAAGATGGCCCCGGGGGACTCGTTCTCGGGAGCTACAATGTACGCCTTCAATTGCTGTCAAGTGTTCTTGCAAACATGTTTGCTTTCGCATACCACGACTGCTTCTTCATATGACTATTATTGTTTGTAAACCATGATTAATTGTTGTTGTTTATTATTCTTGACACTTAAAAGCACACCAAAATATTATTCTGAAATATAAACATAACGTATTATAAAACAGTATTTTCAATTAAATAATTTCGTCTTGGAATTGTATTCAAATGAACATTTTTATATTGTCTTGACATCTGTACACCTAATTTATTTTTATATCAGGCTAAGGTACTATTTTAGTATTTGGCCATGGCGCACTTATATAATATATTAGATAAATTTAAATAGAAGAAAGGAAAGTGACTACTTATGGAAATATAAATGGAATAAATTATGGTATAACAGGATAACGGGGACATATTTAATAACGGACTCTAATTTACGTCTAATTGATAGTAAATAATATTAATTTCATAGATTTATTATTTACATTGTGTGACAGAGAACTGCCACAGGAAAGAGTGTAATCAATTGGAGGGAGAATACTGTTGAGAGTGATAGGTAATAGATAATCCTGTATAGGCATTCAAGACCCATACTGGATTGTAAGACTGATGTTGTTTATAGACAAATTCAAGTGAAAAAAGTTTACAATTTTGACCCATTTTAATAGATATTTAATGTTATTTTTAAATTGTTTAATTAATAAAGTTTAAGAACATCTTAAGCTGTCTCTCAGTGCTGGTAAAAATAAAATTGAGATCATCCGTACACCGCCTCCAAAAAATATACATTTTAAAAGATTCAATTTATTTAATTAATTAGGAAAGTCGCAAAGCAAAAATATAGGATGTCACCTTGGTGGTTTGATTTATACGTAGATCCATGTGAGCGCGATCTAAAAGGCGATGGGAGAGATGTAACAATGAGTGGAGTAAATTGATATGGACTTCTGTAAGCAGATGACATGGTTCTTCTTGCTGAGAATGAAGGTGATTTAAGGGATGTGATAAGTGAACTGTATGAGAGATGTTTAGTAAAAGGTTTGGAAATGAAAGTTTATGATTATTGAAATAACATAAGTGTGTGCGATGTATGAATTAACTCAGAAAAACTGGAGCAGGTTGATGAGTTCTGTTATATGGTATGTAAATACGTGAACGACGATGGACGAGTTGAAGGGGGCATTGAATGAAGGGTAGTGATAGGAAACAAGGTAAAATGAGCACTTAATGTTACATACAACTACGGCGAAATATCAATAGAAGTAAAAGTGTAATTATATAATAGTATTTGTGCCCACCTTGATGTATGGTAGTGAAACTTGGACTTAGCAGAAAAAGGATAAGAATATTGGACTTGGACTTAGCAGAAAAAGGATAGGAAAATTTGTGGACTGTCAATGTTTGAAAGAAAGCAGAATGAAGACATCAGAAATGACTTAATTCTGCTTCCTTTCAAACTGAATACATAGTTAAAATAAATGTGTAAGTAAGATGAAGAAAGAAGCTTTAAGATGGTTTGGATATGTGAAGAGAATGGATGATGAAAGAATAATCAAGCGAGTGTACAAGTCAGAAGTACAATATGCGTGTGGAAGAGGTAAACCGAGGAAAAAGTGATCGGACCAAATGGGTCAGATTTCGAAGGAATGTAACTTGTGAAATATGAATAATCGAAAATTGTGCATGACAAGATGTATGACTGTGGAGGAGGCAACAGTTGTGTTCTTGGATTGAAAATTTGGAAATCTATATCTCTGCCTACCCCGCAAGGGAATCGGCGTGATGATATGTATGTATGCACATTTACTGCTAAACATTTGTTATCAAACATATCTGCCACCAAGTCTCTAGTTGGCGCTCCATCCGAGGATCGTTCAATTGTTTGTCATCTATCATATACGAGTATCTTGGAATTGAAAATGGTTTTCATTACGGCATTGATTCATAAGTCTAGTAAAGTTATCCTTTAATACCTTTGGTAAATTTGAATTAGCCACTAGTGACGAAGCAAGCAATACAAAATCTTCCGCGCCATCTTGCTCAAGTGTAAATTAAATGTTGTTTAGCAAACTGCCGAATGAAAAAGCACATACAGGTATATTCATTTCATTTCATGTGTTTTTTTTACATACATCATAAATCTTAATTTTCACTTTTTACTTCTTTCACGTGTGATACATATGATATGTATAGTGTACACATATAACAAAATAAGCAATTAATGAGTTCAATTACGAAATATACTAAAAACAGTTATTATTTAGATCAAAAGCAATTAAAAACAGTTATTATTTAGATCAAAAGCAATTAAAAACAGTTATTATTTAGATCAAAAGCAATTAAAAACAGTTATTATTTAGATCAAAAGCAATTAAAAACAGTTATTATTTAGATCAAAAGCAATTAAAAACAGTTATTATTTAGATCAAAAGCAATTAAAAACAGTTATTATTTAGATCAAAAGCAATTAAAAACAGTTATTATTAAGATCAAAAGCAATTAAAAACAGTTATTATTTAGATCAAAAGCAATTAAAAACAGTTATTATTTAGATCAAAAGCAATTAAAAACAGTTATTATTTAGATCAAAAGCAATTAAAAACATTTATTATTTAGATCAAAAGCAATTAAAAACAGTTATTATTTAGATCAGAAGCAATTAAAAACAGTTATTATTTAGACCAAAAGCAATTAAAAAAAGTATTTAAAAAAAACTAAGAATCAGTAGAAGTTCAATTGTTTCAAATTTCAAGAAGTTTTTACTTCAGTTTTCATGTCCGAAGTGTGAGCGAAAGCAAATCAACAAACTTTGCTTGATGGCAAAATAAATCACTATCTTTCAAAAATATATACTATTCTTACGGTGTTCCCCTTATCCCTGCGCTCGATACACCCCCCTCGATATATCACTGTTATTCACACAGTCTCTAAATATAATATTTTTTACACGGACACTAGAATTAAATGTTGACAATATAAAATGAGGCACTGTCAGGTATTTAAAAATATTTTAAATAAATTTACTGATTCTAAGAAATTCTTAATGTGTGTGTAGGTTATACTAGTGGATTCTTAAGGTGCTCAAATTTTACACACAGAAAATAAAGGATTATGTTAAGAGACAAGAAGGTAAATAAAAAAAATTAAATAATTCACTTTCAAGGAGACATCTGTAAGTTCGAGTCCATAGTTGAACAGGTATCCATTATTTTTTTACTTTCGACGTTATACGGATTTTTCCTATTACATAATGTGGGTTTATTTTTTAATTAATATTGACTAAAACTAGGGAGGAGTCTTCTCATTGTGATAGGTGGTACCGAAAATACCTCTACTGTGTTACTCAATTGATTCAATATCTCGAAGCCGCGCTCCACCGAGTATTTAGCCACCACATTGGTTCTGTAAGTTGGTACATACTCGTATAATAGAGTGTGATTTCTTGTATGGTTATAATTGTTGGAACATAAACACCAAATGCTTCTAATATTATGGGGCAGTCGAATTTACATTGCGGTACTTTTAATATAAATAACGCGATGGACTATTGCCTTCTTGTTTCCAGGCTTCTATAATTGCATACCGTTAAAAGTTCGATTAACTGTGCATATTTTGGATAATCATCCTTTGTTTTATACCATAAATATCTCAGGACATTTTTTGTATTTGTTTCAGTATATTTTGCTTTATGAAGAGTCTAAACTTCCGATGTATATTCTGTTTTAGACCGAATTAAATTTCGTAGTCAAAGTCTCGAGATATTCTAATTATAAAACCTCGAAGTTTGTAATAATCAAAACTAGTAGACAGGCTTACATCGTTATAAATTATAAAATACAAAGTTTGGAACAAGTAATTTTGTTTTTTTTAAATATGGTGTCACAAAGTGAATGTTTAAATTTAAGGAAAGTAAAGGTTTATTATTTTTGCACTCGTCATAAATGGACATTTTATTTACAATTATGCAGAAAGAATGAAGGATGAAAAAATTGCTTAAAAAATATTTCAACTTATAAAGAACGTACGAGAAGTTTAAAAAGACCTAAAAAAGCATTTCACTATAAAATCATTTTGATTCTGAAAGAGAAAACTGTGAGACAGCTTTAAAAAAGGAAGATACTCGACAAAATATATGTATGTAGAAGGGAGAAAAATGTTTTCCAGGATAAAAAGAAGAGATCTCTTCTTCCTGTCTTACGTGTCATGATCACACCTGGATATATAGCGTGATGATGATAATGATGTTGATGATAGTGAAAAATATGAATATAAGAAGTAAAATATATTGTAAAAAATACAGTGATGTATTATATTTTATTTCATTGTACAATCTGGCGAGTTAACTGCCATGTGTTAATCTTTTACAACCAACCAGAAAGGTGTTAAACAAATTTTAAGTAAAAACCAGACTAGAACCCGTTTTATAAAATCTGACTACCAATGGTAATCGAACTAGTAACCCCCGGATCGGAAGAAAGGCATCGTATCAACTAGGCCACGGAAGTCGTGGTGTTTTTCAATGAGATTTAATTTAACCATTCACTTCGAAAAATACATATACTCTCTATGTATATTAATGTAATTTATCATTGCACTTAATAAACATGCATAAAACGCCTTTAATTTATCCCTTCAACTTCCAAACTTCA
>OX463838.1:33339601-33675430 GCA_949825065.1 Odontocerum albicorne
AATATGGTCACCCCACTTTTATGTCTATGTTGGAAATACTGAACGAGTACAGCGCAGGTTTTAACGATTTGTAAACTTGAAACTACAGATCCCCAATAATTGAGTTGGACTATGAGCTGTTGTCAAAAGTGATGAGGCTTACAGCCTTGTCAAATAAAAGAAGAATGTTTGACCTTGCAACATTATTTAAAATTGTCAGCTTGTATTTCAATAGTCTGGAAATTCAGCTTGTCATTTTACACATTCCTTGTAGGCATACTCGGCAAAATGTTTTGTTCTATAGTGAAGTAGTTGTAACCAATGATTTGTACAACCCTTGCATAACAAGATTGGACAGATTTTCATATGATTTTGCATACTTACATGAGTAAAGCGAAGGAGATGTTCTTGCCGGGGTGAATTGATTGAATTGAAAAGATTTGCTTTGTGGTGTTGTTCGACTTATACTGTGTTTTTTTTTTCCTATTGTAAAACACTGCTTACTATACATGTCAATGCGAAATTTTACATGTTATTGTTTTGAAATCTTTGTATCACAAAGGTCATTATATCGTTGAAATAAAATTTAAAAAGTAGTCTGGAGTCCTCTCGCGAAACTAATGGTCTACCTTCATAGCAAAGTTAAACAGCTTTGTAGGCACAACTTGATTTCTATCATACTGATTAAAGAAGCACGGGAAGATATAAAATATAAGTATCACAATCAAAATAAACAAAAATCAAGAAAATATTCATTTTTAACTGTAGTAATGTATAATATTAATTTTTGAATCAAACATAAAATAATAATTTTATATATTGTAAGTTGAAAAAAAATGTTAATATTTTATTTGTTACTAGCTGTACCCGGCCACGCGTTGCTGTGGCTCAGTCTGGTTAAATGGAAAAGAAAGAAAAGAGAAAGCACACGTTTATAATATGTTTAATTTCACAATGCTTGTGGGTATACAATATTTTTGAAGTCTTTCAGCCACTCTCAGCCTGTCGCGTTCATTCTGTTGAGAACGAAGCAGATCTGAAGCTGAAGAACGCGATCGCCGTGCTCGCAATCGTGCATCCTCAAGTCTGGCTGCACGTCACTCTGCTGCTTCCCCGGCATTTTGATGAACTAAAGCAGATCGATTGCACTGAAAAAGAAGAAAGAAAGTTATATAAAAAACATATAAAATTGCGAAACATTAAAAAAGGAACCGAATAATATTGTTAAGTTCATAGACGTCGTTGTTATTGGCGGCAAGAACAGCTCGTTCACTCAGCCAATCGTGATTCTTATAATTGATTTGAATATTGGGAAATACTTTTTCAACCAATTCTTTTGACATCACTAAATTGCAGAAGTTGCAAGAAATTGCAAATTATTTAGGAAAATACATTACAAAAAACTAACAATAATGACAAATTAATACATCTTGTTACAAATTAGCAAAAATGTGGCAGTTCGTTAAAATCAAATGTGACGTTTGTCAAAAGTTTACATACCAACATCACGCCATCTCGCTGAAGCACATGGCCGCGTCACTCCAAGAGGTCAATTTCACGATATGATTTGAATTCAAATGAAAATCAATTCAATTTCATCGCTAATTACACTGAAAAATAAAAAAAATCAGTTAAAAAACCTAAGTGAAACAGATATTCTTTAGAGCTAAATGTCAACGACGCACACATTACGAAATGACGCATAAATTATTTAGTATAACGAGTGTTTTTACGTCCAAACAGATGGCGCTTGTTTTTCAACACGACGTTTTTGAAAATTTTATATTTATTATTTAAATATTTAATATTCGAAATCAAAATGGAAATAAATCAAAATCTATATTGCGTATGTTGCCGTCACGTTCAACAGGGGCGATTCCATCACAGGAAAACTTTCAATGTGTTCTTTCAATCGCCGCAAAATTATCTCAGAATGTTTATTTCCCGAACCACTGTTACCACGGTTGTCTTTCCTGAAAAAATCCCTCAGCGGTAGGGAATTCAAAAGCTTTGTTCACGGGGCTAATACTTATAGAAAGCGTTTTCTCGAAAAACTTCTGACACACTCGATGCTTAAGTCCGCCAGTAGTAAAAAAATAAGTATTTGAAATCGATCTTGCTTTATTTGAATTGAATTGTTTGGCTCAACGGATTGTACGAGTACATTTGCTAAAATAAATTCTTTTTGACGATTATAATTATTTAATGCCCAATACGATTTGCAAATCGAAACTCTATCATTCTCGGTAAAATTATTATAACATTTAAAACGACAGAATTCACAATTCACTTGTTTTGTTAACTTAGCAGGTTAAGGAAGGCATTCACTTCGTCTTTTCTTTGACACGTTTTTTTCCACATAGAAGGGTTACCCCCACCCCTCTTCCATCTTAAACCACGTTCAATTGAGATTTCATCAGACAAAGATACTGGAATGTCAGCGACTCGAGATGAACTGCATGCCTCATTTGATGTTCTTGTACAGGATCAGTGTTAACAATATTCTCCTCAACAACATTTTCTTCTAATGTTGATTCATTTATTGATTCAACATTCGTTGGATTGGGCATGTAATCCGGATCACCGATCGTGTCATCAAAATATTCATGATAACTTTCTTCGGCTAACAATTCTTAATTAATATCAAGTGACAGTTTCTTGTAAAAAAATTATTTCATTATATTTTGAGATTTCGTTCAATGTATAATTAAAAAAACATATAATTTATGTTAAAATGAACATAAATTTGTTAAAATTTCAATGCTTACCAATCACACACTGTATTTTTCTAAAAAAAAGTTTAATAAAATCGCCAAAACTTAACAAAACCACTTCAAAAGTAAATTTCATGACAAACACACTGTCAACGTGTATCTCACACAATTCATTAATTGCAACTTCATGCGTATCATTAGTAAGTAAGAACTAATCAAGTAATATAATGACTTTTTCCATACAAATAAACAATCAATTTTTACAGTAATGATTTTTTTAGTGGCCTAACTTCGCTATTGGCTTAAATAATGCCGTTTTTGACTTTTAGAATGATAGAAATACGAGTACATACCAACATCACGCCTGTCAACAACGCACACTACGAAATGACGCATAAAATATTTAATATAGCTAGGTTGCCGTTACGTTCAACAGAGAGCGCTCCCATTATATCGTCTGTTTTATATACTTTTTTATATTTATTATATTTATATAGATTATTTAATATTTATTGTTTAATATTTAATTATTTAATATTTATTATTTAATATTTAATATTCGAAATCAAAATTAAACTGTCAAAATTTCAAAGCAATCCGTGAAGAACTTTCGGAGATTGGAGATTTTTAATTAACCAACATTTACATTTTTATTTATATAGATATTTAATATTTATTATTTAATTATTTAATATTAATTCCGAAACGTCGAAAATGCAATGTGACATAACTGTCAATGAGAATTGTTTAGTTTGCGTGTGTCGCTGCAGGGCGCGCTCCCGTTATTTCGTCTGTTTTATATACTTTTTTATATACAACCGTACATAAAAAATATATATAAACATGCTTGTATACGAATGCAACCTTTTGTCAAAATTTCAAAGCAATCGGTGAAGAACTTTCGGAGATTCGAGATATTTAACATACGAACATTTACATTTTTATTTATATAGATTAGACTTACGAGACTATGGTATATATTTGTATGTATATTTAACTATATTTTGATCTTTCAATAAAATAATGAATGATTTAAAAAAAGTTAAAGATATGAAGAAACAGAAGACTAAAAACAAGCCATTATTTTATAAATACACTCATTATTTATACTTTATACATATATGAATGTCGTATCATATCTAAGAAATTATAGTATTGACTCCGTAGGCTAGTTGGTAAAACGCCTTTCTTCCATCCCGGAGCTAGGGGGGTTCGGTTCCCGTAGGAACATCATTTTTGTGTAAAATTGTTGATTTGTTTTTCATTCAAGGGATTTTCTAACACTTTTCTGGTTAGTTGGAAGGGATTGTCACATGGCAATAAGCCCGCCAGGTTTTAATTTATGAAACGAAAGTATAATACACGAATAAATGATAAATATAGTGTCGATATGAATAATTTAACATTTAGGTCATTGATTTATATGTAATCACATATCTACGTGCATATTCAATGTTTTTTAGCCACACAAATTAATTATTAACAATGATTCATTTACTCATTATACTCACAAGCATCGATTAAGGTCATTTTTATTTCAATTTTTTTCTTTACAACCTATCCTCAGAGTTCGTTAGTCAAAGCTTCTCTTTGGTTCACAACAAAAAACGTGACGAACTTTGCTGCTGCATCTTCCAATACAAGCATTCCCCATTGCGCGCTGTGCCGAGACAAATCGCGTGTGAAACAAATAAATATATCATATTAAAATTATCTTTTATGCATCACTAATACTTATTACTGTGAAACCCTAATAACATTAATTATTATGGTTTATATGAAATTCTTCATCTTTTTACTCCATTTATTAAATTCATTCGAGAACTCTATTCGTTCGTTGAGAGAATGAAGTTTTTGCTGAAAAGTGTTGATTGTATTATTGTTTTGCGAATACACTTATTTGCAATCGATGGAATATTCGATTCGAGAAACAGAGTAGCATAAGAAAATCTCCATACTTTGAATGGTTATATCTTTCACAATTTTGAGTCAGTTTTCGATATTTAAAACATAGGTATTTTCGGTTCTTTCGAGAAAATCTGATGTGAATTTTTTTCTAAGTTTTTTTTTCTATTTTATGTATTTCACACATGTTGAAAAAACTATGAAATATGTCAACATATTGTCAAGGTGAAAAATATTTTGTCGCTTGGACCGAAGTACGGCAGATACTTTGTTTATTAAGTATTCCATACAAGGGTTATATAAGCCAATATACAAAGATAATATATCTACATATGTACACAATTACAACATACAAGGGTTATATAAGCCAATATACAAAGATAATGTATCTACATATGTACACAATTACAACATACAAGGGTTATATAAGCCAATATACAAAGATAATATATCTACATACGTGCACAATTACAACACACAAGAGCTATATAAGCCAATATACAAAGATAATATATCAACATATGTACACAATTACAACATACAAGGGTTATATAAGCCAATATACAAAGATAATATATCTACATATGTACACAATTACAACATATTAGGGCTATATACTAGGTTAGTCAAAAAGATTTGAAAGCGGGAATGAAAATACATTTTTTTTGGGGGGAAATCACTTTTATTGCTCAGTATAGTCTCCCATAAGATCAATACACTCGGTCCAACGATCTTCCAACTTTGTTGTCCCATAACGGAAGTGACTTTCTGGAAGGCCTGCTCACTCCTCTACGACGGCTATAACCTCTTCGTTTGATGAAAAATGCTTTCCACGAAGGAATTTTTTGAGGTGTGAGAACAGCCAGAAGTCAGAGGGAGCTAAATCTGGCGAATAGGGTGGATGCTGCAACAATTCGTACCCCAATTCACTGATTTTCGTGATGGTTTTTTTGAGCTATGTGAGCAAGTGCATTGTCTCGATGAAAAATGATTTTTTTCTTCTGCAAACCGGGTCTTTTTTCACAATTTTTTTCATCCAACTGGTCCAAAAGGTCACAATAATAATCAGAGTTGATTGTCTTACCAGTTTGGAGATAATCTATCAACAAAATTCCTTTTGCATCCCAAAAAACTGACGCTAACACCTTCTTGGCCGATTTCTGGACACGAACTCGCTTCGGAGCCAAAGTGCCTGGTTCACACCACTCCTTAGCCTCTTGTTTTGATTCAGATGGTGGTAGACCCAAGTCTCATCCATAGTGATGAATCGACGCAGAAAATCCTTTTTATCCTTTCGAAATTGCTCCAAATATTGCTCAGAAAGTCGCATTCGAACGTGTTTTTGTTGCATTGTTAGCAAATGCGGCACCCATTGTGCACACAGTTTTTTGAAACCCAAAACTTCAGCCAAAATATGTCATGTTGTTCCATGTGAGATGCCTATGGTGTCAGCTATCACATCCACAGTCGATCGATGATCTTCCAAAACCATATCCTGTATTTTCGCTATGATTTCTGGTGTTGATGCACTTTTTGGACGTCCTGAGCGTGGATCGTCTTCAACGCTTGTACGGCCACGCTTAAACTCCAAAACCCATCGGTGGACAGTTGGAAATGAAGGAGAAGACTCCTGTAATACTTTCAACATCTTTGCATGGATCTCGGTAGCCGATAAACCTTCCAAAACAAAGAATTTAATCACTGCACGATATTCGGATTTTTCCATTGTTAAAAAATACACTGACACGTCAACTTCAAATGGCTTGTAAACAAAGAATGAATTGACAGATCGAAATGAAATTTTAAGTACGTTCTTATAAAAGATGAAATATTAAAATGGCGCAGAAATTTTGGTTTTCTACTGCTCCATAGATGTTGCTTTCAAAACTTTTTGACTAACCTAGTAAGCCAATATACAAAGATAATATATCTACATATGTACACAATTAAAACATACAAGGACTATATAAGCCAATATACAAAGATAATATATCTACATATGTCCACAATTACAACATACAAGGGCTATATAAGCCAATATACAAAGATAATATATCTACATATGTGCACAATTACAAAATACAAGTATAATATATGTACATATACCCTATCTTCTTACAAGGACAATATTCGAGAATAATAAATATGTAGATTCATCTCTATATACAAGGATAAAATACAAGGATAATATATATAGCTATACCATATCTATATACAATACAAGAACAACATATATGGATAATGTACGTAGATATGCCATCTAAACATACAATGACAATATACAAGCATAATATATTAATGGCATATCCACATAAAATATATGTGGATATGCCATATCTACATACAAGGATAATATATGTAAATATGCTACCTCTACGTATACGGAAAGAATTATTATCCAATTGAATTATTTCTGAGACGATATCTAACACAATTTTTTTTTTTTCTTCGCCCTTAATTGACTATTTCACATAACTGGATCCACTTCTATCGTACGAGAAATTTTCTCAGTAATGAAATCTGAAATATAGAATAAAATAAATGTTTAAGAATAATGTCAAATAATAAAACAAACTCACACTAAAAAACCTTTTACTAAGCGGGACCCAGTGAATAAAAAAATATGCATTAAATTTGCAAAGTGTTACACTTTTTTTAACCTAGATAAATACGAGAAGGTGAATGGATATGTTAGAGAAAGGCAAAGGGGAGAAGGGTAAAGCGTTATCCTTATTAAGATATATAAAAAATATATTGAAAAACTAGATTAATCTGAAAATGACGAAGATTAGTTGCACTTTAACATATCTATTCTACATGATAATAAACCGCTTTTCAAATAATACAAATAACTCAAATGGAATAAATAGTTACAATTATTGTAAGAAAAATATAAGCAATATCATCAAAGAATATATGTCGAAAACCTTCAGCACATTATAATAGCTTCCCGAAAACCTTAAAATACTTTAAGCTAGCTAAGAGCATACATAAAGTAATGTAAAATTACATATTATCTTCATAAAAGTATCGTCTTCATGCGCCAAGTTATTAGCGAAATTATCAGTTCCTTAGCGAAAACTTTTCGTGTCAACGATTTACCGGTTCTAATCTCGATTCCAAAATGATATCCAATTTTTTTTGCATAAAAACAAATAAAAGTATATTATAAAGTAAACGGAGCATTTGACATAATACACAAGAACCACGTAATGTCAAAAGTAGCAAAAATGACAACACATAATAATGTGCTGGTGCCCACCTTGATGTATAGAAATTAAGCTTGGATTTGGTAGAAGGACGACAGTAAGTTTATTACTGTGAAGATGCAAACACTTATAAAAATGTGGAATGTCAGTGTATCGAAAAACGCGAAATGAAGACATCGTAGAAAGGAGAGTTAAGATGATTTGAACATGTAGAGAGAATGAATGACTAGAAGTCAGAATAGTGTGTGTGGAAGAGGTAGACAGAGAAAAACATAGGTCAATAAGGTAGACCAGGTTTTTAGATAATATAACATGAGAAGTATTAATAATGAAATATAGTTTATAAAGAGAAGTATGAATGTGTAGGAAACGAAAACTGGGCGCTTGAATACAGAAATGTGGAGATCTATTCTCTTTTCCTACCCCGCAAGGGGCACTGTATTATGATATGATATAAAAAGTTGATATTTTTTGGTACTCTGCATTCTTTCCACAGTAGTTTTATACAGTGAATTTGCCAAATAAAATGTAATTTATGTTTTAAAGTTTTTTTTTAAATAAGGCAAAATATTAAATCAACAATTGATAATACAACTTTATATAAAACGCTTGGTTTAACACTTATTTAAATTAATCTTAAATCGAAAAACATATTTAAAAAATAGCAAATATTGATAAGATTTGAACGCTTACCTATAATAATAATCAATTTTTATCCAGTTTTAAACGAATTCGGAAATTGAATTTTTTATGCGAAAATTTGAAAGTTATCATTACAGATGTACCTTTTCCAACAAAGAAATTAATTTAATCGGAACAAAAAATTATTTTAGGAATAAAATAATTTCTCTTTGACCCCCCCCGCTGTGAGATTTGCGTAATTTATTTTTAAATGAGTTGAGCTTAAAGAAAAGAAAGCATAGCTAATATTTGCAAACATCCATGTTACAAATTTTATTTGATCGAATTCTCATCGATTGTAAAATAGTTTTCTTACGAAATACTAGGAAATTTAATACAAAACCGTTAGGACTTTTCATGCTACAATACATAAGTTTGTTAAAAAAAATAATCGTTTCATGTATTAAATGGTGCAATATTTTGCAAATCATTTTGATTATAATCTTCAATGTAAACGAGAGGATGTTATTAAAAACACTTCGTAAACGCATAATGAACTAGGGTAATGTTGCGTGAAATAGTGAAAATAAATTTTCTTTGAAAAATTTAAAGAGCTTATAAACTCTCTAAATACGAGTAGCTCGACTATCCGCTCTGTCGGGTTTTTTTTATTATATGTTATTATTTCCTTTAATCTCAACGAGCACACGACTGAGTTGACACAATTTGTAAGATTAATCATGAATTACGTTTATCGTTCATAAATTTCATAAAGAGGAATAATCATTTGAATATTTTTGCGACTATGTAACTTGCTTTATTAACTTTTGTCTGGTTGGCTGGAAGAGATTGTCGCCTGGCAATAAGCCCGCCAGATTATTTTTACAATGAAATGTTAATAAATAAAATAAAATCTTGTACTCCAAAGAATAAATAAATCGATACATTTTCATAAAAAATTAGCGCATTTTGTTTAGGTAATACATATGGGACATACATAATCTTTTATTTTGACACTATCTTCATAACTGAAGAGTTCACGCAATCGTTTTTTCTATCCATGGCAATCATATTGTGGTATCTCCCTCCATCTAAGAATAGATGAAGATAAAACATCTTGACACTTGTCGTCAATCTGCGGACAGCTATTATAATAAAATTGGCGTGCCATTCTAATTGCTTGTGTGCCTTCATGCCTATCACCGTACACATGTTATAACAGAATTAATCAATTGTGTACAGAATTCAATTTGAAAATGTGTTTTATTTATACTAGATATGTATTTGATTAGAGATACTTCAATGATAGCAAAAACATCATTTATATTATTATAGTCAGTATCAATGAAGAAAACCATTCGTTTATATTATTTCTATTAGAACATAACATTTATTTTTTCAATGTAAAGTTGATAAATACATGATTATAGATTTAAAGAAATATTAAAAGTAAAAATTATTATTTATATTATTTTATAAACTTTGAGCTATATCATATATGGACGTATGTTACATTTGCTATAAATACCTAACCCAAATATTCCCTATTATGATATAATCCAGAAAATGTGCATGGGCTTCTATAAAACCAAATTTTAAGACAGAATTTAAACATGAAATATATTACTTTCCATCTGGCTTGATATTTTTGCACTCACATGTTTGATTTTTCTTACATCAATATTTCAAAACACACAAAAAACTTGACTTATAGAATAATTCTTTTTTGCATATACAAGTACTCGTACATATAATACAAATTTATTTTCCCTTTAAGTCACTAATCATAGGCAGTGACTTTAAAAAATTTTTGTGAGTGTTTCTCAATCAACTTCATTAGACTTATTGCACTACGTATTTCGTAATCATCTTGATACCTACCCAAACATATGGAATTATCGGTGCTAATGCTTTAGTTGATTGTTTGCAAACTATCTATTATTGATTTCCCGGTTTTAAATAACTCCCAGATTTAATTTCACCAGAATTTATATGCTTATGAACTGTTTTTTTATAAATTAGAAGAAATGTGCACTTGAAGAGATATTATTATATGAAATAGTGAAATAAATATTACAATTACGTTACTAAAGAAAAAAGTCTGTCAAATTGCTTCGAAACTCCAAGAATTTATTTTTTAAGGATGGTACACAATGATTGATGTTTCAAACAGTTTTAAGAAAAAATATTTATCTAAATATATTGAAGTTCAAAAGTATGAGGAAATTTTTTATCATATTAATTGATTATCGTTGGTTAACGTGAACTATAAAATTTTAACTATGTTTTTGCCAAATTTAAAGAAAATCACACAGATTATTTAAATTTCGGATTAAAACCATTATTTTTATTTAAATTTTATCAATATCTTATTTTATCACAAGATTTTTCATAAATTAAATGTTCATCCAAAATGTACATGTTTATACGAAATGAAAACTCCAAGGTACTTACAAATTTTATCAAATTTATAAACGGCTCCCCAATGTCACCGTAAATGTAGAATAAAAAATATGATTCCCGCCTTAAGCAATTTCGTCTTATTGTATATATCCCTTTTTATAGAAGTCAAAAAGCAATCTTCCCATATCACCTTCAGCCTACGAACAAAACAGTCGGTTAGTGACCAGCCAAGCCGAAGAAGCCAAACGCCAGCCCCGGCCTGTGAGGGTCCAGGAAGTCAGTATTGTGTGCATCCAGTACGAAATTACTGGCGAGACGGGTGGCTTCCTTCGATTCGCCACGGTCTGTTTTTGTTGACACAATGAACAAAGCCACTACAAAATACCTCAAAATAAAGTTCGATAACGACCCCGGGGATCGAGCTGGAACATAATTTAAAGAAATGAAATATTGCCTTCTTGATTGCGGCACTTTATATAGTGCCGACTCCTGAATGATCCATTTTTTATCACACCCTACCACATCACTAATTCCCTCGTATTTTAGATTCTGCTTTTCACGCTTTTTAATATCTTTTTTTATCTTGAAGAAAAATCGGTCTACTTTGCGGGTTTATACGAGTATATCATAACACAAAAACGAATCATCGGAAATCCGTTTTGCCCTAAATTATTCTATACTGTTATATTTTGCACATAAAATAAATCATTATTCTACTATCAACAATACAACATTTAAAATTTATATACGTATAGTTTTAATGGAAATGTGAACCGTAGATCAAAAGTACATAACCATGCATAAAGTCCAGCATTTTATACATATAGAGAACCACTTAACTAGGCAAGGCAACATTATAAAAGTATTTTTAAGTTTCTAAGAAATAATACAACTTAAAGGCACTACATTTTTTTAACAGCATTTGTAATGTATTTTAAGTTATTTTCATTAAGAGCAGAAATAAGTTCAATGTTCTTGTACATTTTTTTTTATTTATATGGTTCAAATGATACATAAACAATTCTTAAGTACTCGTATATGAAGTTGTGACAATGAAACTGATTAAATTTATTATAAACCGTGATTTAAAATCCTTTGCAGATTTCAGGACATTTTTACTTTAAGTTCTATGTCTGTAAGGCATATTAGATGATATTTAAGTACGCTGATTTCAAATACACGACCAACACCTTTGTGCTAAAATCAGCAATTAACCATACTACCTAATATGTACTTTTCGCGACGATATGTCTATATTTCAGCTATAACTGTATTTTCATAGTAATTGTTACAATATGTCTAAAGAAGGCTAAAGTCAGATTTAAAATATCTCAAGGTCGATAGCGGGAAGAGCTAGGGGATAGATGAAGAGCTAGGCACAAAAAGGCGATTTGATTTCCTCACAAAGCTACGCACCGTGACCAAAGCGACGCATTGTGCCCGATTCTACACTGATTTTCTATGCATGTGTTTTACGCGTCGGCCAATGGGAGCCGTCAGCGCCGCGCTGCGCCGCGCAGCACTGCTACGCACCGTGCTCCGGGCCGCGTCTCTCGATGAAGGGAGCTTTTCAATCGGGATAAAAGAAAGGAGCTATGCCGCGCGAGGAAAGACGCTATTGTATGACAATTTTCAGAGCAATACAGCTGCCGCCAAGGATAATGGAAAAATGGTGTACTTAATTTTTCAGCTCTATTTTTATAGCATTTTGATTATTTTATCATTTAAATCAGATTTTTTAAATAAATGATCCACAACAATACATTGGCGTTCATGGTTCGATTCTTATTCTTTTAAGATGAATCTATCAGCAATAGTTTCAGAATAATGAATTTCATAAATTGCCTCTTTTGAGAAATGCTACACAGTATTTGAGCTTCTTTGAAGAATGAATGTTTTCAATCAAATATTGTTATTGCTAATTTCGTCATTTGTAATTGTTCCTCTCTGCTTGTAATTTTTTTCTGAAAGTACTCTTAAGTTCATAACAATTCATTGATTAACAGCGAAACTCGCGTAGTTAACTACAACCTAAATAGTTTCGAAGTGGAAAGTTTACAAAGTGATTATATGTTATATAGTCAAACCATCATTATTTTACATACGAGTACATATCATTAGACCGTGATCCTTGAAAGTTAGACAGCCCGCATGCCCAAACCATCATTATTTTACATACGAGGACATATCATTAGACCGTGATCCCTGAAAGTTAGACAGCCCGCATGCCCAAACCATCATTATTTTACATACGAGGACATATCATTAGACCGTGATCCCTGAAAGTTAGACAGCCCGCATGCCCAAACCATCATTATTTTACATACGAGGACATATCATTAGACCGTGATCCCTGAAAGTTAGACAAGCCCGCATGCCCAAACCATCATTATTTTACATACGAGGACATAGCATTAGACCGTGATCCCTGAAAGTTAGACAGCCCGCATGCCCAAACCATCATTATTTTACATACGAGGACATATCATTAGACCGTGATCCTTGAAAGTTAGACAGCCCGCATGCCCAAACCATCATTATTTTACATACGAGGACATATCATTAGACCGTGATCCCTGAAAGTTAGACAGCCCGCATGCCCAAACCATCATTATTTTACATACGAGGACATATCATTAGACCGTGATCCCTGAAAGTTAGACAGCCCGCATGCCCAAACCATCATTATTTTACATACGAGGACATAGCATTAGACCGTGATCCCTGAAAGTTAGACAGCCCGCATGCCCAAACCATCATTATTTTACATACGAGGACATATCATTAGACCGTGATCCCTGAAAGTTAGACAGCCCGCATGCCCAAACCATCATTATTTTACATACGAGTACATATCATTAGACCGTGATCCTTGAAAGTTAGACAGCCCGCATGCCCAAACCATCATTATTTTACATACGAGGACATATCATTAGACCGTGATCCCTGAAAGTTAGACAGCCCGCATGCCCAAACCATCATTATTTTACATACGAGTACATATCATTAGACCGTGATCCCTGAAAGTTAGACAGCCCGCATGCCCAAACCATCATTATTTTACATACGAGGACATATCATTAGACCGTGATCCCTGAAAGTTAGACAGCCCGCATGCCCAAACCATCTTAAAACTCATTTTTTCATCTTACTTAAAACTTTATCAATTTCAAATGTTTTCATTTTGCCTTTTTTCATACATTGACAATCTTTATTCTAAGTGAACGCATCTCTACAGTACGAGTATTAATCTTAATTTTATCCTTCTTCTGCCAAGTTCAAGCTTCACTTCCATACATCAAAGTGTTATCAACCTTCCATACATCAAAGTGTTATCAAGCTTGAAATAATTATTACAAACCAATAATTAATTTACATCTCCTTTGGATGAAAACAATTTGGTTCGAGGTTATTAAAATAGAATTTCCGTAAATTTTTAATACTTTTACTCAGTTTTTATAAACGTTAAGTTAATTTTCATATCATGTTAAATGATTTTTTCTTAGATATAATCATTGTATTGTGTAATATTATGCTTTCGTTGTATACAGTACAACCGGGAGGTTTTATTGCCACATGGAAATCTCTTCCACCTTACCAAGAAGATGTTTTAGAAACCTGCAGGTAAAAACAGATTGGAATTTTTTTTTAAATTTAGGTAATAACGGGAATTTAGCCAGTCATTGCCGGGCTGGAAGACAGGTGTCTTATTAAATAGGTCACGACAGTCATCACAGAGGCGTGTTATATAACTAAATAAAATTGTTTGTCGTTCAATTAATAAAACTATTGTCTCGCTTGTTACAAATTTGTGATTGATTTTTATATTTTCTTTGTTTATTCTCCATACTTCTTGTTTATTTTCAAAACGAGAATTCCACCTGTGACCAAAATCGTGAATGTTGAAATAAGAATCTTAATTTAATTCAACTTCGCTCCAAAAAAACATAATTTTATGAAACAAACACACAATCAAAGATTATGAATTGACCTGCTTTTACGCTGTTAAGGTTTAAAAGCTTGATAAATTAAGGTTTAAAAGCTTGATAAATTTTTAATACGTAACACAGGCATATCAACTTCCGTACAAATTGCCAATCGACACACTAACCGATAAAATCACCGTAATTAACGTCACTAAACCCAGCAGATCTTGAACAATCGTACGGGATGTGAGAAAATCGGTATTATTTAAACTTTCAATCCTCTTATTACTGATGTATCATCACCATCTATTTCATTCCTCGTTACTGATGGTTGTGATTACCTCCGTCGCCCATTCGTTAAGAAGAAATTGTCACACGAACCGATAAAATCACTGTAATTAACGTCACTAAACACAGCAGATCTGAAGCAATCGTACGGGATATGAGAAAACTAGTATTATTTCAACTTTCCAGTTTCTTATTTCTGATGTATCATCATCATCTATTTAGTTCCTCATTACTGCGGGTCGTGACAACCTCTGTCGCCAAGTTGATACGAAGAAATTGTCACATGGCAAGAGACTTACTAGTTTTTCTGTATACAACGAAAGGGTAATAGAATACAAAAAGAACGTTAACTTCCACCCAGAGGTTTTAGTGTTTGATTTATAATGAAAGGGGCCTTAGTTTTTATTTGAAATAAATAAATAAAAAATGAAGCCCCATTCTTGAATATAAATTCGTCTGGTAACAAAACTTGAACGCGCCAAGTACATATCGAGTGTTGTTGTCTCATCACTGTGGTAGTTTTGCCAAGTAGGTTCGATTGGTGACGCCGAAGACAATATTGTCTCCCAGCAATGCTTTTCAATATGTCCACATCACGAGTTCGGATATGTTGAAGGGTACGATAAAATAAGAACCAAGGTTCGTGATTGGTACAGATTACGACGACACGTCTCGACTCCTCTCAGTCACTTGCCGTTTGCATGGCAGTGTACATGCTCCTAGTCAATTAATTCATCCGATCATTGTACTCGTATCTCGCTAGCGCTAGCGCTCTGCCCTCCGCTTCATCTTCCTGGCACACTTTCTATCTGGCTCAACTCTGGAAATATTCCCAAATATACTTGTACACTGGAAGCATAATAAGTACAGTCATACCAACACAATGAAAACTTAGAGTATGGAGACGATCGCTCTTTTGGTAATCCACGAGATTATCAGCATCCGACGCCATCACCACCTCACAAATAAATTTATTTTTGCACGCTCTCGGGCAATTATTGTTCATGTTTTAGCGCCATACACGTATATAAGAAATATTTTCATTCGTTTTGGTACGATGGAAAATACCCGATTGTTTTCATATTTTTATCTATTAGATCTAGGATTTTTTGGCAATTCGTATATGTCTTTTTATTTATTTTTCGCAACTACCTTCTACAACAATTGAGGAATCAAGATATCATGTATGAAATCTCGTCAATTGATCTGCTCAACTAGATAAATTATGTATATTAATTAAATTATGAAAATTTCTAAGCAATGTTGGTTGAAAGAACGTGGGCAAAGTGTTTAGAAAAATATTAAAGAATCAATGTAAATAAGTCATGGTTCTTGAAAAGGGTGATTCTTTTAGTAATTGTAATGTATAGGATAAAAATTAAAGACTATAGTATAGCAAGTTGAGGGATTAAGAAATTCATGATAAATTAGATAAAGATATTAAAAGAAGTGTTAAATAAGACTATTGATGTTTTCCAATAAGTCGATCGCAAAAAAACATTTTTTGCTAGTTATCTTAACCCTTTTAATCCCACGGGGCCGATTATCGGCCCCAACTGGTGTATGCGAAAATTCCCACGGGGCCGATCATCGGCCTCAAAGTTTTCATACAAGTTTTTACGTTGAATAAATTTTTTTTTTATGAAATATGAAAATTATTTATTATTTTACACTCTACAGGGAGATCTAAACAAAAAATAGGGTTTAAAACTAAATATTAACTGAGATAAAAAATAAAATATAAACTACTGTTTTTTTGCCAAAAATGCGTGGGATTTTTCGCAGATTTTATGCAAAATATGGTGGGATTAAAAGGGTTAATGTATGAAAGCGAAGCTTAGAAATAAAAAAGTGTGATAACCATAGCATAGCATAGCTTGCATAGAATATCTAGTATTATAATCTTTTATAGAGCAAGGAACCATCAAATGGATAGAGACGGATGTTTTAAGTTGATTTATAAAAATGGACCTTGAATAGTTTAGTCACATTGAGAAAATGAGTGGTAAAAACTTACGAAAAATATGTTTATGTCTGAAATTGGTGGAAAGAGCGAGAGAGAAAGAGAGAGAGGAAGATGAACACCTAAGAACACAGTATTTAATGTTAAGTAACATACTCGTATAAAGGATAAAACTATTTTGAGAAACAAATCAAAATTTCACGTAAAATGCATAAAATTATTCTTAATCATTACCATGGCGCCATGTTTATATTGGGGTAGGCTGAGTCCGCTTCATTGCTCAGACTTTTCACTCCTCCCTTTTTCAGTTTAATTAATTTGCTCATGCCATGTTTTTATAGATCATCCCAAAATTCTCACACATTCTGTACTACTTTTGTAAATTTTATATCATTCATTCTTTCTACGTGGCTGTACCATCTCAATACTTTTTTTTTTCTTTTAAGCACTGTATATTCAGTCAAAACGTATTCTTTCCTAATATCCTCCTCATTCCTTATTATATTTACTTTATTTTTCCACACATTCTACATAACGCTCTCATTTCTACTGCATTTATTTTAGTTTTATCATTTTATTGCCACATCCAAGTGTTGGCCTTTCCTAATGTTGGGGGGCAATATTTTATTATGCGCAGCCAGCTTTGCTTCTCTTGAAATGCTCCGGTCAAAAAGCGCATAGTATAATTCACCATTAACTCTATTACCTGCTGCTACTGTTTTTAATAATGCACTTCGCACGACCACGTGAACAAACTTAAAAGATGCAAAATTTCCTAAAAAATCGTTGAAATTAGCAAAGCGATTGATTATATGAAAATTGCAATTGAAAATGGCAATATTATGTTACATATTTTTTGAAAAACTCGTATCACTCCACCCTTCCTCACTTTACCATAACGATCATAAAACTGAAGTGGGCATTTTTTTTTCATTTATATGGTACTTTTAAACATATTCGAATTAGTAAGTCAAACATATTGAAAAGCGTGGCCAGGAAACAACATTATGTTCGATTTCAATAATTGAATCATTTTCAATACACCGCATGTGAAGAGGTAACAACACTCATAGGATTATCAAGTCAAGCGCATGAGGAAGCATCGTTACCAGATGTACTATTTTACCAAACTCCGACACCTATTTTCGGGAATCGAGTTCGAAACTTCCGGGTGTAAGTCAAACGTCTTACCAACAAAACCACTGAGATCGTTAGTTATTAACCAATAAACTTATCCAGTGACACCAAATTAGACTAAACTTAACGGATTTGAAATGTGTGTACGTAAATGTACAAATTTAGCAAATCAGTTTGAATATGAATTCAAGAGGTTGTACCATTTCACTGATGACAGCAATATACCAGACCCACCCTAGTCAGAACATAGTACCCAGATGTTCAGTTGTACCCCTCCCCACCCGTGAGAGCACAATTACCCGAGTCAATGGTATGACATGTTCCCACTCCTTTGTGCTGTGCCCGCGGCCAGAATAAATAACGTGATTGGCCGAGTGCCCGTAATAAAATGAAATATTTACCTATACGCGTCCTTTTCTGGCGTATACAATACATTTGGTATCACGCGAAATCCAACTTATCATTTCCTCACACATACGGGTACACGTTATTTAAGTATACATTTACATTTTTATATAAGATTAATAGGCCGTCAGGGGTTGATAACTATTAATTGAATGTTTATCATCATATTAGAGAAGAAAGATTGGTTTCTATATACCAATTTTTAGGATTTGTTAGAAAAAGTAAAAACACTGCCTCTATGTATAAATTACTTTTTACAACCAAACGCTATATTGAATCTGACCTTTTTACAACCACACAAGAATTTGGAATCCCCATAGTTTATTTTTATTTGAGTGTATTATTTTTTTAAATATATTTTTTAAAATTTTATACAGCTTTGGGAAAAACGATTATTGAGTACCTGTACAGCACATCCCAAGTACATTAAGAATGAAATGAAAGTTGAAGCATTACATTTTTGTAGCAAAAAGTATTGGATTCTTCTTTTTGTAAAGTTAAGTAAAATCGTACGCAGTGGAACAAATTGGAAAGTATATCCTCTGGGTCAAAAAGCGATTAAAGGATAGTGATAGTACCTTACCTGCAGATATATCGTTTTGTTTTTCATCCTTTGGAGAAAGTACACTTGGTATAAGTATTTGTTCTCTGTACAAACTTGTAAGAAATGATTGGGACAAAAAATAGAATTTTGATTAAGGTTTCAAATATTTTTAAGAAGTTTAAGGGGACAAAAGTTTTTGAAATCATGGAAATTAAAAACAATTACTTCCCTCAAATGACTCAGTCATACTTTTGTCTAGTATTCAGGGGTATAAAGATACATAAGATTTCAAATAATAATAAAAATTCCCATAAAAGGTTTGAAAGCCCTGAATGCTAGTTGGTTCATGGAGCACCATGTTGGTTGAACAAATGTAATGAAATAATGGGATTGGAGGGCGAAGTTCCCCTCCAATTGAGTGGAGTAGCCTACCGAGGCTAGTGCCTTTCAGCTAGGGGAACTGCGCCCCTCCATCGCACCACGGCACAGCCCCGCCACTCTCGGCGTGTCTTGCAAAATGGTACTAGCACCGCATATGCCATTAGCCACGGGTTACCGGCGAGATTAAATCCGAATAACTTAATGCCATTGTTTCAATACATCATACGCTTTAAAGTATTTAATGGTAGTCGTTAATGCTGCGCTTTTATTAGCTCAAGAAACTTCACTTGGAGTGAATGTTGCTGAACCTTCCTCGGCGATGTTGTATGCCCGCTATAAATGTTGTTTTTGCTTTTGTTCTGGTCGACAAATATCGCGAATCATTCGTTGAAACGCTTACCCGGTCTCGATGTTCGGATATTAACACACATACTGGAAACTTCCTTTACATATTTTGCGGGTTTTCTCAGAAGTGCCCTTTCATACGGTATGTGCGGTACTCGTAATTACTTTGGAGATGTGATGTGATATGTGGACGTGTCAAGTTTGTGCAATTATGTAATATTTATGTTGATATTCTAAAGTGTGTTATAAACTGTTTTACTGAAGTGGTATTGTATAGGTATAGTAGTAAGATGATGGATAGCAGCGCAGGGCCTTCCTCCTCCGGAGGTTGCATGAGACCAATGTTTAGTGGATATCCATTTCAAGGTAGCTTCAATTTTCTATCTATATATTTTTTTAATATCCCAAATACCACAAATCAAATAATTGAAAAGTGATTCTGTAGCCTATGGTCATGTATTAAACTTTGTGTTTGCTACAAAATCATTATCAAAATATATTTATTAATATAATACAAATTACTGAATTACTTCCTAAATATGTACATTAAAAAAAATCAAGAATAGTTTTATTTAATCAAAACTACCAGGTACAACAGTAAATAATATTTTAAAAAATATAATATTTATACAAAAATGCGTATAAATTGCATTAATGCATCAAATAAAAATTCTCTAAGTGCCATTATTTATCTTAAAAAATTTTCAATGAATTTCATCAACATTGTTAATCTATACGGTATACGAGTATAACTCAATTTTAAAAAATACCTTAATAACAAAAATTTTCCCATATTTTTTTATCAGTAGTATGTGTTTTATAAATATAATTCCCTCTTTATATAATATTTTAACCTATTTAGTAGAGAAAGTGTGCGCAATTCAAGTTATTTAAGTCTTTTAAATAAATATACTAAAAAATAAAAATAATCATATATTTTCTTACCGTTGTTATATGACTCTCAGAACGTCCGACTTCCTGTTTATATATTATATAAGACAGGACATTTTCTAATATTTCGGTCTCTAATTTAGCTTTTTTGATATATTTTGAGTTTAATAAATATATTTGTATTTTGAATTGAATATAAACATTATGCATTTTTTTTTCATAAATCTAAAACAATAATTATTAGAAATTTTGAAAAAAATTAAAAAATTCAAAACAATAAATAATGAGTAAGTGTAAATTGAATTATATCACGTCACAAAAAGTATTTAATTAAAAAAATATATATTTTACGTGTACGTATACTTCTTTTTATTTAACAATGAGATATTCTCACATGAGTTCTATAAGCCCTGTTGCGAATGATTACAATTTATTATATTTCTTTTTTTTTAGAGTAGATATGACCGAAGTCATAGATATCCTTAATACCCTCGAACACTAGGTGGAAAAAGTGCCTGTGTCTTTCGTGGGGAGTAGCACAGCGCGGGGTTCGAACCGACGACCTTCCGCACAGAAGTCCAGCGTGTTACCACGCGGCCATGCACCTCAACCTTTGGTACTTGTAAAAATATATGAAGATGAAAATATAGTTTTCGTGTTCCATTTAATAGCTTTGTAAAAAAAGTCACGAATGCCAAAGACACTCATCAATTAAAAAATATCTTTCATTAAGTCTGTTTACTTTAATATTGAAAACAAAATGGATATCCTATTTCTAATCCGAAAAAGTATCATATACGAGTATTAAAAATTCTAAAAAGATATCTAATTTAAACGATAAAATATTTTTTTAAGGTGTTTTCTTTTCAAATATATTTAATTTCAAAATCATTGTTTTTATATCTATAAATATATTTGCAATATTCATGTACAATGACAATACACTCGTATAATATGATAGTGCCCTCTAGAAAGCGTGGTAAGTTGTGATCAACTAAGACTTAGATCATAAACCAACTCCATCAAATAGACCTATTTAGCTAAATCGATCTTTCAAACTGGCTGAACTTATCACATGGAACAACTTTCTCAAAATTTACAAAAAGCTCAGAACAATACAAAAACCCTCCAAGAAACTTCTTAAGTCTGTACTTTTTAAGAGATTCTACAAAGTAAGGAAAGCGCTACAGGAATTACTTCGGTCACTAAACGATAATAATATATTGATTGTATTACGATAAGCTATCCTTCGTGATCAAGTATGTTATGATTGTCAAACATCTAAATGGCATATGCTTGTGCGTACCATATGTTAGTTTATCGCGTAAAGGTAGGAACAGTACAGTAGGCAGCTTTCATTTGCTGCAGCCTTTCACTGGACAGGCACTATTTTGTGTTGTTTAAGAATTTAAGAACACTTTAAGAATTTATGGTAAGCAGAATATAAGCTACAGACATAACTAAATTCTGATGTAAAATGATCTTCGAATAAAAACAGTCCGAAGGTGAATCCGCCAGGAATGGAATCGGGCTTAGCGTGAATGATCCGTCAGACCATGTCCGCCGATAATTATTGTATTAGTTTGAATAATGTCTGGATGCAACAATAGCAATATCCTCTGGCACATAAATTTATGAAAAAATACTCAAATTCATATTTCATATAATCGTTTATTTAAAAGCATGAAGCTGACTTTTTTTATAAAAAAACAATTCAAGAAATAGTCATAGTACTGAAATATCTTCGTTAATAGATTTTAAATGTATTAAATTTTCATCGTCCTGTCGTGTAGCTCATGAGTGAGCATCATAACTCCCATGATAACCTCTGACGACTCCTCTCCATCCATCTCTGCACTCCACGGTTCGAAGGGCAGTTCTTAAAAGTAGTCCTTTTGCGTCTCTCACTTGGAAAGTCCAATGCATATGTACTCTTCCTCTTGTGCGTCGTCCTTCAACGCTTCTTTATACTTTCCACTATACAACTTTTAAAATTTACATTGTATTCATAGAAAGACGAAATGTAAAGCACAAGTACATGATAATGATAAAACCCTTCAATTCGTTAGATATAAAGAACCACTTCACTAGATAAGGCCGGTGACGAAATAGTCTTATCGCTTAGTCACATGTTTCATGTGTTTGCCTTAAATACTAACCACTTTACTAGGCAAGATATGTGGCGAAGTGATTTTATTATTTAATTACAAATATCATACATTTGTCCTAAATACTAAAACACCCACCTAAAATACTTGAATTTTACATTCACATCCTTACACACACTTAAATCGCAAGCGATTACATTAACATCCTTACACACACTTCAATCCCAAGCTATTACATTAACATCCTTACACACACTTAAATCCCAAGCTATTGCATTTCCACACACAATTCCAACCACATCATAATTTGGTTATAAACAATCTTGTTATTTACCTTCATAAAATAAGATACACGTAATATTAAAAATTGGCGTGTTTTCGTTTAATAATTATTAAAGGGGCAATATGAAATGTTGTAAAGATTGACAAAGTACGTTGAGCTTGAAAATACTGAAAAACATTTTAAAATGTGATATCAAATAATAGTTAATTCCTCATGATCTAGTAAAATGATCAGCCATATGAATAATTATAAAAGGAAAATCAATGTTTCGCAGTCAACAGCGTAATGTCTCCTCTAGGAAGTAGATCTTTCATTTTGCGATAGTGATACATTAGGTGGAGTATAATTTATGTGTATAGTGTTCATGTATAATCATAAATTTGGATATACCCCCCTTCCTTAAACTGCACATTCCACCCATCTATCTAACACCTACATACATATCATTCCACGCCACAGGACCAGCAACGGCAAAAGCCCTTTCATAATACCCCGCCCTATTGGATCAATTCAGAACAATCAATTTATTCGATGTAAATGAAATCAACTTCCAAGTTCTACTCCTCTAGAAATTTAGGAGGACATCCTTTTAAGGGACTTGAATACATAGAGAAAAAGTTTGAAATCAATCCGCCCACGAACCTTGAGCCAATGTTGATTTTTTAAAAGTGGAGTAACATGACGATATTTATGACTACCATATACTCGTATCAATTTAGCAGCTGCATTGAAACCAAACTGAATTATAAAAATTCCCGAATTAGGCAGACCAGAATAAATACAATTTCAATAATCTAGATACGACAAATGAATTAATAAGACTTTTTGTTGGTAGACATCGACTCACAAATTGAACTCTTTTAGGTTATCATATGTTATATAAGTCCGATCTATAAGGATCCATATAACCTGTTAGCTTATTAAATGACAGTTTACTATCAAGAAAAACACTAAGGAATTTTATAATATCTTTTGGAAAAATACTAACGCCCATGACTTATAATGCATCCCCATCAAGAAGGTGTTTCTGCGTAATAAAGCCGCCCAGGAAAATTCCGTTTTACTTAAATCCAATTTCAATTTATATTTAGACATCCCATTTAAGACTTTGACGATGCAATTATGAGCATCATGCTTCAGTATATATTTGTCACTTGGATCACGGAATGGAAAAATGTACAATATCATCCGCATAAAAAATGAGAATCAAAACCGTCCATGCCAATAAATAACCTTACCGATATAGTTTATATAAATAATTAAAAACAACGTCCCTAGCATCAACCCTTGTGGAACACCATCGTTAAAAATATCCTGAGAAGATTGTTCCCAATTAATAACGAATTGCCTTCTATTTGACAAATAAAATTCAATCCAGGCGAAGAAATTCCTTCAAAACCCATGGATACCCAAAAGAATCTGCAAGAAAATTTCATGGTAAGCAGTATCAAATGCAACACTCATATCTAGAACAGTAATTAAAGCCATTTCTGTCCCTTTTATCTCAGTCAACAAATCCGACTCCAGCTTTAAAACAACGGCCTCCGTTGATAGTGATATTTGTTTGTATGCAGACTGCTTACTTAAAACAATTGTTTTCAAAGTAATACAGGAGTTAATCTAAGAGGAAGCAATCTTGTGGATGAAAGACACCTGTGCATATATCGGTATATAGTATACAACTGTTGCACTTCAGCAAATACAAAGCCCTGACAAATCAAAAAAAAGTTCTGATGGCAAGAAGATCAAGGATTCATGACGCTTGAAAAATCTACTGCAGCCAAAAAAAGTTTTTTCGTTGCGTAGGGTTTTTATAAAGCACTTTTATTATTTTGCTTAATAGTGCTACGATAATTTATAAAAAAAAACACAAATTCAAATTTAAAACGGTCTAAAAGTAAAATCAGTATGGATCTGAATCCGCCAGGAATCGAAATAGGACCGATCGATTGTTTAGCGTGAATACTAACCGTTAAACTACAACCGCCGCCGTATACATATAAAAAATGAAAAAAAAAATTAAATATGGAATATAATTATACATTTCAAAGCATTTAAGAATAATTTTAATTAATTTATACTAATATTAACGGTCGTGATAGGCAATAATGAAAAGGTAACAAGGAGTCTGACGCCTTTATGTAATTTATTCTATTGATTAATACTGTAACATTTCAATATACTGAAACGCCCATACCATCTAAATTAAAGAAACAATAAATCTCTCAAACAACCCGTTAATGAATTTCAACTAATCGTGTAAAAAAAGATATCAAAATACATGTCAACTATATTTATTTATAAAATTTTAATATTTAAATAACTCACTTTATTTACAAGTTTATTCAGAAACTATTTGAATGTTTCGTTATAATATTTTCTGATTATTCATATATTTGGAAGATTTATATGTACAATATATTAATTCAATTAGGAGTTTATTCAGGAAAACATGTTAATATTTTCAACATCAAAACAATAACGAATATATTAGTCGATAAAATTTATATTTATGGAAAAAAGTAATAATAGAAATGAAATTATTGAATAACACAACTCCTTCCAGTTTGCCGAGGATTATAATAGGAGCCAATTGATTAATTATTTTGTACGCGTATTAAAATATGATGTACATAACACTGGGAACTGGAAGAATCAAATATATTCGGTTTTACATTTATTTGTTTAAAATAAACAACTCAAAAACAGTTTAACATACAAGTATTCCTGTAACTTTGTAGAAATATCTTAATATACAAATGTTAATGTACACTCATATTTTTATTAATAACAATAATCAGGATACTTCTTCGTATTTTTCGGTGAATTTACGAACATTTTTCCTAATTAATTTGACTCTTCGTTGCACAAACTAAATCTCTTCCGACCAATCATATGGGAGTAACACATGTTATGATAATTGTTAGTAAACTAACAGTAAAAAACATTTATCTTATAAGTTAAAAGAGATGAATAATGAAATATAAACTTAATATCACTAACTATAAAAAAAGTATCACCTGTGATGGGACTAAAAAAAGAAAATTTAATGTTGTGTAGGGAAAACATCCAGTGTCATAGAAGAAAAATATAGTGTTTTTAAGTCTCCATTTGATGTAAGCGAATGGAGAGTGCAAGCTTTGCACACAGAAAATCATTTTTTCGGTTTTTTATTTTTTAAATTTTACTTGAAATACTCGTTGAAAAATTGATTTCAAATAAAGTCCGTGAGAAAGTAAATCGCGAGAATGGGAAAACTCTATACCCCATATTAAAAGCAAATACAGTTGGGCAGGACTTTAACTTAAACAATAATTCTTGTAACTAAATCTAACATCATAATATTATTTACATAACCTTTGATTTTATCTATCACAATAACCACTTATTTATATATTATAATGCCTTAGAGATTCTAATGCTTTTGTTCAATTGATAAAATTACAGATATCTTTATAAATGCATGCAGTTTCCTAAAAAAACTACCTACGCTATTCAATTACAGATATCTTTATAAATGCATGCAGTTTCCTAAAAAACTACCTACGCTATTCAAATATAGATATCTTTATAAATGCATGCAGTTTCCTAAAAAACTACCTACGCTATTCAATTACAGATATCTTTATAAATGCATGCAGTTTCCTAAAAAAAACTACCTACGCTATTCAATTACAGATATCTTTATAAATGCATGCAGTTTCCTAAAAAAACTACCTACGCTATTCAATTACAGATATCTTTATAAATGCATGCAGTTTCCTAAAAAAACTACCTACGCTATTCAATTAAATAGACACAGATCTTTCGAAACAGGTTTTTTTTACGATATTGGTGACCTCCGTAGTCTAGACGCTTGTCTTTCATCAGGAGGATTAGAATTCGATTGCGATGGTTACCAAAAATAATTGAAATTTGTACAGTCTGGTGAAAGAGTTCTTCTGGTAACAATACTAGCACGCGCTAGAAGTGTGACGTATATGACGAACAACGAATTACACACCAAACACAAAAATATTATTCAAAAACTAAAATCAAGTACCTACCTGCAAATATGTTGAAAATAATTAGTGCATGTTTATTTGTCATTTAACATAATGATTTTTTGATAATCTTTCAAAAAAATAGATTTGAGAGTAAATATATGTTGTTTATAGTTAAAGCATTAACGTTGTGGAGGTTTAAAGACATTGTAATTTATTTTTATCAAATACGGTTTAGTCCCCTTTTATTTTAACGGTATAACCCTACCAGTTTCAATTGTAACGGTATAACCCGGTAAATATATTTAATTGTAACGGTATAACCCTACCAGTTTCAAGGCTTTCCCCTCATCTTTAGGAGAGCACAAACAAGGCTAAATTATGTTCGAACTTGTACCGATATACACGCTTCAACGGTTGGGGGCTGAGGGGTGAGGGAGGCATGGGACGATTTCGGCCGAGAGTGGAGAGATTTTTGGGATATAACTGTTCACCAGATGTTCGCATCGATGTACTGACTTAGAAATTTCTGGGGCCTCTAATTTTTTCAATTTATTTCCGTTACTACTGATATGTAAGAATTTGGCATCATCGATAGAAAAAAGTATGGTTTTCACGGTGACAATGATTAGCCATTTCAGAATAAATTAGAGGATTTGTTAAAGCAGATTGGTGTTCACGAAATCTCTTTTCAAAAGATCTTCCTATCTTTTCTATATAGAAATTATCACAGTCAGCACATAAATGTTTATACACACCACTGTTGCTAAGTATTCCATTTTTGCCTTTCCTATTAAATAAGAGTTTCCGGAGATTAAAATTAGTGTAAAAAGCTGGCTTTATGTGACTTGGAATATTTTTGGTTATTTCGTATAATATGTTTTTTATAAATAGTATTTTGCTCCGTATATAGATATGCTTATAGGTGTCGTTAAATATATAATCTTTTATAAGTTTCTTTTTTGTTTTATTTTTTAAAAGTGAATCAATGAGGCTTCCAGGATAGCCGTTATTTGTAGCTATTTTTTATGGTTATTAATTCCTTTTTAAAATTGTCGTCGGTTAATGGTACACTGAGCAATCTATGAAGCATACAGTTAAATGCGGCGAATTTATGGTTATTATACTTTTTCTATCGATGATGTCAAATTCTTACATATCAGTAGTAACGGAAATAAATTGGACAGATTAGAGGCCCTAGAAATTTCTAAGTCAGTACATCGATCCGAACATCTGGTGAACAGTTATATCCCAAAAATCTCTCCGCTCTTGGCCAAAATCATCCCATGCCTCCCTCACCCCTCAGCCCCCAACCGTTGAAGCGTGTATATCGGTACCAGTTCGAACATAATTTAGTCTTGTTTGTGCTCCCCTGAAGATGAGGGGAAAGCCTTAAAACCGGTAGGGTTATACCGTTACAAAAAAGTGGAATAAACAGTGTTTGATAAAAATAAATTACAAAGAGTAAATATATTTCCCTGAGAAGAAAATCTGACCACAAAATATTTACGCTGTTGTATACTCCGATGCTAAAAGTATATTCTTACAGCGCTTATTATTCTAATTTAACGCATTACATAAATAAAGTAATATGAAATCCTCGGATGAGCAAAACTGGGTTCTCAACCCAATAACCATCAGTGGGGAGAGGAGAGACATTGTACTAGTATCTTGTGAACACATTCGCTTCTTGGGTGTTTACATCGGAAACCGTCCCTTTTTTATGTACAGGTATCCAGAACAACCAGCTATGGATTATTTTTCCGCAGACATTTTAAATCAAGATATACACATATTAAAATGAATGAGACGAGCATTATGTTAAATGCGTTCATGTCTTTCGATTGGATTACTGCAATAGAGGGTAAACTAAACTACTTAAGAAATTTGTACATATTGACAGATTTGCAAAGAGTCTTCAACGCAGCGACACGATTGAGTTTTATGGAGAAATGTTAAATTTATGGTTGTTGAAAGAGCTTCGCTGTTAAAAGTAATCTAAAAGGGTAATGTTTAAGATGTTCAAAGCTTTGAATTGTATAATTCCGCAGTATATGACGGAACTGTGTATTAGAGGTGTGCCTTCTGGGGGACGTATTTCACTGAGATCGTCGGTGTCTAAGACTGTTAACTGTATAATTGAGGTGGATCGAGTGAATAGACGGGCTTCCTCGTTCTTTATTTTTAAGTGGTTGGCCTACATCATGAAATTCATTTATTCAAAAGTGAAGGCATACTGATAGCGTAGAAGCATTCAAGAGGATTATCATGTTCGCATTATTTGAGATATATAACATTGAAACATAAGTGCAATTGAAGTGATATTTGATCTCTAAATAAAAAAATATAAATGCAAATATAATGTAAGCAAACATTTAAGTACTCAAAAGTTATCATTCAGTACAGCTTACATTATTTTCTGCAGATTTATGAAATCATGCATTCTCTGAACATCTTTGTATTTAGATTAAATTTTAATCACTTGTGATTAAAAAAATATCGGAAAAAATATTACTTTACTTGAATGCACATTCAGTTTTTGTTCATTAATAAATTTACTACATTAAACATTACAATTTTATCTATAAGTATCTATTTTACAAGTCAAACATATCAATAAAATTTCGTCACCAGTATAATCTTAAATGAAATTTACTTAATAATAATTAACAGTTGCAACAATTGATAAGAACTTAAAAATCAAAGGAACGCTTCTTCTCTATTAAATTATCTGACTAATCTCTTTAAGTTAGTTGAAAGAGATTGCCCCTTGGCAATGAGCTCATCAAGTTTGTACACAATGAAGGGTTAAATAAATATATAACCAGGGCGGTTATTTAAAGTTTACGAAGTTTATTTATTTTTCAATTGTTTATTAATGCATAAGAAATATACAACGATTGATAAAATTTCGTATCAAATATTTAAATTAATATCATTCTTCGGTTCACAGGAAATATAATTTGATTAATAAACGAAGAGGTCTATTATCACCGATTTGTAAGAAATTTGTTAGAAAACGCAAGTAGATATTTCTACGAATTCAATAATTAGTTTCTCGTAGGTCATGTGAGAAAATAGTTCACATAACACCGATGTCTATAACCATAGACAACCGGTAGCAATCGCAGCATGCCATGAGGCAACAAAACACATTTTTTGTGTGTTCACACAAGAATCCGGGATGGCCGCGAGTGGGTCTCAGATCTCTTGTACTGAATGATTCAACAATCGCGAATACCAGAGCGTAATTGGAATTCCTTGGAGATATCACAAAGGGAGCCGATCCCTGATCGCTCTATCTGACGTTATTAATGGACTCAGGATGGATGGATGTATGGACAGGTATCCCCGCCGCACTCCAAGATTCCATCAAGCAGATGGTGGATGGAGTGAAGAGCGGAGTGTTAATTACTGCAGAGCGTCGCGGCCACCTGTATACGCCGCGTCCAGTAGCACTATTCGTCTCATAGACCCACAGATCCTCAGAAAACCCCAGGACCGCGAATAGGAAAGTCATCAATTTTAATGATTTTTATTTAAGACTGGCACACACATTACTCAACAAAAGCTCGAGGTTTTGAGAGAAAATAACTATACTTATGTGAAAATCTTGAAAATATTCCTACTTTTAATCATTTGCAAACTATGAAATTAATTTTGGGGTGATATTGACGAGATACGCAGATACGAAAATATGTCAAACTTTTCCATGACGACATTTTTCATTCACTTCCACTATATTCGTATATCTTCTCGTACAGTGCGTTTGCTTTATCTTCTTGATCCAGTTATTATTTTCTCAGTCTTCTTTTCTCACGCTCCCCAGTCACATTCGCATTATACGTTTTTGTTAAGTAAGTTATTCATTCGTTCGATATGTCTAAGTAAATCGTATGAAAGGTAAAATCATCCGTAACACTTTTCTATAATTACCTTTATCATATAATATAACATTGGGCTAAGCGGAAAAACTATGGACAAAAATAAAAATACACTGAAAACATGAATGTGGGAAAACTTACATGAAATTTTTTTCCGACCACATTCGAAATCAATCTCTAGGGTTTTCCGACCACATTCGGAATCAATCTCTAGGGTTTAAAATGAAAATATAAATCTCTTCTTCTTAGCCATGAATATTTTATTTGTTTCCCAAACAGGTTTTTATCTTTTTTTAAATAAAGGATGAAATTGGATTATTGTTATTTTATATATATGCATAACGAACACACCCTTGATGCTTGGTTTTTTATTTAAAATAAATCCAATTCAACATGTTACAGATTTGTCTGAAAAAAAATAAATGTATTTTCATATTTTCCAGAAAAAACTTGTCTCAATAATCAGGAATAATAACGAAAATCATAACTCAGGAACGTTTCTTATTGGAATATTATCTCTTGAAACCATAACTGTTGCAAAAAATTCACTTGCCATAAACAGACAACACCTAAAATAAATAATCATCTCCCGCATATTTGACTATCTGTACTCTAGGAGAGATGAGCACATAGCACAGAGCACAGATCGCAGAAGACAGAGCCGCGAGCCCGGCAGTACGCAGGTCGGCGTAATGTGGTAGACACCGAAACTAATTTATTTAACAAAAGACGACTATGCCATACACTGGCGGGCTTCTTGTATTTATATTTAGAAATCGGTAGGTATACAACAATGCTCTTATAGCGTCATGGCATGCCATGATGATAGGAAATGCTGGATATTACAAACGAGAGGGGTGTGCCTCCCGAAAATATCGAGACACATTTTTATATTCTTTACTGAAATTGAGAAAATGAATGGCGAAAGACATACAAAACAATTACGTCTGAAATAAATGGTGAGTGAAAAAGAAGTAGATCAAGAAAAGGATGAAAGGATATTATTACAGGAATTTTAACTTAAGGAAAGGTAAAATGTATAAGAAACGGAAGAGCACGTATGACGAGATATACCATATATGGATGTGGGCTAGTCTAAGGATATTTGCATGGATAAAAACGTAGAAAGATTTGTCTTACCTACCCCAATAAGGATATGGCGTGATGGTGTGTACACGGTCTTCATATTAATGACTATGCAAGACCTTGACCCAGATTCAGGGTCAAATATTGAATTAGATTGACACATGCACGATTTCTCAAAATGCGATCAGTTTTCTGCAATAATAACTTGAATCTCAAACTATGGCAATACATTATTTAGTTGTATGTTATATGTGGTCGGCTATTCTTCTTTATGGTATTGAGGTATGGATTATAAAAAACAAGAATCCTTAATAAATTGAAAGCATTCGAGATGTTGATTCATCGAAGAATGCTCAGAATTTCATGGTACCATATTTTCTCATACGTCGAGATACTTCGTCGAGGCACGGCACAAGAAGAAAAGAAGAGGCATTATTTTAAGAATAGTTAAGCAATTGTTAAGTTTATTATTATACATGCCAAAAGATTATTTGATAACCTCTAACTCAACGGAAACAAAACTATTTTAAATAATTTAAAAACTGTAACAAAATAAGTCTCGTAACATTTCTGTAGCTCTCACTCTTTCATACTTAATAAGCTCCCGAAGCATTATCTGTTGCCTGACTAGTCCACCTTCAGTATTAGCTGGGACGACCAAGGTCTGAGTGAATGTGATGGAATACAAGTAGCCTGAACGAGTGGACTTGTTTTTGCTGAATAATTAGTGTAAAAATTGTTATCTAGTTATAAGTAGTATGTAGGTGTTAATTATTTCTAAGATCTCATATATTAAGATTGAATAAATAAAATAAAATGATATGTAGGAAAATAAGATTAAATAAGTTCATAAATTATAACATATAATTAAGATTAGTTAAGTAATAAATTTGTACATAGGTATAGCCTCAACAAATGTTTGTATAATAATTTACTTGTTTAATAAATAAAAAAATAAATTAAAAAAAAATAATCATACTTAATATGAAGTCGTTCGTATCAATTTCGATTAAGAAGGCGTTTTAATGGGATTTTTTATACTCTACCTTACCCACAATATTACTCTGGACTATTATTATTATTTTTATTATGGGCCGAGGAGGAATTTGTGAATGGACCGATACACACAAAGATCATCACATATTGTTGTATGCGATGATACGAGATACGACCTGCGTTGGCTGCAAGAAGCCGCTAGTGCTCTTTCTGGAGCAGAACTAATAAAGATAAGCCAAATTCCCAGGCCGTGTCACCATTTTTCCCGATAGAATACGGTATTTTTCCTTTTGAAAGGTATCATGAACTTATCTGTAAAAATGTACGAAATGAAACGTTGATTAGACATTGAGTAATGGAATTTTAATATACAATAAATTATGCCAAATTTTAAGTCATTTTAAAGAAATTCACGTTTCTCTGTAGGAATAATTACAATGTTATCTTAATGTGATATAAAATTTTAACTTAATGTAGTTTTTCAGTTTATTTCAGACTTGCATTTCTTCAGATTATCATAACTTTTCATTTGAATTCATACACTACAAGCTGTGTTAGGTATATTTAATTAAGATGTAATTTATAGAGATTTTTATTGAAATAACTTTTTGGATACGAAATTGCAAAAAAATTGTTTCAATCAATATCTATCCAACCCATTGTACTTTAACCATGTTTCAGGTGCTTTTCTAAAAATAGTTTCAATCAATATCTATCCAACCTATTGTACTTTAACCATGTTTCAGGTGTTTTTCTAAAAATAGTTTCAATCAATATCTATCCAACCCATTGTACTTTGACCATGTTTCGGGTGCTTTTCTAAAAATAGTTTCAATCAATATCTATCCAACCTATTGTACTTTAACCATGTTTCAGGTGCTTTTCTAACCATTGCATTTCAATAAATGATCGTAAATTATATTTATTTAGTTGAAGGTTTATTATTCGACAAATATTGAAATATAAAACTCCATTTAAACTCCAATTATTAATTAATTTTTTCAGGTCCTTTGTACATAACAGGTTTCCCTAATTCGTACAAGGACCAAACATAACAAGTAAAAAAAACAGATCAACATTTTAAGACTTATAAAGAATATTGTAAACATCTATATGTTACACTAAAATACTATGACAAAATGTAGCATGTAAGATAATATAAAAAGATTAAAGTATTTCAAGTACTACACTCAATTCAAGAGATTTTTCCTGAAGGAGCTGAGCGACGCATGAAATACGTCTATCTTCAAAAAAGTTTCTTCAGTTCCTAGCTCGTAACTCATGTGCATAACATTTTTAAGGATTTTATGTGATTATTCATTCATTTTCTCATAATTTTAATGCTAACTAACTCTGTAGATTATATTAATAGGTAATCATAGATTTAATATATTGCAGTCTTTTATTAGGCATATTTTTATATTGCTATTTTTGAGTTGCTTAATATCGCTATAAGAATTTAAGATAAGCAATATATAAGCAACAGAAAACACAAAATCAGATATAAAACGGTCTAAGAGTAAAACCAGACAAGAAATTAATCCCCCAGGAATCTAACATGAGACGTCCGCTAGCTTAGCGTGAATGCTAACCATTAAATACTGTATTTATTTAAAATATAAATTATTTCATATCGAAGATAAATGTTTTTTTAACAAAAACGTTTAAGGTTCTCGATTCTGTAAAACTAGTCTAATCCATTAGTACACTTCCTTTTTTCAATGTGTATTATAATTTATTATTTCCTTTACAATTGCATGTAAGTAATAGAGAAACTTAATTGATAAAAACAACAACAAAATTTTAAAACTCAACTACGAGTATAAAAAACTATTTTAAAAGGTTTAAATTAAGAACTTCGTTAGAGATCGATGTTATAAATATAATAAAAAATCTTTAGATGGTTTGGACACATTAATAAATTAAGCAGTTCAAACAAACGTGTGGAGATAGTTTGAAGGAATTTATAAAATTGATGTAGATGAGACAGATGTTGTGAGTTTGGATGAAAAGGAAACTTTGTCTTATCTGTGGAAAAAATATATGGCGAAATTATTGAGTATGTATACATATTAATGACTCTTAGAGAATTTTTAAATTTATTTGCACAATAGAAGAAATCTATAAAATACATAATTTGCGAAAAAAAACAACAGGTAATTTAATTTGAATACACAATTTCAATTGATTTGGGTTTGTTGTCTTTCATTTGTCGTGTCCCCAGTAAACTAGACTTTTGCCTGTATCTCACTGAGGACTTAAAGTTTAGTTTAGAAAATTTAATGTAAATGTTTTTAAGAGCACCATTAAAATATTTAGAAATATGTAGTACAATCTTTAAAATGAATATGTTCATTATATGACGAAACATTTTAAAGAGAAATTTAATATTGACACATCGACAATTTAATACTTTCGTGAGTATACGGTAAAAGATATTCAATGGGAAATTAAAAAATAGCATTATCAAAAAATTGCTTTCTAGAATTGAAGGAAACTCATTATGAAATTTTATTTTCCTTTAAAATTTTAACATTATACTCTTTTTCAGTAAAATAGTATATTTCATGAAATAAAGAAAAGTTTCGACAGTCAAATATAATTTTAAATAATTGAATGTTTCAAAATATTTTAATATGATGCCTAATTGTATTATTCACGATGTTGTTCCAATATGAACTATTTTATTTTTTCAAAATGTAATTAATTATTCAAATCGTCCCGTCCCGCTTTCGATGAAAAGCCAATCCAATGAAGACATTCAATTGGTAAATTTGTTTTAACTGTATACTTTTCCTTATATACAGTGGAAATAATGAATGTACTTAATTCTCAATCTAAATATATTATTTCACATCAAATTGATTTGTGTCGTAGTAATTTGATGGCGTAAATTCTTTTAGAAAAAATATCTAATAATTTATTAATTGTACACAAAGTAGAAATTTTTACGTAATTCTGCGTTTTATTGAAAAATAACAAAAATTTCCGAGGCCACGATGTAGAACATTACTTCGTGTATTCCAATTTTGTTTTTCAGTAAAAAATGCTATCCCACGGTAAAGAGTACAAAGAAAATTTACAGGCAAATCATAACTTCAAGGTGCTCTTGCTAATTATTCTTGGTCATTTCAATTTAATTTTCGTATATAATTATGTTTATTTTTTGGACATACATATGTACTCATTTTGTTTAAGAAAATCTTTACTGTTTTTAACTTAAGCTTTTTTGTGCTGCAAGGAGCTTTCATACTTAATTGTTACTTTATTCAGTGATCTACTTAAAGAGTATTATTATAATTTACAGGGAATAGTTATTTTCAATATTCTAAGGAAGGATGTTGAAGATTTCCCGTATATTGTCATAAGTTTTTCAGCCAATATATTCACTCCTGGAGTTTTTCGTTCCATTATTTTTATGACGATTCTATCTAGAGAAAACTGTATTAGTATGATAGATAGATGTCCAAAATACGTGAATTTGTAATTTTTGCAACATTTTCAATTTCTGTTAATTTGTCCATCCGAACATCCACATTCCTCACTATGTGTTTCCAGCTTCAGTTTCACTTTTCCTCTGCACACTCATATTTGAATTATTGTACTTTAGGCTTATTTTTTTTATAAATACCCATTCTTCAGTACCGTACAAAAATAGATTTACCGTTATGTAATACTAAAGACAGAGAAAAAAAATATAACCTCACCCACTCATGATTAATGCTTTTAATTTACAAACATATCTGTATGGAGCTCAAGATTTATACCTAAATAAGCAATCAACGATATGTTTGCTTTGAACTTGTTACCTAAAAAATTGATAATGATATAATATATTATATTATAATGAATCTATAATTCGAAAAATTTCAAATTAAAATAATATTAAATAACTATATGTAAAATATACCCCATAAAACCGTAAAAAAGTATTTTAATATCGCCCATCTATGTGTATACTTACACAATATTTCTCATTCTGGCCCCTAGCGTCAGGAAATACCGTCCCATAAATCCATAATTCCAAAATGATATGATATAATTACTAAGACGTAAAAAATAATATATTCTTACTAAGTAAATATGTTGAACAACAAACGGAATGTTTTTAATATACCGACTGTACGACAGTTAATGTTGCTTCGTCAAAAAAAAACTTTCGGTACGAGACTGTGAAAATGTAACCGTGAGAAATAGCTACGAGTATACCATACACAAAACGTACCCACTTTTCTTACCGAGAATTCTTCCCGTCAATAGGAAATTGCTTCAATATCAATATTTCAATACAGAACTTCACATTTTTACTTGTATTATTTGAATTTTTTTTATATAATTTGAATAATAATTTCACAGAAAGACGTTTTACATTATTCCTAAAAAATAGTTTTTTTTAAAATTGAGATAAGAAAAATCGAATCCCGTATTGTATTTTTCCTGTTTTCCCAACACATGCCAAGAAAATACTGGTCATAATTGAAATACTCTCGATCTGCATAAGTTACTAGTTTATAGTTTGAACATTGAATACACCACTATAACAATGTGCACATCTTATTGATAGATTTTGGACAATCGTGATGAAAATCTTGAATCGTTTTATGCAACAAAAAAAGCAAACAGGAATGTTTTTTATAAATTATCAAATTGAATATTTTCACAAAACGATAATATGTTATAAATTTATTAGGTAGAAGAATAAAAATATATGTTTTAGAACGAATTTCTTATTAAGTAAGTTTTTTCAGCATTACAACAATATTTTCAATTTAAGAACAATACGACCTCCATGCCTTAGTTATTTAGATGGCTGTCTTCAAGCCCGGGGGTTGTGGATTCGATTTCTGCTAGAATCTAAGTTATTTTTAAAAAGTTTCCAGTTTGGTGTTCACCTTAACCTCTTAAACATATGTCTGGTTGGTTGGAAGTGATTGCTATTTGACAATAAACCTGCCAAATTGTACTATACATAATGAAAATATAATACTTTACAATACAATATTTTACTGGTCACCAAATGAACTAATTTAATAAAAGTTACATATTTTGTAAATAATATTAGTCAATCAACATCCGAAATGAATCAATTCAAACTGGTATTGTCATACTCGTATTTGTTTACAGCACTTGAGACATCAAAATAAAATCAAAATATTTGATTGTACGATGTACGACTATCCAACACACTTCATCATCTCAAGAGGGTATCAAGCTGATGGATGGATAACAATAGTGTTAAAAATGATTACTATTTTATGAACTCGCTTTCCTTAGCGGTTTTTTTATGATCTCTCGGGGTTCTATTCATGAATGGGTATCATGGAGGAAAAAAAAAACAAAATTAAAAAGTTGATCACACGAAACCAAACCGTTGCCGGCTACTGTTGCTACCGATTCTATTAAAAATTTCGTTCTGTCATTGATGCGTCATTAGTGCAGGGCATCTCGGCCATTTTGGAATAAACTATCTAAAAATATCTTTAGTCAGTGTCTACCCACATCATTTGGACTTTTTTAATGTCGTTATTGAAAAGAAAATTATTATTTTTTGATTCACATGTCTAATAATGCTCGTATAAATAACACAATAATATTCAATTTACGCTTTTTTATCGCCATATAACAATCGCTATTCTATCGCCTTTGCATATTTTAATGTTGTGTTATTTATGTTATCATTTGAAACGGTTAAAGCAAAAAACATTATTTCGTTTAAATTTAAGAGCAAAAGTATTATATAATATATTGTTATGAAAAGCTGATTTTAATTATACCTTATTATTTTACCATTCAAATATTTTACTAAGAATTGATATTTATGAAGTGCGTGTGACTGTTATTTATTTAAATATTTTGTCTTTAAATAACTTACATTTTTTTTTCAAATATAACAAACATACTTAATTAACAAAAATACAATTACATCAAAATTTACAAAAACATTTATATAGCAAAAAAATAGTTTCTTATCCATAAAAAGTAATGATAATTCTTCCTGAATTTCAAAAGAATTTTCATTTACTTTTCCCTCACTTGCGTCTTCACGATGAGCCACAAAATTTTCATTTTTCATAAATTATTAACCAAAGTTTTTCATATCCCACTGTACAAAAATTGCGTGAAAAAATCATACGAAGGTGTGCTTTTGTCACATAATCATAAATATATTGTTAGAGTATTTTTTTTCAATATACAGGTTTTAAACTTACATTAACTGTTATTTTTATATTTTCTACAATTATTACAATTAAGTCAAGTTTTCGTTTCTTATGACACACTGAAAGTGTTTTTCTTGTGTATATCAACTCATATTCAACCAGTTTCAGCAACTATATCAACTTTTTATCGTTAAGACAAACGCAGCTTATCCAAAGCAACTTATCCAAAGCACACATTAGTGGAGTAGAGAACCATTTAAAATTCAGCACTCACAAGATAGATACAAATTTAAAAACAAATCTTTCCCACCCGCAGACAGATTATTAGTACCAGTAAGTTAGCTAATCTGTGAAATAATATCAAGTTTTTGCAAACAATCAAGAAATAGGTAACGAAAAGTAAAGGAGGGGCAAGAAGGAAGGTTGTGAAAAAGATTGATAAATTGATTAATGTTCTCAGCGCTATTGTGTAGACATTACTGAAATCAAAGCTCCCGACCCAGGAAATGATCTCAAATTCTTGTGGGCTATATTTTTTGTCGAGTTTTTACGTTTTTCTGAAATTTCTCATGTAGCGGTAGACTTTTAATGATACATAGGTGATTACTTTTTTGTGTAAAATTAATTGTTTTAAAAGCATTTTTCATATAAATACGTGCTCATGTTATGGAAAAATATTTACTAAATATATTTTTTATGAGTAATAAATATTATTTTAGATGTACTCAAATTCATTTACATGTAAACATTGCCTTGGGTTTTTTTTCCTTTTGTTTAGCGTGGATCTCTATTATTCGTTGAGCAGAATCCATTAAAAATCACAATTTCGTATTTTAAGAAGTGTTTCAATGTTATTGCTATGTAGGAAACGAGCTTAATTTATTTTTACACTTACGATCAGAAACATAAGTATTTTTCAACGACTCTCATCTAACCGTTATTTTTTTAAAAGGTGATTTTACGGATACGCCACTGATTTTACATATAAATTTAAACAAAAAGCCTTTAAATGATATCATGAATGAATTCTACTTCATCCCTATCACCATTCATCTGGGAACCTCTTTCATATTTGATGTATTCTAAAATTAGAAACAAAGTAAATTTTTAAGTTCTTTCCATCAAACTTTTCACTCTTCTAGTATTTATTTACCTGCTCAACAGGATCTTGGTTACATACTTAATTTAAGTAAAGTCTAAATTGGGGACATTTTTCTGAGTCATTAGATTTTACAGCCATAGCTCCTAAGAAAAGAACAAAAATAAGTTTTTGGTCCTCAAATATCTTACATAAATACTATTTATTTTCATGATTTACTAAATAATATGTGACTCGAGCAGTCGCTTTCAAACTTTTTCTGAACTAGACACGAAGGTTCGACTATTTTTTACAATGTTATTTTATATTATTTATAGTTAAGACATTAACATTGAGGAGGTTTAAAGACACTGTAATTTATTTTATCAAACACTGTTTATTCCACTTTTTGTAACGGTATAACCCTACCGGTTTCAAGGCTTTCATCTCATCATCAGGGGAGCACAAACAAGACTCTTGTTTTGCTCCCCTGATGTTCCCCTGATGAGAGTTTGTGCTCCCCTGAAAAAATCTTGTTTGTGCTACCCTGATGATGAGGTGAAAACCTTGAAACCGGTAAGGTTATACCGTAACAAAAAGTGGAATAAACAGTGTTTGATAAAATAAATTACAGTGTTACTTTAATATAAATATCAATGTTTTCATCGTCTTTTTGCTTTCATGACTTAATTTTACCTTGTTGACATTTTGCTTTTCCAAGAAAACTTTTCACCTGTATGTGTTTCTTAACCATTTTCAAAAGTATGTTAAATTTGGTGTTAAAAGGACAAACATTTTATATCTCAACTATTTACGTTTCCATAGTAACAAAATCATTGAAATTGTGTTTTGGCATATGATATTACTTCTATCTTGTACCCGTATGTCCCGTATATATATTGTATATGTATTATATTATATTTTACTTACTTTAAGAATGCAAATTTCGACGACGTTAAGATGTGGTGTAGATCTTTTTTAAATAAATTGCTACCCTATTTTCTTACATAATTTATAAATAACTTTGATTGTGTGTTATGAAAAAAACAAAATCAATTAAAAATGTACAAAATAAGGCTGATTTCCCTCCAACATTAAAATATGGGGTATTTTTGTTGAAAATACTATTGATTTTTTATAAAAATATGTACATGTATATTATTTATATGATAGTTACAGGTTACAGCATTAACACTGTGGAGGTATAAAGACATTGTTATTTGTTTAGTAAAACACTGTTTCTTGAGTCTTGTTTGTGTTCCCTGACGATGAGATGAAAACTTTGAAACCGCTTGGGTTAAGTGGAATAAACAGTGTGTTACTAAATTACAATAAGTATAACTATATTTGTTTGTTACAAATAATCAATACAATTTTATCGAGATATTTTGTCCAAAGTAGACCACATACAATTTGGGAAAATATAAATTTTCCAAATAATTTTAGTAAAATTACATATCTTCCTAAGAATAGATTTTACTTATCAGCATTAGAGTTTGATGTGAAAATATTTTCTCGTAATTTTGTGGTACGAAAACTTTCTATGTGTTTTGTATTAAATGAATTTTCTAAATATGAAAGTAGCAGATTTCCATTATAGTTATTATTTTTCGTTAACACCTCTTTGCTGAAGGTTGGCTTATTTTCGATGCTTAACTTTTTATTATTTTCAACTTTTCATGGCATTTCGTTGAACCTGACGTTAGCTTATGGCAGTCTTCCCTAATTCCAGCCATCAACCATGAGATATTTGTCTTATTCTGTCATTCGATGTTATAAGTCGACAGAAGCCTCTCCTCTCCATCTTATTGTCCAAGAAATCATGAGCGGTCATTACCAGCATCAAATTTTAAATATGCCCTTTATTTATGTTTAACAGTGGGTTCTCATATTGAAGTTGTGTATGTATCTGCCAATAACGTTATGTTATGAGATATATCTATAACATTCGTATTTGCGACGAATCGAAATATGGCTGTCATGTGGAACCTAAAATAAATACAAATATCCCAGATTATTGATCAAGTATAAAAGAAGTATCTTCAACACCTTTATTGCCAGTAAATTTGCACTTAGCTATAGCAAACATTCGTCGTTTTGAATATGCTCGACTAACATTCCGGAAGTGTATGGAGAGGTCTTCTTACCTACCTGTATTACACATATTTATTATTAACTCTTTGAAATTAAAATAGCGCACCAGCTGTTAACCAAAAAACTTCTGTTCAATGTATCGTACATTTTTATACTCGTATCACCGGCAGTTGAGGTTTTTTGCAGTACGAGTGAGTACTACTCACAAACGAGATGGCTCAACTGAATTTATTTTCGTAAATCGGTATTTTCCACAGCTTGATGGATATATTTCGAATTGAGCTTCTTGAAAGTCTTTGTCGACATAACTTTTCTATCTGACACAAAAGTATGAACTGTTATTTTTATTATTAGTTTGTTGGGTTTACTCAAAACGGCCCTGATTTTCCCTTATTTTGTATGTTGCAAATTGGTTAAACTAGTATCTTCAAGAAATACAATACAACAAAATAAACGACAAAACTTTCTTACCTTATTGACCTAGTTGTAACCTCTATAATCTAATCAATTCGGCTCTTGTCTTCCACTCGGGGTTTTTGGGTTCACTTCTCTTTGATACCCAAAAAACAATGGGCCCTGTCTAGATTAAAAGTTCGTTAGTAATAATTCTTGCACGCGCTATACTCGTATATGTGCGAGTGTTGATTTCTCTCTAGCATTACCATAACGTACGATAGCGACTGAAAAAACTGGTGACCGAGGGTACAGTCGACAGAATGTGAGCAATGTGTCCTATGAGATGATTGAGAGTACAGTCGACAGAATGTGAGCAATGTGTCCTATAAGATGATCGAGGGTACAGTCGACAGAATGTGAACAATGTGTCCTATAAGATGATCGAGGGTACAGTCGACAGAATGTGAGCAATGTGTCCTATAAGATGATCGAGGGTACAGTCGACAGAATGTGAACAATGTGTCCTATAAGATGATCGAGGGTACAGTCGACAGAATGTGAGCAATGTGTCCTATAAGATGATCGAGGGTACAGTCGACAGAATGTGAGCAATGTGTCCTATGAGATGATTGAGAGTACAGTCGACAGAATGTGAGCAATGTGTCCTATAAGATGATCGAGGGTACAGTCGACAGAATGTGAGCAATGTGTCCTATAAGATGATCGAGGGTACAGTCGACAGAATGTGAACAATGTGTCCTATAAGATGATCGAGGGTACAGTCGACAGAATGTGAGCAATGTGTCCTATAAGATGATCGAGGGTACAGTCGACAGAATGTGAGCAATGTGTCCTATAAGATGATCGAGGGTACAGTCGACAGAATGTGAGCAATGTGTCCTATGAGATTATTGAGAGTACAGTCGACAGAATGTGAGCAATGTGTCCTATAAGATGATCGAGGGTACAGTCGACAGAATGTGAGCAATGTGTCCTATAAGATGATCGAGGGTACAGTCGACAGAATGTGAACAATGTGTCCTATAAGATGATCGAGGGTACAGTCGACAGAATGTGAACAATGTGTCCTATAAGATGATCGAGGGTACAGTCGACAGAATGTGAGCAATGTGTCATATAAGATAAATCGACTTAATAAATTAGTTAACAGGATCGACTTTAAACGTTGCATTCAACATGACCAGGGCCGGGAAGGATGGAGACTGTTGGTACATAGCAGATGACTAAGATGCTCAGCATTGAGCACGCGATAAAGAAGGAAAATATAATAAACATAGAGAAGTATTTCATCTTAATTTTTAAGAATGAATGAATTAAGACATGTATTTCCAGCAAGTCCCTGAATGCGGTTGGAATTCTATTTTGAGACGAACAATAAAGTGAAGAAAAGACTTCAGTACACCAACATTGGAAACGATGCAATTGGACCGAACGGTACACCGGCCAGCTCCGTCAAGCATTGAGCCTTAGAACAATGGGTCGCAATCTCGGAGTACACTGTTCCTCGCGTAATGAGCCGCGCGGGGGCGGAGCGGGGGCGTGGCGGGGCGGGGCCATTGAGACAGCCCACCTTTAGCCGCGTGCGCCACTTGGGATTTACGACCGATATGTTTATTAACGTGAAAAACTAAAATTAATTTTAATATTGGTTTTTCTTCTAGAAATTGTACTTTTGATCAGATTTATTTTGATATAATTATATGAAAACTTGTAATTGGTATCTAACTAGATTCTAACTGCTATTTCAACATTATCGTAAATATGTAAACAGGAATCCACGAAAATCAGGATGAAAAGTATTAGATTTTACAAAGCTAATGAATTCCATGACCTAGTTAATAAGATCTTCCAGCCCGGAGATTGTGGGTATGATTCCCGCTAAAGACAGATTTTTTTTTAAATGGTACCTGTATGTTTTTTTCTCTAAGAGCCTCTTTACAAACTTTCTGGTTGGCAGGAAGAGCCTTCCACGTAGTAATAAGCCAGAAAATACTGCACACAATGACGATGTTACACAATTGATGGCGTAAAAATTTATAAAAATAAAATATTTCGCTTTACCTTCAACATTTAATCAAGTTGTAATGTGAACCCAAAAAATAATTAAACAAAATAAAGATAACTAAGCTTCGTTTAAACCGTTTTAATACTCGTAATGGAACAAATCGTTTTCAATGAAATGCCGAATTTTTTATTTAAAAAAACTTGATAACATCTCTCGCTGAATAAACTCAAACTGGCATTACATATAAATTAGATTATCAGATAAAATAACTTTCCATTTTAAACATGTTAATCTAATTTAGTTAACGAATCATTTCCCCATTGCTAAATAGAATGCACTCATCACTTATCTGATCACTATCATTGAACTTGACGATAATAAACGTGATGTTTTTAGAATTACTAATCGAAATAATGTTTTTTTTAACTCGTTTAAAAAACCTATTTTATTGTTAATTTAAATGAAAAAAAAAAAAAATAATATATATAAATATATATATATATATATATATATATATATATATATATATATATATATATATATATATATATATATATATATATATATATATATATATATATATATATATATATATATATATATATATATATATATATATATATATATATATATATATATATATATATATATATATATATATATATATATATATATATATATATATATATATATATATATATATATATATATATATATATATATATATATATATATATAAATAATAAAAAAATATCATACTATTATTTATTATACATATGAATATATTTTTACTTAATAAAATTACGTAAAAAGTTGTCACTTTCTTCTGTTTATAATGATATTCACCAAATTATTAAAATAAGCTCATTTTTCGATAAAAAAAATTAAATACACCAATGATAATCGACCAAATTAAATGTTTTAGAAACGGCTTAGAATTTATAAAATGCTATTTCTGAACACTGTTAACCCCAAGTGTGTTACATGAATTTCCATTAGACAGTTAGTTACCTAGCGTCAGATCAACGATAAATTCTAGTTAACAGAAGCTTCAAAGTAAAAACCCGTCTAGAAACCGTCAGATTTCGAGAGCAAACGTCAAGGCAATTAAAATAAATTCTATAATTTAGATGTGAATGTAAAAAAATATATCACGCAAATTTACTATGTCCCTTTATAAATTATGAACCCAAAGTATTTGTCAATTTTCTATCTATTTTTGGAACGACTTTCATGATATGGAATCTTTAAGTATTTGTATTGGATAATTTGATAGAAGTTTTTAGTCAACAAAGAAAAATTAAATAAGCATTATTTTCCATAACAAAATAACAAAAGCTTAAAAAAACTATGGGTTATATTTATATCTGCAAGATTCAAGTTGATCCAGCCTGAAAGTTTTAAGACCTCGGCGCAGGTGTCTTGAATGCCTCCCTCCCTCTTCATCTCAGCGGATTCTGCAGCCTCCCACACCATCGGAAATCCCGTCCTGCACTCGCTCCGCGGTACTCTCGACCATCGCCGTACCGCCGCCCGCGCCGCAGTAATCAACTCCTATCTAATCTGTGAATATTAAGTGGTGATAACGAGACATAACCTATAAATCCGGCATTTATTGACGGGACACTAACAAGACAAGAACAAATGAATAATTTACATAAATTAAAGCTGTCAATAAATGTATTGATAAGAAAATTAGCAGTAAACTGTGTTAAGACAATCGTAAAAATGATAAGATTTAAGAACTTTGAAAATTGTGTATAAAATGATTTTTTTTAAATAAAGTGTTTTAAAATAAAATGTGTAAGAAAAAATAAATAAATTTATTTAAACTTTGAGCTTTTGTTGTGACCGTGCGTTGATATCTAATTGAAGTATTATTTACATGTGCTTAATAGAAAAGCGGAAAAGTGACCAAAACCTAAATGATGGAGCATCAACAGAACGGTGTTGATGTGTGGGTAGGTAAGGATATATTAGCATAATTATTGTTTATTCTTCGTGATATATTTAAAAAACTGGTTTGGGGGCGTGAGGGGCGTGCGGCAACCGTAAAATTTAAACTGATTTAAGCTGTTTCTGAATCCGTTCCGCATTGGTTCGAAGCCACCACGTGGAAATTAGCAAAAACGGAATGTAATAAATTTCAAGTTTCAAATAGGGGTTTTTAAATATATATATTATTCGGCATGGTCGTCCAATAGGGTTCTTTGAGTGAAACCTACAATCATTATTCAGGAAAATATGTAATTTTGACAGAAAATATGTTATTTTTAAAAGATACATCTATGAAGATACATAATTGTTAAATTTAATTTAATTTCAATAACATAAAATTATTATCCCCCAAATGCTATATTTATATTTAGTGTTTACATAACAATAAGGACAGTTTTATGACTTTCTTTTTTTATTTAAAAGTACAGTTCAGTTTTATTAATCAGACTATTTTGAATTATTGGCATTTAATGAAAAGGTAATTGTGATATTTTAATAACATACAGAATGTAAAATTTGTTTTTTAGTTATATGAATAATTTTGGGAACATATTGTATCAAATTAAGTAAAGCTAACATTAAATGTTTTCTAAGTGCACCATTATTATTATTATTATTAAGCAAGAAATTTACTAAAATGTATTTACGATGTGATTTTCTATATAATATTAATATTTCAACGCATATAACCTGTAAAATTGATATTTTTATTAAAAATTATATTATATGTTATGTATTCGTTTTTATCATGTTCACAAAAATACAAAAATGTATGAAAGATAAATAAATATTCAGATTCTTTTAGTTTGTTCAATCATGAGTTTATTTAAAAAGTTATCATGTAAAAAAATCATTGTTCTAACTTGAGCTTTTATATAAACCTGATTGATAGGTTGATGCGCATGCGCATGCGATATAACTTAGCAGTTTAATAATATCCTCAAGCTATAAATATCCTAATCAGAAAAGATAGCGTATCCCACATGAGACCAAGAATTAGATGAAATAAGGTGGCAACATCCTAAGTGGTTAAATACAGACTAAAATTATGATGGGCTCTAAACCCTCTTCTAATATTGACCATCTGAGGTCTGAAAGTTTAAACCGTTGTTATGAACGGGGCGGGGCGCATGTGATAATATTAATAATAAGAGTATTTACGAGTATCAACATAATGATATAATATGCTTAAAATAGAGCATGCTTAAAGCTGGAATTTTCGGAAGTTTTCATGATCAGTTGTTTTGCATTCAGAGTTTGACATATACCTTTGTTTTCGACTTCAACAATTTTCCTTCTTATCTCTCCCAACAACTTAATATAGGTATTATCTTAAGATATCAAATATTATCAAGTGCTGTTCTAACAAATTCATGTGTTCCCATTACAACTTCTTGATTCATTTTTCTAAATTTAACATTTTTTTAATATTTACGAGTAATCCACCCATCGTATATTATATATTGTACCATTTTACTAAGATCAATCCATTTACTAATTTAACTAAGCATCGTAGTTATTGCTCTTACACAAAATATGCAAGAAACACCTCATCTTCATAAAACAGATTATTCAAGATCTCTCAAATCAACGTATTCTCTTATTTTCCTCTCAAGTTTCATAAAATTATCTTTTAGAGCAAGAGGGAACATTATTTAAGAGATGAGTTGAAAATTTTATCTAAAATATTGATCATATTTAAATTAAAATATGTTTTCATGTCTGACCAAAGTTTTTGAAAGCTGTATGCATATTAAATTGTAGCTCTACTCTGAATATTCATACACTATCTATATTAATCAACAAATCTGATTATATATAGTATGTATCAATGAATAAATCGACACTTTTACGAAGATTTTTTTTTGAACTGAAGCACGAGCTAAAAATTTCCATAACATTCTAGATCATTTAAATTTATTACAGGAACTATTGATTTTTCATTGTTTGATGGGATTTTATGCATCTAATTCATTTAAATAAATATTTTTACCATCGATGTCTCCAGTGGTTAGCGTGCTTGTTAAGCAATTTATTCATGATTCAAATCCAGTGTTCAATTCCAGATTTTAGTTTGATATTTTAATATTTTGACGCAGAATATTTATCTTGCATAAATAAGTATGATGTCTTGAAGTAAATTGTCTTAATAAAAATTTCCCTAAATAATTTTTTTTTATATTATTTTATTTACAATCTCTATTGACAGTAGTTCAATGTTAAGAAAGTGATTTCAGGTAAGATTCTTGACTCAAATATTTTAAAACAAACTCTAATTTGTAATTTGTTTTTATCAAACACTGTTTATTCCACTTTGATACACTGTGCTCCCCTGATGATAAGGTGAAAAACCGGTAGGGTTATACCATTACATAAAGTGGAATAAACAATGTTTGATAGAACAAATTACAAAGTCTTTAAACCTCCACAATGTTAATACCTTAACTATAAATAATATACTCTAATTTATTCACGTGGAAACTGATTATAGTCAACGTTTATAATTAATTCATCAGATCTGTTGTAGTTTTTTTTTCAAATTTTCCGCTCCTGTTCAATGTAATGTTTTTGTAAGAAATCCAATTTCGTTCAACCTTTTGAAAAACCTTAATTCAGAATAAGTTTGAATTTTATTATCATTGCTGAAAATTATAGTAAAAAATAATCAAGCGAGTTTTTTATCGCTAAACGAGTGATTACAAAAAAATACGAAAAAATATTGTATTATATTACATTTTCCTTGTATTCAATACAACCTGGCGGGTATATTTCTAAATGGCGATCTCTTACAACCAACCAGGATGGTGTTTAATCAAGAATTAAGCTAGAACCAGACTACAATCCTTTTAAAAAAATCTTGTTGCTAAAGTGAATTGAGCCCGTAATCTTCTGATTGGAAGACAGGCGTCTTACCAACTAGGCCACGAAGGTTGTCTTCCGTGGCTCATATAATAATAATTTAATAAATGAAGAACCAAAATTTCGCTAACTCATAGGATATACTTTTTATAATTTTTTTTTCAATTGAAATCATTGAAATGTTTTGTTATAAAATTGAATTATACCTTATAACATGTAGTTCAACCGTTCAATTTCAATCACAAAAATATTTCTAATGATAATAAGCACTTTCCGATAATAAAAAAAAGATACGTCTAGACAAAACCTTGTCTCGCTTCAGTAGAAATCAGAGAATCGTATTACAAAATCTACCTTAACATAGTCTCAGGTTTTTGTTTATTAACATATAGCACCAACTTGCCAATTTAACTGAAATAATTTTCTCAAAGTCAAGTTATTACTCTTAAAACTCCAAACAAATCCAAGTTTTTTTTCTAATGCAAAGGTAAAGGGAATACATTTAGCTGAGATTTGTTATTTTTAACAATCTAAAAATCGTAATTTAAAAATTAATCTAAGTGACTATTCTCGTACAGCCAGTAGGATAAACGAGATAAAACATAATGTTAATTTTAATTACTTAAGTTTTTAAAAACTCAATTCGGAAATTATGGAAAACTCTATTAAAACAAAACATTGAAAAACTGTTACTCTTACACAGATTTTTATTAATCAAACATATCATACTCCCTTATATCGAGAATTCACGCTTTTTCTACATTTATTAAATATATTTAATTAAATGACACAAATTCCTATCTAGAGTTTGTTTACGATAGATTTTTGGTAGTACTTTGTGTCTAAAAAATTAGACCGAAAATAATTATTTAGAATGAGTTAATAATGTTTTTTTCACAATATAAGAAGTCTAATACTGGATATGTTAAGGCATTTCAAGTGGCATTAGACCAAGTTCCTGAAAGTTGTATAGAGTTGAATAGATAGAGTATAATGATAACATCTTCGATTTTCTTCAAATGTCGCATGCTACTTATTCAGTTATTCTTCAAATGTCGCATGCTACTTATTCAGTTATTCAGGATTCTCAGGTTGTTAACCAATTTGAGAATACTTCTCCATGCCTCTAGGGAAGACATACGAGTAGATAGAGAACCATCTCCTCGCTGCATATCGAGTTGTCTGCACTTCATCGCACTTACACAAAAGGGAGCTTTCAAGTTCTTGATAAAAGTGGAAGGCAAATGTCTGAGCCACGTATGAGCTTTGGCTGCAATAAAAGATATTATTTCAAAGCTTTACATATATAATTAATGTGGTCATCATCAACAGTATCACGACATACCCCAATCGAGATAAAAACATTCCACTTATTTCTACTCTAACATACATCTTTCGCCTCTGCCACACCCATACCGACTTATTTTAAAGATTTTTCGCTTTTCCCCTTTTTAGAATTTTATTCATTTAGTAGTACAGTGAAACCCCGTTTTTACGTGCCCGGAATTCACGTTTTCCCGCTATTTACGTTCGATTTTTACAATCCCGTTTTATTTTAGTACATTTTAGTGTGTCAATTTACATTTTTTTCGTTTCTTTTAATTTTTCGTTGAATCCCTTCAAATAATGTCTCAGCAAAAAAAAACATTATCGGTTCAAGAGAAAAGGAAAATTCTCGAAAAAGTGAATAAACACACGTTGGTTCACGTGTTTCGCTAGCGCGTGATTTGGGAATACCCATTACAACTTTGGCTACGAGAGTAAAAAATCGCGAATCGATTGAAAAAAGTGCGATGCAATGTGGTACCATGGCGATAAAACGCATGTACATACGACCTTCAAAATACGATGAAATGGTTGAAATCCTTAAAAAATGGTTTGTCAGCTCGCGTTCCAGCAATATGCTAGTCAATGGTCCATTAATTCGAGATAAGGCCCTGTCCATTGCGTCTCGATTAAATATCGAAGGATTTACTGCATCAAATGACTGGATAGATTGTTTCAAGAAGAGGCATTCTGTGGTGTACATATCAGTTTGCGGGGAATCTCGAAGTGTTGATTTGGAGATCGCTGAAGATTGGAAGCAGACGGATGTTCCTACTCTAATTGTGATGACATCTGAAGTTATGGATATCGATGATATAGTGGACAGTCACATCCACGAAAACTTATCCGACGAAGAATTATCTGGTGAAGAAGAGGTAAACTTAACCCATCCAATTCCAACAAAAGAAGATGCTATGAGGCATATTGAATGCCTTAAAAGTTACTTTACTAGCATTGAAAACGTACAAGACGAAACTTTCTTATCGATTTATAAGATCGAAAGAGCTGTAAACCAACACAAAAATGTGTACCAAACCGATTTGCGTGATTATAGGTAAAAATAATTTTATTTTTTTTTTAACCCCGAATCTACGTTTTCCCACTAATTACGTTTTTTTATGTTCAAAAACGTAAAAACGGGGTTTCACTTTATTTAATCTTCTTAAACTTTTAGTACCTTATGTGCTACTGAAGTTAATTTTCTTAGTAAATCTTTCACTATTCATTTATTATATGTAGCCAAACCACCTTGCTTCCCCTTTTTTATCTCAAGGACTTTTATATCAAGGACTTGATTTTCTTTTCATCCACATTCGTATTTTCAAAGTAATTATATGGAACACTTGCATTTCCAGCGTATTTATCTAAATGTGTTCACTCTTTTGCCACAGTCAAGCTTCGCTTCCATATTATTGAGACCAATATGCCATTGTGAGCAGTCAGATTCGTTTCAATATAAATATCTTGCTTGATAATGACATTGTATAACCCGTCATTCGCTTTATTGCGTGCTGTTACTCTTCTTTCGATGTCACATGTCAGGAGGCCATCCGATGCAAACGAGCTTCTCAGATACACGTTCTCAACTTGTACATTAAGTGATACATCAATATCTGTAGTTTCCACTAAACATATTATTTTTAACCTACGAATTTTTAGCCTTCGATTCATCACTCTACTTTTTAAATACCTTGTATAAATACAAAACCTTAATATTTTTTAGTGTCCTTTAGGAAATTCTGCTTTCTAAACGGTTTTAAAAAAAATGTCCTTTTATGTAAAAAATCTTTCGAAACGATAATTAATACTTTTTGGCCAAATCTCATCACCCGTTAACAAACAAATTTAGTACTCTATACATTTCATTATTTGAGTAAAGAATGAATGCATAGGGAAATATAATAATATTTGGGAAGAAACTAAATAAAATTTGAGGAAAAATTAAACTGATGGGTATGAGTGGAATCATATATAAGAATGGAAGGGTTTTGTCAAAAAAAGTAAAGGTTTGTTTTAGACGGAAGGAATATTTCGATAAACAATAAAAAATGACGAGCATTTAAAAAAAAGCGAATGAGATAAGTCTAAAAGAGTACAAATGGATGTAAAAGAAATGAAAAAAGGAAAATATCAGGTAGTGATGAAGTGAGTTCAGAAGAAATAGTACGTGAGGGTGAACGAATGATTGAGTGATACAGATGTTCAACAAGTATTAGGAATCTGACTACACACCGAAAGACTGAAAAAGTGCAGTAAAAGTTTTGTCATATAAAGGCTAAGGTGCAAAAATGGATCCTGGAAGTTACAGAGCCGTTAGATTGCTGAGTGTAGTAAGATACAGAAAAATTCTGGTAGATAAAGTAAGAAGAAAGACTAAAAGAAAGTGTGGGATGTTCTGAATGCCTTTTTAAGTGCAAGAGGAGGAGGGAATCAGATTTCCTCTATGCCTGTGATCGTGAAAAAATGTATGGTAAAAAATAAAAATGAGTATTGTGTGTTTATTAGACGTGGAAAACCCCGTATAATAAGAGACAAGTAATGGAAAATATTGAATGAATAATGTGTTGAATATAAATAAATATACGGTATTGCGTCATTATGTTATATGCTAGAAGAAAAGCATGAATAAGAATAAATGGTCCCTTGACTGAGTTGTTTAATATTACAAAAGAGGTAAAGCAAGAATGTTCTATATCTCCCTGGTTATTTAATATTTTCATAGATAAATTTGTGATCGAACTGCAGAGTTCAATGGATGACATACAAATATTGAATGGGAATATATGTGGATTTACTATACGCTGGTGATATGGTAATGTTAGCGGAGAATGGGGATAAATTACAGAGTTTAATAATTAAATTATGTAACATATGCGAAGAAAAAGATCTGAGAATAAAGTAGTGGTGATAGAAAGTGTGAAAGGAAAAGTAAATGCGATATATGGGTGAGCAATGAAAGATTGGAGCAAGTTGTATAATTCTACTATTTGGATAGTATTATATCAGAGCTAAGGGGAATATCAAAAGGCGTGTAGCGATATAAAACAAAGGCAATGGGACATTAAAACATATATACTCGAACGGGCATTATTAAAATATTCTGAAGTGATAGTCCACAACAGTATTTTAGTACCAACTTTAATGTATGGGGGTGAAATGTGGAAATGAAAAAAGACTGAAAGGAGCTAAACGAATGCTGAGTATACTGAGAAGAATACATGGAGTGGAGTACAGTAAGTGATTAGGGATGAATGTGAACAAGGCTGATGTGTTGAATAAAATGAAGAAGAGCACTCTGAGGTGGTTTGAACATGTAGAAGAAATTAAGAAAGACAAAAGAAACTAATATGCAGTGCAAATGTGATTAGAAGGCGTAGTAGAGGAAGACCCAGGAAAATATGGTTGGATCAAGTGGATGATATTTGTAAAGATGGAAATGTAAAAATTTAAGAAATCGTATAGTTTGTATGAGAAAGTGTATAGATATAGAAGAGACCAAAGATGTGTCAAGATAGAAAACTCTTCCACTCGATCCTCTCTGCCTACCCCAACAGGAAAATGGCTGATGGTATGTTTGTATGTAGTAAAAAATAATTTATGAAGACAAGATATCTCAGTTTTAGGAAATGTTGAAAAATTCCAAATCATAACAATAAAAAAAAAAATTTAAATACAAAAATTAAGTGTTTCCCAGATATCATTCATATAAAATGATCGAATCTCAGAAAGTGTCACACACCTGTGAGTTCAACCAATCGGTTCGGACTTGTTACAGTTGATTTGAATGTCCATCTCCTGTAAAATGGTTTCGACCCCCTCTAGTTCTTGGGCAAAAGGCCGCAGCCAGAAGCGGGCCAGGTTCTGCTTGACTGGAAAATAATTTTCCAGATCGATGGACAAGTTTCATTATTTCGAAAGTTCGCCGCTCCTTGTCTGCGGCCCGCGACCTTTTTGTGCTCTTACCCCACTTGCCATTTCGAAAAGTTTCTTTTTCATTTATTTTTGTTATTGCCATTTTGTGGTGAAATACAATAAATATCACGAGAAGCGTTTCATAATAGTATTTGCTAAGTCTAGCCGTCTAATCATGTTTAGGCTCTCAAAAAGTATTTCTTGCAAAATTGTAAGAATTTCGACAGTTTGTTTTTGAAACGTTATAAATGTATTGTTGCTATGAAAAAATTTTTATGAACAAATAATGTTATCTTAATAAACGTTTGTTGTGTGAATACTTTTTACCTGTTATTTCACAGTATACTAAAAAACCTGAAAAAGGCTTTATATAAGTATGATAAATATTTTAAACTGAGTGACTATTATAAACAAAGGCGAAGATAGAAAATATTAAAAGCTTATACATACATACCATCAAGCCGTCTCCCTATCAGGGCAGGCCAAAAAGAGAGAACGCCAGATTTTCCCATTGCGACACATATCCTTCGCCTCTTCTACAGTCATACATAATTTCATACAGCTCGTACGATTCTTCTGATTTTTCACATTTCCTTTTTTTTTTCAAAATATCGCACACTATATTCAAACATACTTTTCTTGGTCTTCCTCTACCACGCCTTTCATTCACATCTACACTAAATACTCGTATTTGTTTTGTTAGACTTTCTTTATTCATTCGTTTCACCTATCCAAACCATATTATCGATTTTCATCTTACTCAACATATTAGCCTTAAGTTCACACTCATCCCTAATCACTCCATTCCGTATTCTGTTATACTCGTACATTGTCCCCCCATATATAATTATACTCGTATGTGCACGCATTTCTACAACATTTATTTGGCTCTTTTCAGTCTTGTTTCACGGCTACATTTCTCTCCCATACTTCAAAGATGATACTAAAATACTCTTGTGGACTATCATATTAGCTGAATTTTATACTGTCTGGTTCGATTATATGTTATTTATATTTTAGTGCCTCCTTAAAAATCACTTCAGTGTTATTCTCCAGTAAATGAACTCTTAACAAACCTTGAAGTCGTGAACAGTTTTTTTAAATACACGTCTTTCAAAACAAATAAAATAATCATATAAATAAAACGAATACGTTTTTCTTCCCTTTCCTCCTTAAGTATTGATTTTCATTCATAAATGAATATCGATGTTCGTGTAGTATGCAATTTTACACATTACAGTTATTTTCAACACAAATATCTCATCCATACACTCAACTCATAATTCATTAGTTTTATAAATTTGATGCTCTCGACACATTTTCTTATTGTATCTTTTTTACTTATTGTCACCAACTTTATGAAATTTTATCTGTCTCGTTTTAATATTATATTCTTTAATTTTTTCTCTCGGTTATTTTCAGGAAACATTTCTGTAATATAATTATTTGATAAACTAAGTTAGTTGAAATACTTTTTGCATTAACTTTCCGTGGGCTGTCGAAAAGAGTGATATATTACAATATTAAAATCTATCTGACTCAGATATTAAAATTCAACAATTTGAATAAATCACACGATTTACAGCTTTTCGTTTATATTTATTTGGAACTCTCGACATCTAATAAATATCACACCCCGAAATGTACTCGTACATGGTATCAACTATTCCGTTTTCTATTACATAAAACTTGGTTTCAAACTTATAGAGAAAAATCGAAAACACTAGTCACTGTACCAGATACATTTTGGTTTCGTTAAATATTACTATTGTAGATTTTTTGAAAAACTTACATTGATTTCTCTACCTCTGATGATTATTGATCCATGGTAAGTACATATTTTCATCTAATATCTTGGTAAACTCTAGTGCCTAAATAAAAAAAACGTTAAAAAATATTTTTCTCAGGACAGGGCCGCGTGAACCAACTCGGAGGTGTATTCATCAATGGGCGACCTCTGCCTAACCACATCAGGTTAAAAATCGTGGAGATGGCCGCCGCTGGAGTGCGACCATGCGTCATCTCCCGTCAGCTGAGGGTTTCCCATGGATGCGTGTCTAAGATTCTTAATCGCTACCAGGTCAGTTATTCCATCTAGATACTGATATATTCTCCTCATTCAACTAACAATTACATCAGGTTCCACATCATGGAATTGGCCACCGTGGGAGTACGACCCTTCGTCATCTGAGAGTGTCCCATGGTTGCGTGTCTAAGATCTCAAACCACTACCATGTCAGCGCTACCATCATGGAGAAGATTGTTCAGATGGCCGCCGAGAGATTCGACACTATTTCTAATGATATGAACCTTTTCTTCTTTCATACTACCATGTATTCTGCTTCAATCGTACCGAAGTCATTAGATCTTGATCCTGCTTCTCCATAAGGGTACAACTGCGATGGCCTAGGACTCTACTTTAATATATTCTCTTCCGATCAACTCACGAGATGTAATGGACAAACACCATCAGATATGACAAAAATTTGGTGCCATACACGAACATTGACTTGATAGGATTTTTGGAAAATGATTATCATGGAGGTGAGACTTTATGTTATTGCTTGTTCAACAGCAGACTCATATTCAACATTGGTATTTTTTTCTTATATCAAATGTAAGATATTTATTCGCCTTCGTTTCCCCGATGTTTCTAAATAGTCGATAGCAGATTTTTCTTAGTGCATGTTCAATTTTTGTCCTTTGTTTCTATCTCGCCTCAGTATTTATTTATACTTAGGTATATTTGTTTAAAGGAATTCGAAGAAATGTTTTTATTTAACTTTATGAGAATAAAACGTGTATCAAACCACAATACAATCTAATATACAAATTATTTATTCGTAGGTTTAAAAATAGCACAAACATCTTTAATTTTGAAAGTATCTTGCTACAATTTAATTATACTAAATCTGAGTAATTAGTTACCAGAAAATGTTAAAGTGTATAAAATGATATTTTATGATACCTATTTCACAATCTTGAACTATTTAGTAGGAATCCGTTTTATGATACCTATTTCACAATCTTGAACTATTTAGTAGGAATCCGTTTTTTTGAGGTACTCAAAAGAATATAAAAATTTACTTTTTTTCTGACAGGAAACGGGGTCAATCCGTCCAGGCGTCATTGGAGGCTCAAAACCTCGGGTCGCAACCCCCGAAGTAGAGTCGCGGATAGAGGAGCTTAAGAGACAGAATCCCGGGATATTCTCTTGGGAAATTCGAGACAAGTTGATTAAGGTAATATATTCATATTTTTACGGGCAAATAAAACTGGAAAGGAGATAAAACCTGAAACCATTTTTGTTTTGCACCTATTTAAAAAATTAATATTTTTACCTTAATTTTATATTGTTTCCGGAGAAATGTAATGTGTTTGGTCGACTAGATAAAAAACTGGTCTCTGTACAGAAGATTACTAGTTCAAAACACATGCTAAACTACTCCCTTTGGACAAAAAAATATTTTGCCTTTCGAATTTCATTGCAGAGTTTAAATTTTATGATTTCAATCATACGTACTCGCACTTACTCTAATAAAATTTTGATCAATCCATGAACTAATGCCGGTTTTCATAATTTTATCGCCTTATTTCTCACGTCCTCTTGGAACTGCCATTAATAATTTACCCGCAAACATAATTTTCTATATTTCTTGGAAGTGGCTTACTTTATGATAAGTTCGATTCAACATGATATTTTATTACTGTCTACCTATAGTAAATACATCTCAGCATTTTAATTTCTAATGAGTTTATAACGTTACATCTCTTGGATTTATAATGAGTTTATAGCGTAACATCTCTTGGATTTAAGATACACAAAAGGGCATCGTATACATTTTGATATGTATCGTATGATATTAATTCCTGTATGTAACTTGAAAATACTTTATATAATGTGCGTTGAAGTTGATTATACTAACATGTCTTACATTATTTTATAATAAAAACGGTATTGTTTGTTCAATAAATAAAGTTTAAAAAAATAGATGACAGGACAACGGATCAACGTTTATTTAGTAATATACTAAGAATACGGATTGAAGTTCTGTCGAGATAAAAACATTTTTTCGCCAAAAATGTTATTTTTTACAATATTTGCTAACTTAAGAAATAATTCTACTCCTCTAAGACATTTAAAGGTGAAACGATTGCTTAAATATTACATTTTATATTTGGACTTCTTTAAGGACTTTCTTTACTTTAATGTTGACACTTTTATTGTGTAGATTTTTTAGCTTCACCGATAAATTTAATTTATTGAGAATCAGTAAAATGCGAGGACTACCTTAATTTATTTACAATTTTGTCAAGTTCTAAATAAACCAATTTAATACATGTTCATTAATTACCATCAGCAGTAACAAATTCCTACTGAGAGCACGGAAGTTCAGAAGTTATAAGGTTTCAAAGAAAATTAAATACCTGAGCACTTTCTTTCAGACAAGTAACGTCAACTTAGATGTTTGGACATAAATCGATATATTTGACTGCTCGATTGACTTTAATCTTAGTATATATTTTGAGTTTTTTTTATGAAGGAAATTTACCTGGTGAGATTGTTTATTGATTTATAAAGAGGTCTGCAGTTAAATCGATAACGAGATACATTCCAAATAAATAACCAAAACTCTTACAGTTGTCTGTTGTCTCTCAACTCAATGAATGCAATGGAATGTATATTTGACGCAGGTAAATTTTGACTTTATAAAAGCCCTACTGAAGAATTGTACTGAAAATGTCATGGAAGGGTGGGGTTTAAGCTGTGTCTTATGGAGTTCCACGCTCTGAATGATCTGGCACCACATGACATAATGGAATTATATTTTAGGGATATACACTTTGGGTGACGCATAACATACTCTAGGACGTCTAGTTGTCCGAGTGTTAACTGATCGAGCGAATAGTTCGAGCTGCCTCGATCGATCTTTTGAGTTGGCTGGCCTTATAGCGTAGAACTTTCTCTGGAACGAAACTTGGTTACTGGCATACATACATTCAATAAGGTTCCTGGGTTCGCACTATTTGAGAAATATTACATTGAATTACAGGTGCCCCTGGAGTGACATTTAACGTTGATAGTAGCGGCCGTGGTTTAATGGTTAACATTCACGCTAAGCAAGCGTGCACTCCAGGTGCCAACCTTGCCACAGGAACTTTAGGTTTAATCTGTTAAGACTATGTGTGCACACAATCAACCAATACATGAATAGATGTCTTCTATCCGCAGGATGGCTAAAAATCATACTGGATCACGAGAAATTGCATTTAGTATCGAATTTGATCACTAAATGAGGACAAAAATGTATTGTATATAAAAAATGTGTGAACATAAAACGATTCGCCGCCAAATTGAAATATGAAGTATATCCATGAATATATATTTTATGACCAAACTTGTAAAAATATGGGAAAACCGATCTATAGTTCTCAACACCAAGATTCGGTGAGAATTCTGATTTTCTCCATAGCATCCATGAGGTGGAAATATGGACGCTGAGAAAAAAAGAAAGAAATATGCTTGATGGGGTTTTAAAGAGCTCATAAAAGAAAGAAAGAGACAAATGTTTCACATCTCATGAACTGTGAGATTAATGTGTCCATCCTCTAGGATCATCTGGTCAAATAAAGGTTGTCAATAATATACAGGAAGAGAATAGTGTAATATTTCGCACATGTTGCTAGAAGAGAATAAGACATCTAGGAAAAGCTGGCAGTGAGTAGATATGTTGAAGGGTGGCGAGCAAGACGACAGCATTCAGCACGCTGGATAGACCAAATCAAAGCTGGCAGTGAGTAGATATGTTGAAGGGTGGCGAGCAAGACGACAGCATTCAGCACGCTGGATAGACCAAATCAAAGCTGGCAGTGAGTAGATATGTTGAAGGGTGGCGAGCAAGACGACAGCATTCAGCACGCTGGATAGACCAAATCAAAGCTGGCAGTGAGTAGATATGTTGAAGGGTGGCAAGCAAGACGACAGCATTCAGCACGCTGGATAGACCAAAAGCTGGCAGTGAGTAGATATGTTGAAGGGTGGCGAGCAAGACGACAGCATTCAGCACGCTGGATAGACCAAATCAAAGCTGGCAGTGAGTAGATATGTTGAAGGGTGGCGAGCAAGACGACAGCATTCAGCACGCTGGATAGACCAAATCAAAGCTGGCAGTGAGTAGATATGTTGAAGGGTGGCGAGCAAGACGACAGCATTCAGCACGCTGGATAGACCAAATCAAAGCTGGCAGTGAGTAGATATGTTGAAGGGTGGCGAGCAAGACGACAGCATTCAGCACGCTGGATAGACCAAACAAAGCTGGCAGTGAGTAGATATGTTGAAGGGTGGCGAGCAAGACGACAGCATTCAGCACGCTGGATAGACCAAATCAAAGCTGGCAGTGAGTAGATATGTTGAAGGGTGGCGAGCAAGACGACAGCATTCAGCACGCTGGATAGACCAAATCAAAGCGAAAGCGAGATTATCATTGAATGCTGTTCTCATCATGGTTCGGGAGCCGGAGGCGAATCTTTTTCTCAATCCCAGATCATCAGTGAATCACGACGTTAAGCCACGAGCAAGACGACAGCATTCAGCACGCTGGATAGACCAAATCAAAGCGAAAGCGAGATTATCATTGAATGCTGTTCTCATCATGGTTCGGGAGCCGGAGGCGAATCTTTTTCTCAATCCCAGATCATCAGTGAATCACGACGTTAAGCCACGAGCAAGACGACAGCATTCAGCACGCTGGATAGACCAAATCAAAGCGAAAGCGAGATTATCATTGAATGCTGTTCTCATCATGGTTCGGGAGCCGGAGGCGAATCTTTTTCTCAATCCCAGATCATCAGTGAATCACGACGTTAAGCCACGAGCAACACGATTAAGAACAAGTGGAAGAAAATCCATGAAAAAATCAAGCGTATTTGTGCTTACGTTTATTCGAAAAACAACACATTTAAAGCTTGTTTTAGTCTCTTAGCTTAAACATTTTATTACATTTAATGTGAACATTTTTATAGTCAATTAAACATTTTACTTATTTTATAGCTTAACAAATTTTATTGGCTTTGCGAGATGGAAGATTTATAATGCGAAAACTGAAATATATAAAATCCAAACTAAATGAAGTCATAAAAACAACACTCGATTTTTCTGAATGGTTAATGAATACATTTACCATAATAATATCCCGATAAGAACTAGCTAAAGTAGTTTTATGATAGTTTGTTTCGATTTACTAAAAATCGCAAATAATATATATACGAGTATATATGATAGGTTTATTAAATAAAGCTAAAAGGAAAACAGCGCGATTATTCAACAGGTTTACATATTTATAATCACATCATACCCCTTTTTGGGGCAGGCAGAGAATACAAATCTTTCTAAACCATGCTTATTTTTAGTTTATTAATAATATCAATACGAGTATGACATCCGTGACCTCGTTGATAAGACGCCTGTCTCCCAACAAGAGAGGCAATCCCCTTTGATACCCATTTTTATTAAAAAGGTTTTCAATATGGTTTTCACTTAAGACCTCATTAATACCTTTCTGGTTTATTGGAAGATAAACCAGAAAGGTATAAATGAGGTCTAAGAAGTAGCAACAAACCCGCCAGGTAACACTTTTTACGAAAGTATAATGCTGTACAATTCAACATTTCTCAATAATGTATGTACAATCATATCAAACCAATCAAACACGTATTTCAGTATTTCTCCAATATCTCAGAATCATTAAATTTGGGTTGAATCCTTTTTGTATTTATAAGTTTTTTTAAATAATATACTTGTTTTAGTTAACAAAAAATATCAGGAACTTTACGTGGTATGTATAAGTCTGCCTTCGTGACGAATATATGTTATTGTTTTTTTTGTTCTCGAGGTGAAGTATTGTAACTCACTATTTAGTTCGTTACCAGCAATGATGAGGGAATGTTAATTGATATTTCAGGAAGGAATTGCTGATCCTCCAAGTGTATCCTCTATCTCCAGGCTTTTGAGAGGAGGGGGAAGATCGGATTCTGAAGGAAAAAAGGACTACACCATCGATGGGATCCTCGGAGGTACGTTTATTTTCATATGTATATTTTGTCTTGTTAAATATCCGTGTATTTAAAAACACTTTCATTATCTATATGTTAGAATATTTTTTAGCCGTATTGCTATATAAGAAATTCTGATTTCAATCTAATGTAAGTATATGCGGGTGGAATTGTATAATTGTACTACACTTTGGTTGTATACAGCGGGTTTATTGGTAAATGGCAGTCCCTTCCAACCAACTAAAAACGTATTAAACAAACCTTACTAGAAATCCAAACTGGAATCCTTTTTTAAATAATCTGGGTACCAACGGGAATCGAACCACCGAGTTTAATAAATAGGTTTCATATCAACTAAACCATGGTGGTCAGTCTATGAATTGTGAGTGTTAATGAAAGAATGGGACATTCCTTTAAAACCATTAAGATTATTGACGAATCGCGTAGTCTAGTTGGTAAGACGTATGTCTTCCAACCCAGGGATTGCGGGTTCGACTTGGGTTGGTAGGTACTCAGAATTTAAAAAAGGTTTCAGTCTGATTTTCATTTTGTGAGTCTAGAGTCTATAGTATCTTTTTGGTTGGTTGAAAGTTTCTTTTTAGTTGGTTGAAAGTATCTTTTTGGTTGGTTGAAAGAGACACATTTTAATAAATCCACGGAGTTGTACTGTAGTTATTAATCGCAAGAGTAATACAATAAAAGATTCACCGTAACCTCCCCCCCCCCACGACCCATGTGTACTACAAGTCTTTTACTCGTGTTCGAGTTTAATCATTTCAAGGAAAAAAAAGACCGTTATTTCATACTCATATTTCATTAATGTAACTCTTACAACTTGATTATGTAAATTATCAATTCGTTTTATAATAAACAAGCACTAATAAATCTCTAATAAATCTCAAATCAATCAATAAAACATAATTGCGTAATGAATTAATTTAAATAATCAACCAAATATTATTGATAAACCATGCATACATACCATCACACCATATCCTTTGTGGGGCTGTCAGAATGGACAGATACGAGGGGAGGTCAATAAACTCGCGGAATTAAGGAGTTAAGGGAGGGGGCGGTAGTGCGCATGCACATGTCCCAATAATATGACTCATTATTATATATTCACCAAATTTTAATCTAATTTTGATACTATTGTTTAAGACATCGTCGGGAAAGTATGTCAAACGTTAAAAACATCCCGAGTATGAAAAAAAAACAGTATCGCGCAGTCATTAAGTTTCTCACAAAACAAGGTAAAATACCTCAAATCATTTTGGAAGAGGTGTTAGCGGTTTACAGGGACTGTTGTCTTGGAAAAACAATGGCTTATAAGTGGCTTAGTCTTTTTAAGTAAGGGAGATAATCGATTGAAGACGATCTCCGTCCAGGACGGCCTGTTGAGGCAATTTCTTTAAACATCGTCAAAAAAGTAGAAAAGTTTGGTTTGAATATCCTCCATCAGCATCTAGGAATGTCAAAAATTAATGCAAGGTGGGTACCCAGAATGATCACGCCACTTTAAAAACAACTAGGCTTCGAATGTTCACGGCAGATTTTGGACCTCTAGAAACAACAAAGGTGAGATTTTGAGCCTAATCGTTACTGAAGATGGATCTTGGGTTCCTCATTATGAGCTTGAGTCGAAGCATGAGTCCATACAGTGGCATAACAAGTGCACACAGCCCCTTAAGAAGTTCAAAGTGTCGCAATCGGCTGGAAAAATTATGGCAAATTTTTTTGGGATCTGGACATAATTTTCATCGTTTCCCAAATTTACCCTGATTTCGGTGAAAAATAAATTTAGATGTAAAACGACAGAATCGAAACGAATGAAACCTAAAACTTAAAACCAAAAGGAATAAAGTTGACAATGGGGATGATACTGCACCCTCTCCCCCTCTCCTCTTTCATACAAAGCCGGTAGAAATTTACAAACAATAAGAATAGTGAGTCACAACACAGGTATTACCTACAAAATTGCGGTCTTTGAAGCGTATGAAGACGAATAATTGTTTCATCCTTTCAAAAATTTGGGGAGAAATCACTGAAATAATAAACCATTTCAAGGCGACCGACCATGTGAAAATATTTTGCAGGGAAATCGGCGGTGGTTTTAAAACAGAACGCCAAACAATGGCGCGCAGTGTATTTCCGCACACACAGCTTTTGTTGAAAGTAATCCAGAGATGTATTCTTGCATTGTTAGAAGCGGCAACAATCAAAACTACACGTGTAAAAATATTTCTCTTGTGAAGTTGAGTGTTGAAAACATGAAGGTAAATTTGTTATCAATTTTACGCACAATAGAATTCCTACATTCAGGCTTTTTTTCAAAGTCCTTGCGCCGTGAGAGTAATGTTCGTTGCAACAAGTGAACACCAAACGTGAAAACAGTTTAGCCAAAGTGCCTTTATTGTTTGTATATTCGTGTGTTGTGTGTTTGTATATTGCGTAATTTTGGTATTTTAACTTAGTAATAAATGCTTAAAAATAAAGTACATTTTTACTTAAAACATGTGTACTAAGTAAAATGAAAAGAGCCCTCTGGGATGATTTGGACATGTAACACAACATATTGTAGAACAAATGAATGCAGAAAGAATAACAAAACAAATATAAGTGCACACGTAAAAGGCGTAGTGGGGGAAGACCAACGTAAGTATAATAAGATCAATAAAATGTTATTATGAAAGAAAGAAATACAAAAAGTCAGAGAAATCGTATGAACTGCATGAGAAGGTATATTGTGTAGAGGAAGGCTAAAGATGAGTATTGCAATAAGAAAGTCCTCTGCCCACCCTGACAGGGGAACAGCTTGATGGTTATAATAAAGCTAAAACTCATATGTGTACATATGCAATATGCAATAAATAATATTTAAAGATTTTAGAAAAATATGGGCATTCTCTTTCAAAACAACAATTTTCTTTCAAAACATACTGATTTCTTTATAGCGGTATCGTTAGGTAAATACTAAATTTATTAAAAATCACTTTTGCATATTAGCTTTAAAAGTTTTATTCAGTAAAAATTATTAGAGATATAAAATCCTTCGTGAAAAAATCTAGAATAAAGAAGTTTTTTAATACAATATTTCCCTAAGCAGTATAACGGACACACTTCCAAATAACATTACCAAATTAATGGATTATTCATTTTATCATCAAATTAAAATACACGTACCTTCATGGAATTCTTGTTACTTGATAAATTAGCTTTTGTAACGGAAATACAAAAAAAAAATCATAATTGTGTTGAGCTTCTATTATTAAAAACTAAATCGTGTTTTCTTGAAACTTGAATATTAAAATTGACGACAGTGATGATACTCCACTCTGAAGGAGCATCCCTCAGACACAGATTCGAAAGATACAATGGAGATATCCCTTTAAAATACTTGAATAAAACAATACAAATTTTTAAATCAATCCGTTCGCGATACTTGATATAATGTTTACTTTTTAGAAATGGATTATTATGACAATATTTGTGATTACCATATATCTGCCTAGTGGCTACATTGAAAACAGACTGGAGTCTACAAATATTTGTGATTACCATATATCTGCCTAGTGGCTACATTGAAAACAGACTGGAGTCTACAAATTTCATCAAAATAAATAGAATAACAATAATCCAAACGTGATACGACAAATTAATTACTAAAAGTTTTTATTCCCTTTGTTGGGAGACAATTTTAACTATCTAAGGATATAAAAAACTCCGAAGAAACCGTATAGCATATTTATCGAATCGAACTTAAAAAATATATTAATATTAATCGAAAGAGGGTTTACTCTCTACAATTTTACGCCTATATTTTGTTTAGTAAAAAACCAATGAGTCATTGATTTTTGCAGAAAATTTTATTTTAAAAGAGCTTTTATGTGATATGAATAAAATAGGTTTTTTATGTTTCCAAATTCTACCAATTGTTAAATTTAAAACGTTTTGTATCGAAGTATAGAAATTTATTTTTCTTCTATTATCTAAGATATAGTAAATAAATTTAAAATAAAAAGCGTATGGTGTACGCAATGAATATATTAGCATACATTGGACAAGTTGACAATACAAAAATGTTTGTTACGAGATCAGAGGTCAAAGCGTGCCACAGTGCGGCCTCTACGCGACGTGTCGCGCCCGCTTCTAAGCATCACATATTACAATTTCCTTTTATTCTTTCTTCTACAATACTATGGTATTAACCTTCTTAGAACACAGATAACTTTTATTATTTCTTCCACAATACTATTGACCTTCATATAACACAGATAACTTTCATGTTTTATATTTTTTCACCTAAGATAACCGCTAAACATTTTTTTTTAAGATCATAAACGAATAAACCGTTAATTTCATATATTAAAAAACATTTTCTATTGATCCATAATTTTTAATATTATTTATCACCATCATCAACACCATCACGTAATTTCCTTGTGAGATAAGCAAAGAGAACAGATCTCCACTTCATTTTATCCTAGCACACATCTTTCGCTTCTACCACATCCATCTCGTCTACATAATATCATATTATAAAGGCTTTTCCTTTTTCTCTCTTTCAGCATTTGATTAATTTGATATTGACACAATTTTAAGGTATTCCGTCATACGCTATTTGTTTATACTTATTTATGTTTCAACAGTTATTAAGTCTGGCAGATAGAACATAGCGTACAATATAAAAAAATAAATTGGTTGGATAATGGTTATAAGCTGCAGATTTTTTCAGTGTGTGGGCAAATTTTTATTTTTTACGACTCTTCTCAATAACATAATATCAAATGAGATAACATATAAACATTGTTAGGCTACTAATAGTAATAGTAATTCGCTCGGGCTCTGCTATAGCGGCCAGACATGATTGTTAGTAATTCGCTCGGGCTCTGCTATAGCTGCCAGACATGATTGTTAGGCTACTAATAGTAATAGTAATTCGCTCGGGCTTTGCTATAGCTGCCAGACATGATTGTTAGGCTACTAATAGTAATTCGCTCGGGCTCTGCTATAGCTGCCAGACATGATTTGTTTAATATTAGTGGGTTCGAATTTTGAGTAAGAGCGCCCTTGAGGTTTACTCTCTAAACGGCACTGTTTAAAATTGTCCATTGAATTGAAAATTAAATAATTTATTGAAAAGTCAATGAATACTAAGGTAGAAATATAATTTATGAAATCTCAAAAAATATTTGATTCACTTTATGGCGTCATGTTAATAGATTTTTTAGTTTATCAAAATAAATAAATTACTATTTTTCTTAGCGTTCACCACTTTTTTCCGGTTTGATTGGTTCCTCATCACTTGACAAAGAAGACAAAGAAATGTTATATTTAATGTACTCGTATTTTATTCAACTGAAAAATCAGTGTTACACTTTCTCTGTATATAATATTATTTAACTTGTTGTCATTTTCAAATTTCTTACAAAAAAAGGAAACTCGAAAAATTGACTGAGATCCCGTTGCGAATAGAACTCGAAACTTACAAGAGAAATACAAACGTTCTTCAACTAGACTATTATAGGTCGTGATGTCGAGACAGTTCAAAAATGTGATCTTCACTTATTCTTTAGGTAATAATAAACATTCAAGTCTCATTCGTAGTTTTAATAGAAAATGTACAAGAAGTCACGTCACTCCTTTCACGGCTACCATATTCGAGACGTATTCTTCACCTCAGAAGAACAATGAGTTCCAAAAATGCCAGAGTTGACTACCTGAAGATGAATTTCTATGACTGATGGGCAGTCACATGAAAAATGCTAAGGAGTAAAAAATAATATAATGCGAGATGCGGTGATGACGAAAATGAATAAGTCCGAAAGTATTTATGTAAATGAACTAGTTACTATCCGCACGGCGCACGGCTCACGGAACATGGAAACAAGACGAAGGAAAAGATGTGATTTATAATTTCGACCATGTAATAAAACTTTTTGGAAATTCTTCGACATATAAAAAAAATTATCTATTTAAGAAAACATAAACTTTGTATTTTATTTTACACTTATAACCAATTCTCAATTATGATAAAAAGGAATCTGAAATATTCTTATTTTGAATATGAAATTCGAATCAAATATTAATTGAAAGTAGTAATTTACTTCACTATATACTTTTTCAATATATTCCATTGCTCTGTTTTTTAAACTAAGATGATTTGTACCACCAAATCAAAGTCACGAAGCAAATTATAATAAAAAATATTAAAAAAAAATACTAATTCTAGAGAATTTAAAGTTTGAACTGATAAAATTTTAAGTATTTAACAATCGATCTATGAGTGAAAAAGATTCTCGAAGAAAAAAGAAACGCAACATTGGACGCGGTAAAGATATGGCGTTTAGTAAATCAAACAGGTCTTGCAAAGGACAATCGAGAATCCTATTCCTCTTGATACATATGTAAAATTTCAACGTCATCCCCTAATCCTAGTATGCCTATACCCCGTATCCATATCCTGCAACGGGGCCTATCCTGCGCCAACTTGGTTATTATTTTTCGGTTTCATTGTATACAGTATAACCTGACAGGTTTATTACCATATCTCACAATCTACCAGAAAAGTATTTAAACAAGCCTTAAGATAAAAGTCGTTATTCTCCGCCATTGAAGACTCAGTCTGCCTTTCTCCATCTGATACAGCCGCAGTACATCGTCCTCCAGGTCAATCCGATGGAGAATCTTTCTTATAAGAATATGTTTCAACAAACGTTCGTCTGGCAATCGAAGTGTTTATCTACACCGACTAATCTGCAACCTCTCAATACAGGACAACAGTGATTCTACGCCGAGTGACACTCTGATTAAAGTATTAGCCTATTATAAAAGTTAATTTTTTTGACGCATATTTAACGAACATAAAACTTTTTATCTTATTATTAATACTCGAAATGTTCTCAAGTTTAATATCGATAAGCGAATGCTCTCATTAAGAGAAATAATAAAATTTTGCCAAAACACCCACCCTCAGGTTTCATAGTAGTTATTGTTGTTTAGTATATCGGCTCATAAAGGTTAATATGACACCGAGAAATATTGTTACACCTTTAAAGAGCTGATCAATGGTGCCGCACAAGAAAGGCGTTCACATTTTTCACAATCAAAATTACAACACAAAGCATAATTCAAGAATGTGTTCTACGTGTGCGTTAGGGGCACATAAAGATTCAAATGTCAAAATGTATTATTGTCGTTTCACAGAGGGACCGCTCGTATGGGCCTATGCGTGTTCGTCCTTTCTCTCCTCGTTCTTCTCATTCTTTGGCCGTAATAAAAAGTCAAAAGGGCCATTGTCACAGGCATTGATCCCTGTAGTGGCGGGTGTGGTACGCGGCCACTTTATCGGCAACGCTGCGGAGTATGGAGGATCGAGATTGGTGGATCAGTGCGTGGTGTGTGCAGGCCCTAATAGCTATCAGCCTAATGCCACAAGAATGAGCAATAGACACAGGGCCGTTTATAGTACGATGATATGAAAGATAGCGTCTAAGTAAACAAATTGTTGTATAATGGGCTACTCATTTTCAAACAACAAAAAACTTTAGGTACATACCAACACGTCATGCCCCTTTTGGAATAAATATATATATGATCTCCACGCCTTTCTATCTACGCACACAGCTCTCGCCTCGCACCATAATCTCGTCATGCATGCTCTTCTGTTTCTCATACTAGATACCCTTCCCTCCATTAAGATTTCTCCAACTATCTCCTTCCCCTGTATCCTCCGTCTACATCTTTCTCATTTCATTCTCTCAATGTGGCCAAACCATCTCATAATTCGTTTCTTAACTTTAACTACTTAAAATTGCGAAATTGATTTTTGACATAATAATTCTCTGTATTGTATTAAGCTTTTTTGTGTATAGTACAACCTGGAATATTTGTTGCCATGTGACGATCTCTTAAACGGGAAGATTTTTTATGGATAAATACATTATACATAAAATGATGTATGAATAATAGTATATCGATTTTTTGTAAATACCTTATTATATAATTATAATTAACAAGAAGTATGAACCCCTGTAAATACCTTATTATATAATTAGAATTAACAAGAAGTATGAACCTTTGTAAATACCTTATTATATAATTAGAATTAATAAGAAGTATGAACCTTTGTAAATACCTTATTATATAATAAGAATTAGCAAGAAGTATGCACCTTTGTAAATACCTTATTATATAATTAGAATTAACAAGAAGTATGAACCATTGTAAATACCTTATTATATAATTAGAATTAACAAGAAGTATGAACCCTTGTAAATACCTTATTATATAATTAGAATTAATAAGAAGTATGCACCTTTGTAAATACCTTATTAACGTATATAATAAGAATTAGCAAGAAGTATGAACCTTTGTAAATACTTTATTATATAATTAGAATTAACAAGAAGTATGAACCTTTGTAAATACTTTATTATATAATTAGAATTAACAAGAAGTATGAACCTTTGTAAATACCTTATTATATTATATAATTAAAATTAACAAGAAGTATGAACATTTGTAAATACCTTATTATATAATTAGAATTAACAAGAATTATGAACATTTGAATGTTTAAGTCATTATTTTTTTATTGAAAAAATCTACGATTACAAAGTCAGATTTAAATCAAATTTAAAGAAAACCTATTTTAAATATTTCCAGTTTCTCAAATTCAGCAAAGCAAATTAAAAAACCTTTCAAAAATTTCATTGGAACATTCACGATCTTATGTAATACGCTCAAGCTAATCTCTGCTGTTTTTATTTTTCTAACATAACACAGGTTGTATCATAATTATTTTCATGTAAAAATTCCCTATCAATAGTAAATGTGTAATATTTATAAATTATTGTTTTACAGTCCTCAAGATTATTCTAATATGTTATTTTAGCTAGGCTTTTGACACGCATTATAATAAATGTCAGTTTAAAAGTTTCCTAAATTAATTCATTTGTAAATTGAATATTATTTTGAAACATTTTATATGATCATTTTAAAGCATTTTTTTAGTTTTTTCCCTTTCTCATCAATTTATTAAATATTTTCACTTAACATAATGTAAATTATTTACAGGTAGTAATCGAGTAAAACGCATATTGATATTTCGATCATATTGCCTCGCTTTTTCACACTATCCAAGATAAATCTCACAAAATTCTCTTCGCTTTCTCTGGAACTGGCCCAGTGCGAGTCCCATAAGTTCATTATGCGGAGGATTCCTACTACCTAATCTATCACATATTTTTTTATAAGAATACAATTGTCGCTAGATGTTCGCCATAAAAATTCCGTTTTCATTCCTAAAAAACGAGAGATTGATGATTGTTCATTAATTATCACTTGAACATAAAAAAACAATGTGTTATTATGTTTAGTACAAACGTTTTCGTTTCTTAATGTCTTCGTCATTCATTGAAAAGTCTCAGTATTTGACCATACTAGATTTTTAGTGAATATTTTGCAATACGAAATTTTTTTTTTTACTTGTTTATTTATATGAAACAAATAGTTATCTTTTAAATTTTACTAGAAAATGATCTGTATTCAATCAATATACATCAATTTGGTCAATTTATTGTTGGTCCAAAATACATTCCATTACAATTAATAATATTGGGCAAGGGGTCCTGCGATTGTCGGACAAGCTTCATGAACTAACCGGAGTAGAATGTACGAGTATAAATAGGATGGCGGGAGATCGGTTCCAGTTTACTGAAATGGTTGAGGAAGTTTGTGGCTCACGATAACGCCCTCGATCGAAAACGGGGAAATCACTCGAACAAGATCTGATAACGGTCTTTACCGTTCATTTTTAACTACTTACTCACAAGTTACGCAACTTCAAATTTTATAAAATATTTTTAAGTAACATACTGATACCACTGTATTTTTATTATGTATTTTAAGCTATAGAAACTAACCAACCATTTGTAATGTTATGATATAATTTGTATTAATAATAATACTAACATACATTTAAAACAATGTGTTGAAAGAGGAGACTTTAATTTTAATGCCACTTTTAATTATATTTCAGAAAAAGTTCCTACACTGTATCTACGAGTACATGAGAGAGTCTATGTTAGATACTATACTTGGTTCTATTCTAATTCAATTTTTCTGATAGTCGTGGTTCGTATTTTCCGAATAATTATTATTATCTGAGGCAACGCACTCGCATGTTGTTCTATCTACCTCCATGTAGAACTAACCTGCATTTGGAAATATCAGTAGGAAGAATTTCACACTTTTCAACTGCGTGTCCCTTCAGATAGACGTTTTCATGTATCGCTAAACTCATTCAAAGGAAAATCGTTTATCTTATTGTAATTTTTTTATTTATATTGTTTATTTTTAAGGTGTATACTCGTACATTCATACTAATTTAATTTAATCGTTTCATGTGTTAAGGTGTATACTCGTGCATTCATATTAATTTAATCGTTTCATGTTTTAAGGTGTATACTCGTAAATTCATATTAATTTAATTTAATCGTTTCATGTTTTTTACATTAATTACTCATATATCAATATTGTTCTTTGTTTTTAAATGTACTTTTTTTACATTTGTCACATCTTATGTAACTACGAGGTTTTGTTACACTTGTCACCTCTTATATAACTACGAGGTTTTTTTACACTTTTCACCTCTTATATACAATAACTACGAGGTTTTGTTACACTTGTCACCTCTTATGTAACTACGAGGTTTTGTTACACTTGTCACCTCTTATATAACTACGAGGTTTTGTTACATTTATCACCTCTTATGTAACTACTTCAGGAAGGGTTTCAGTACCGTGGATCATATTCCAGTGCTGCGGGAAATAATAGAACGATGTGAGAAATACGAACTCCCTCTATACCTAGCCTTTGTGGACTACGAAAAGGCATTTGACTCAGTCAAAAAAGCTGCCATACTAGACGCTCTAAAGACACAAGGCATTGATAGAACATACATTCAGTTGTTCAACAACATATATAAGGATGCAACAGCAAAAATACATCTCCACAAATCCTCGGAAACCTTCCGAATTGGTAAGGGAGTTCGTCAAGGAGAGACTATTTCCCTAAAATTGTTCACAGCTACACTTGAATACATATTTAATAAACTAGAATGGGAAAATAAAGGCCTGGTGATTGATGGAAAATACCTGAGCTATTTGAGATTTGCAGACGATATCGTTATATTCTCACAAAACCCGAATGATCTTTAGCACCAACTGTAAGAATTGGCAGAGGTCAGCAAAGGAGTTGGTTTAAAAATGAATATTTCAAAAACCAAATATATGATGAACGGCTTTGCTAACCCAAAACCAATAAACGTAGATGGAAAACCGCTAGAACTTGTCCAGGAATATGTGTATCTGGGCCAACTTACTTCCTTTGTAGGTGGCATATCGGAGGAAATAGCACGAAGGACAAAACTAGCGTGGAGCTCATTTGGACGCTTGAACAACATCTTCAAAAGTAATCTCCCAATATCCTTGAAGCGAAGGGTTTACAACCAGTGCATTCTTCCAGTACTTACATATGACTGCGAGACATGGACGCTCACAGTAAAGAACACACAGAAGCTCCAGACCGCACAAAGGGGCATGGAGAGATGCATGTTGGGATATACTAAAAGAGGCCGTAAACGAAACACCTGGATTCGCAATATAACAAAGGTAGAAGACGTTATAAAGGTGTGCTAAAGAATGAAGTTGCAATGGGCCGGACACGTAGCCAGAATGTCAGACTCCCGATGGACATCCGAAATAATCCAATGGTACTCAAGAGGCATAAAGAGGCCCAGAAGAAGACCGAAGGTACGCTGGATAGATGAAATCAGGAAGCATGGCAGCATCACATGGCATCAACGAGCAAAATACCGAACTACTTGAAGTCAACTTGGGGAGACCTTCATCCAGCAGTGGATCGACCCTGGTTGACAGTGATGATGATGATGATGATGTAACTACGAGGTTTTGTTATACTTGTCACCTCTTATGTAACAAGGATTTGATGTTCTTTTATTTACAATAAAAAATAAAAATAATATTTTTGTAATGTTTGGTTTTACTATTTCATTATTTAAAATCTGTAATGTACAAATGATTGTTTTTAATAAATTAAATGAATATTAAATTCAATGGGTAAAATCCATATTCTGTGGAATAAAGAGAAATCTCTTTTGAACGCGGTCGAACTCTGTTTGCATCACTAATGCTGGCATGAAGAGCGCAGTACCAAACGGAAAAGATACAGATTTTAATTAATGGTTATCTTCATTATTTATATTTAATATAGAATATTTTTTATACATATTTTGATTTATTGTACTTTTATATTGTATTAGTATTTACTCGATTTATTAATAAATAAAGTGACGTTTTTATTGTCTATAATTTAAAAAAAAAATTTATTGTCTATAAATATCACATAAATAACGCTTTTACTTTTATCGATGGAGTAAATAGTGTTGTGTTTAATCAACACCAAAAACATATACTTAAGCATGTTCTCAGCAATCCCAATTTCTTGAATAAGTTTTTGATGAGTTGATTTCTTAAAAGTGATACAGGTCGTTGAGAATTTATTTTATAAAGCTTACACATAGAGAGTATAATTTTAGAGTCTACTTGGAATCACATTGATTTTCTCTGTCTTGTTTTTTTTTTCAAATATTATGAATATGATACTACCATGTAAAATAAATAAAATTTAAAAAAAATTGCGATCCCAAATTTGAAGTTATTCTTATATAATAAATCAAGATAAAATATGTTCAGTAATAAACTTCCCACATTAAACGTCGTTATAACGTATTACACTTTATTGATCTACACAGTACAATTTCAGAGGTTTTTTTCCCAACCAACCAGAAATATGTTTAAAGGCCCTTTATAAATACACTACAATGGAACAATTACTTTTAATTTTATTTGGAAACCTTCGAGAGTCGAATGTGAAAGCCCCAGATGGAAGACAAGCGTTTTACCGCGGGGCAACGAAGGTTGGACCTTTTAGAAGTCCTAATTTGGGTTTTATAACAAATATATTTAAAAAATATCAATGCTTTTGAGTTTTCTCGTTCCTTAATATTTTTATAAACTTTTAAAAAGGATTGTCAGGTTTGAATTAGTTTATATGACATGTGTCCCCCCACATGTTTCACTATGAAAGTGAATACACTCGAAATAAATAACAGATAAATACATGATATTCTATGATATGTATATGTCGGATATAATTCCAATTCTCTTATTTATTATTCGTTTACAGATATACAATAATCTACAATGTGATCTCCATGGTCTAGTTGATAAGGCGTCTGTGTTCCAAACCACGTTTACAGATATATGTACAATAATCTACAATGTGATCTCCATGGTCTAGTTGATAAGGCGTCTGTGTTCCAAACCACGTTTACAGATATACAATAATCTACAATGTGATCTCCATGGTCTAGTTGATAAGGCGCCTGTGTTCCAAACCACGTTTACAGATATACAATAATCTACAATGTGATCTCCATGGTCTAGTTGATAAGGCGTCTGTGTTCCAAACCACGTTTGACTCCCATTGATACCCGTATCATTTTAAAAACGTTCCAGTCTGGTATTCACTTAACACCACTTTAACATCTTTCTAGGTGGTTGAAATAAAATTGGCATTTTACAATAAACCTACCAAGATATACTATATATAAAAAAGTTAAATAAATACAAAACAATATACTCGTCATTTGTCAGAGTTTTATTTACTCTTCGTTTAATATTCTATGATGCGTCAGATATATTCCCAACACTATTATTGATTTTTCGTGCATAGAAAGATACGTAATATTATAAGGCGTGCCAAATATTACACAGATATTTTCAAAAATTCTTCGTTGTGTTGTCTTGTCAATGTAACTTCCAAGATTTCATAGAATCAATGTTATAAGATCTGCTGTACTACCCAGTTTTATTAACAAATCAATTTAAAACAATTAACAAAAGCAAATAATAAAACATTATAATTACGTAACTGTTTTACTGTCATGGACGCTTACTCAAAAAGTAATTATACCTAAAACAAATTGTATTTTAATTGACCAGTACGTAGTACAGTAAAGATCAAGTAGTAAAGTTGACTGTATAGTATTTAGGATGCCCATTATACAATACGAGTATATAACATTAGCTGGAATTCTTTAGCAGCTTCAACTCCAAACATAATTAAAATAACATTAATTTCATATACAATCTGCTCGACCCAATCCACATTGTGTCGACATCCCGGAAGTTTCGAAAATAACACAAAGTGCAATAAATATAATAGTAAAAGAATCCAAGCATTTTTGTCAAAAGCAAAGTCGGCAACATTTAACTCCAAATATTAGAACCCCGATTTTACATCGGCCTATTAGAACAGTGATTTTAAATCATAACATTAAAGAAAAACAGTAATGTATCTATTTTACTTAATCTGTGTTTTTTTTTTGCATATGATTTTTTATGTGGTTTGTGTTACATTTCACACGGATAAATTATTATTTCAAAAATCATAGTATTACATATATTTTTTGAGCTTTTTGTATACTGCATTTTTTCGTGAATTATTAAATGTTAATGAAAACGTAAAACAGAGTATTGTACAAATGTTCATATAAAATTAATTACATAACTTTTTTTTAAAAATCAGTTTACAGTACTTGTTTTGCTCTAAAATAAATTTAACAAAATTGTACAAAGTATTCATTGCCCCGAGAAGCAGAACTATTACTGAAAATAAAAAAAAATTCATCATATTTGGGAAACACTGCTGGAGAATATAATCTCGGCGGAACTTTATGATAGAATGGCAACCCTTAATCGATTTCTCAGGGCAGAGGATGAATGGTGGCAAATGTCACCGAGAGGCGGCCTCAAAGGGACCGCCAAAGGCGCAGCGCCCGCCCGTGGGGTCTACCTGCCCCGGTCCAACCCCGCACCGCATCACATAAACCTCGCGCTTTTTTATACCACTCCATTTATATTATCGGCAAATTAGCTAATTTATTTCTAAACAAAAATAAATTAATTTGTTGCGTTGTGTTTGAAAATTAATATAGTCGATTTTTCAACGAAACGTATAGATATTTTATGAGGTTTAACACGTTTTTATTCGAAGTTAAAATAAAAGGAATGAAGAAAGAAAATCAAATGCAACTGATAATGACTACTAAAAATCTATTGATTTCCTTGTACGATTATACATATACTGGACTTTCCAGCCCTGTGGAATGACGATTCCTTTTCGGATGTGATTAGTTGACTTATGTACGAGTAGAAAAAAATACATTACCGATTGAACGGATGGTTTTTTTTTTGTGCTGAGGTTATAGGTTTTTGTGCTGAGGTTATAGGTTTTTGTGCTGAGGTTATAGGTTTTTGTGCTGAGAAAATAACGTTTATTACATAATAAGCTTTAGTTACTACATATAATTTGTATGGACACAATAATATTATATACATCTTCAAATAATAAATATAAATTTAATTCATACCTACAAATATATTTTGTTAGAAATTCAATTATTAAATTACAGACAAGAGAAATTTTGGAACTGCAAACGATTTCGATACATACAATTTTTCCCCCATTTATTTAGTCCAATCCGTACAGTTGAAATACCAGCTAATAATACTATATTTAAATGCTACACAATATTAAAATGACAATTAAAAAACTATTACGATAAAAATACCAAAAATTGTATTTCTCATATGGAAATTGTACGTGATAAACAGTTATTGGTTATAAGACAATATCAGAATAATTTTAAAGCATTTAATGAGATATTATTTTACTTTAGAACATCAATACTCTATTTTCACGTGCAACTCGGTTATGGCGAAATCTCGAAACATCTCTCCTTAGTCACAATAAGTACTCGTAGTACACATTTTCCCTCACAATATTGTATACGAAACATCTCTCCTTAGTCACAATAAGTACTCGTAGTACACATTTTCCCTCACAATCTTGTATACGAAACATCTCTCCTTAGTCACAATAAGTACTCGTAGTACACATTTTCCCTCACAATCTTGTATACGAAAAAACTAAATAATTTTTTTATCACACGCCACCTCAAAATTACTTTAAAAAATACTTTCAACGTCTGATCATATTACGAGTATAATGTTTTGACAATAAAGTAAAAAAATTGTTTTAGTTACATTCTTGAGTTATAACATAGAACAGTAAAATTCATTATGAATAAATATATGCTTCAAAGGTATATCCAAAATAATTAAGTTTGAAATCGAAGTCAGAAAATAAAATCTTGCAATCGTACCACACAAAGTGTCGTAGTTTTGTTTTATACTTTTCATGTATCTCTTCAAGTAAAACATTAAAAAACACAAAAAGAATAGTGACATTTTTTGCCCCACATCACGCCTTGGCTCGACTCGACTGCGAAGCAACGTAACATAAATAGGGATTGCATTGCCGGATTTCTGTATACCGATAAATCGGTGTTTTAAGTTAAATACACAAAGATGTGTATTCATTTCAGTTTTTTTGAATTTTCAGTTTTCAGTGAATCCAGGTAATATAAATGGCGTATTTTTTGCCGGATAAATTTTATTATTACGAACTAACTAACAAGGTCTAATGTTTTGTTGTTGTTTTTTATTTGTGTTGGTCAAAACAGTATATTTTCCTTGTGATAAAAAAGCATCACTTGTGCGAAATACTCTATTGAAAAAATGTTTTTCTGACAATGATAAGAAAATACTGCAAAATAGAAATATCTAATAAAGCTTTTAAATAATAATAGTTCTAAGATTGCAGATTTGAAGGTACTTAAAAATCAAAATTGTTCCATTTTAAATACAAAACCAGCTCATATGTCATATCATATCGTAAAGCTCTAGTTCTAACAAGTCAATAAAAAATGTACACTTTACGACATTAAATCTACACTAATAGTTGAATTGGATGTCTAGTTGGCATAGATGACGTGAGAGAATGGCGTATTTTGAATTGCACCCATTTTTAAAACGTTATTTTAAAACATTTCACTTAGACAATTATATTTTACGGTGAATCTTAATGATATAATTCAAACTTAAGTGTTCTAAAATATTAAAATTCGGTAGGTAGGGATGCATCCCTTCTTATTTTAATTTAGTAACTATTTTCTCTTTTACCCTAATCCAGTAAAACCTATATAAGATTTGAAAGTTAGAAATAAATAAAAAATTTATCCCATCTTTTTCAATACTTATTAAAATTTTCAATATTTAAGGCTTATTATGTACAAGAGAATTTCGTCATCTAGGTAATTATTTCAAATTCAACTCTCATTCAGCTTTCTGTGCAACTGAATTATGATAATTAACAACTCGGCTAATATTTCTTACTTGTCAAATGAAGATCCATGATTCAAACTATCTCTTATATATTTACCTTAGATAATTTTCTAGGCCAAACCTTAAAAGCCAGCTTAATGCCAAGCATTCCCTTCCCAACTCTATCCCTTCTACAAATTCCCTTTTAATAGACGCAAAAATATTAGAAAATAGATTGTTTATTTTTCATTATTTCATTTTAGTTATCATTTTCTGAAATAAAATACCGAAGTATGTATTTCAAAGTTTCGCTCGAGTATCACAATCCCTATCCACAGGCTGCGGGCTGCGGGCTGCGGGCCGCGGGCCGCGGGCTGCTTTGAGAGTCCGCCACGTTTGGCGGCAAATAGCATTTTGGTCGGCTGGTGTTATGGGATTACAGAGGCTAATATCCAGCTTTGGCGGGTCACACGTCACACACAACTTACAAATAAACCAGTTTAGTTAAATGTAAGCTCGCATAAATGTATTTGGTTACGTTTTCAACAAATTGCCAGCAAAAAATAGGGGTTGGATCAATCAGGCGGCGTTTTAAATGTTGACGTAACTTTTGATTTATTCTCAATTTTACACTGGATTTAAGCACAATTTTTCTGTTCGAAACATTGAACAATAGGAACAATTGCTATTTTTTAACACTTACATATATAGAGCATCCAATCTAATGGCCGCAACCACCACCTTCCTATAGTTACACTCAACAATTTATTTTTTATATATTTTTTAATCTTTCAATAATATAGGTATTCGTACTACACTACAGTGACCCTACTGTAAATGGCGCTATACAAACCACCCTTCTATTATTTTGTTAGTATTATTATTATAATATGACATTAAAATAAATTACGTTAACGAGGAATCAATAGAAGTTGGATAAATGTCTTGTTTTGTACTCACCGACCATAAAATATACGCTTTTTAAATGAATCAAACAACATCGGGCTTATCTGAAAAACATCCGATCCACATCGTGTACCTTGAATACACCTCCATCTTCTATTGTCAGCTGAAGGGTGGCACAATTCGAGGTGTCACAAACATGAACCAGGTCCGTTTATGTTAATTATAAATGAACGACTTCTCTTAGGGTGTATTAGCGAATGTTTTTAAATATTTAGTTTTTGACGAGTCCCGGTGAGTTACGTCTCTTTAAATGCAGGGAGATCCAGGATATCATCCGAATAATCAAATGTGCAATGTATGTGTTTCATTGAAATCTTCTTGTGAAATTGGTATTTAGTCTTGCTGGTAATACGGTGTACGCCACTTATTTCACATAGGGTAATACAAATTTAGATGTTAATGAAGATTCACATAAGTTAATGATTGTGTCGTTTGCAGGACGAGGGTCAGACTCCTCAGACACGGAGTCGGAGCCTGGCATCACGCTAAAGCGCAAGCAGCGGCGTTCCCGGACCACGTTCAGCGGGGACCAGTTAGACGCGCTAGAGCGCGCCTTCACCAGGACGCAGTACCCGGACGTCTACACCCGCGAGGAGCTTGCACAGCAGACCGGACTCACGGAAGCCAGGATACAGGTGCGATATTGAACTATTCAATTACAATTTATTATAAATATGTTGAAGTCTCATATTATTATATCCAGGAGTGCATCTTCTTCATTGACGGCCTCCGTAGTTTAATTGGTAAGACGCTTGATTTATTGGTTCCCAATGATACCCAAAAAAAGGTCCTAGTTTGTTAGTGATCATCTGGTAACAATACTCGAGTGCGTCAAATATATGCGAGTATTGTTGCCTCTACACGCGTGGTTGCATTAACAACATGTGCCATGACGTACTGCGAGTTCCATGCCGACTACTGTGGTTTAAACCCAAAAGGCACAATTATTGGAACCGAAGACAATATTATATGGGGCCCGCTCTCTGGTCCGCATCGCCAATTCAGATATGTTAACTGGTGTCATATGAATGGGGAAAAAACATATATCTCAGTCTGGTCACATTGTTAGAAGCCTGCTAGTCGTTATTCATCAAAACTGGTAATAAATATTTATATTTTGAATCCAAAAATCTTTTGCGAAATAATCGGGAGTAACAATTATTTATTTTTTCTAGGTATGGTTCTCAAACAGGAGAGCCAGGCTCCGCAAACATAACTCATCTAGCACGTCGGGTGGCGTCCCCAGCTACGGGTCGCTACCACTGGGAGGCCTGCCCTGCCAGTATCCGGGACCTGAGCTGGCGGGGCTCACGCACCACGCCGCCCCACCCGACTGGCACCACCAGAAGGCGCAGTTCTCTAACTATAACCAACTAATGGCTCACTCGCAACAGCTTAACCACGCCTTCCAGAACAACTTCCCCGGAACTTCGTCGGGCTTCACTCATCCCCCGGCACCGGGCAACGAAGCTCACCCTCAGCTGGCTGAGAATGGCATGCCTAGACACGAGTTCGCGTCTCGCTGTGTCAACCCTTGTGATACTTATCCGAAACATTCCTCTCTGTATCTTCCTAAAAGTCAAGAAACGCCGAAGGCACCATCCACTGAAACAGACGAAGCGAAATCAGAAGCATTCCCTAAAAGCATTATTGAGGACTATAATAAAATAGTGGCGGCGGAAAATTTCTCGAAAATGGCCGCAGACTATTCTAAGTTAACTTCTGAGAGTAATCTGAATTGGAACCAGACACATTTGGGAATCAACATGGGGTTCAGTGGGCTGGCTCCGGTTGGGATACATCACAGTGACGGCTACTCTTTCCCAAATATAAGTGAAGGCTTTTCTCAACAAAACTATGCCCATCCCACAACCGGCGTCAACAAATATTGGGGGTCATGAGTCTTTATAAAAAATATTTTAGATTCAAGCCTTATAATCTTTTCCGTTATTTTTTTTTTCAATTTGCTATAAAAGAAACATATTGTGCATTTTTTGTATATATTATCAAAAAAGATTTTGATGTACATTTTATTTAATTGTAAATGTTTTTTTAATAATCTCATCATTTTGCGATCTTCATACATGGAGTATAATTAAAACAAAAAAGTTCTACAGTAATTATAATCTCTTTATTGAGACTTAAGATGAAAATCTTATTTTTTTCTTGTTTTTGTTAGTTCCTCCCACGAGCCTATCTTTAAACGTGCAGTACTTCTTCAGACAAAAGTTTCGGGATAAAAAATCGAAGCACGGGTAGCGGAGTTAAATCAGTAAGTTGTGGAATAAAAATATTAAATGAAATCTTAATTTTTGTTAACTAAACCCTTATTTTTATGAAGTTTTTACTATCCTTTGGTTTAAAAAAGAGATCATCAAAATCTCCAGCATTAAATTGCCCCCATGTATGAAAACTTTTAGACTTATATTTTAAACCAAAATTAATAGTACGAGTATATCGTCAATTTTAATTTAACATTCGTAGATAGTATTTTTTTAAGTCACGTTTACTTCATTGAAACCCATAAATTAATTTTCAATTTCATTTCAATTTCTGTGAATCAGTCGTTTACTCAATATTAAATTATCATAGATTAAACACAATTTGAAATGCCTTTGCACCAATTCAACTAACTGAGTTATTAATATTGAAGAGTTGTTAATATGCAATAGAACTACGTGATTTTGAAATGCCTTTGCACCAATTCAACTAACTGAGTTATTAATATTGAAGAGTTGTTACTATGCAATGGAACTACGTGATTTTGGTTATAAAACAAATTATTTATTATACTTTATTTTGGAGTTCAACCAAATGGAATTATAAAAGAAGAGAAGGTAAGGAGTAAAAGGTACCGAAGAGTATCTATGATAAGCTTTATGAACATGGAGAAGGTGAATAAAGTATATTGTCATCAAAAGTTGAGTGCTCTGTCCACTAGATCTGTGCCTATCCTGACAGGAAAATTACAAATGTATATTTATATAAAAATTATAATAATACATATTATTTTACTATCCCGATTCTGGTCATTTACAATGTTTATGCTTCCAATGCAATCACTTAAGTGTATTATTGAGTAAACATTTTCAATTTCAAATTTCATAATTACTGCAATTCAAAACATTTTCAATTATTAGTCTAATGGCGCTTAATTTTGGGGGTTTGTTTTCTTCTTCGAAGCTTTATTGGTGAATGTTTCATGAAAATTTATTACAAAAACTGTGATAAAAAAGTTTGGTGATCACCTTCCAATTGAATCAACAAATATAAACGCATATTTTTTTGCTAAATCTACGAGTAGTTAAAAATTTGAACATTAAAATAAAATCTTGGTAGTTTTTGGTCTTGAATACAAATACAAACTTTCGCAACTAGCTCAACTAAGAAGACTTATATTTAAAGAATTTTTTGAAAAATGTTGTTTTCCCTGAATTAGAAATTTAAAGGTTTACTTAAGTAATACCTCGCAAATATAAACAGTCACTGACTATACGAAAACAACATATTTCATTTTCCAATGAATAGATAATATTAAGCATTTTCAAAATAACACAGTTTTAAATTGTATAATACGTGGATACGTATTATTATCTAGAAATGCTAAAAAATACCCGTTTGTCTTACACCCGATGTTTGAAGATATTATTCAAACATTCGTAAATGTTGTTTTTGAAACATCTCACTGACCACGCCGTCGAAAAAAATCTTTTTAAGGTATCCTAATTTGCACCCATGTACAGTTTATGAAAAATACCTTTTATTTTCGTTTTGATATGTAACCCTGCGAGTCCTAGGATTGTTGTTTTAAAAAACAAAATATTATTTAAACTGTGTTAAAAATATCATAATAAAGGGAATATAATATACACGAGTAGGAAAGAATATCTTTTAAAACAAAAAGTTGGGTCTAAAAGGGTTGATAGTTATCAGATTTTTTTTGAAAAAATTAACGATATTTTCACAGTTCAATTATTTAGTGACAATTGTTTGTTTTACGATGGACTAGTCAAACTGACATAACGAAACTAGTGTCACTAAATTATTCTTCGTCGCGTGCTCAATGCTAAGCATATATCTGGAACTTGGTGCACCATCAGTCTCCATCCTTTGCTCTCTTAGACCATGTTAAATGCAGAGTTTAAAAAGGGCCATGTTAACTCTTTTATTTATTCCGTCTATTTTATAGGATACCTCTTCATCTTGCTCGTTTTGCTTTAACTATACCCAAGATCACCAGCCTATTTTATATAGGATACCTTCATTTTGCTCGTTTTCCTTTAACTGTACCCATGATCACCAGTTTCTCCAAACTTCCGTTATTCTTTCTGGTAACATGTCCAAAGTGTTTGAAGATTATTTTCCTGCATGTTGTTGGGGTATTTAGGTAATCTCTAATTCTTCGATGATAGGGACGTTGGTGCGCCTTGCGGTTCATTGAATACAGAACATCCGCCTCCAAAACCACATCTCAAACGTATCAACTATATTACTTCCCTTCTTTCCACTCCGTGCAGTGATTTAGAGAATACTAGAGATTGTAGAGCATCGTTGTTTTAATTTATCACAAAATACCCTTGACAGATTATCCTTCCAAAATTCTCATAAGGTCTGAAGTTATCCGATAAGTTCATTTAACTTTTATTGTTGTAATCAATAATGATAAATGCTAAGCCGTTACCAAATATTAAAGTATATTTATCAATCCTAATTTCACATTTTCTAGATAATTTTATAAATATTTAATAAACTAGGAAAAATACGAATTCGTGAAGCTTTAAGTCTTGAAAATGTGGCACAGAAAAGTATTATTAAATTTGTTTTTAGACTAATTGAATAAGAAAAATATGTATCTTAAATTTTAGAAATTAAAATAATATATTTAATATCTTGACTTTTTATTTATCTTTAGTAATTTTTTTCTAATTTCAAAACTTATAACCCCTTTTATAACTTGTTACCTTCACATACCTAAACAAAACATTAATCGCCATACTCTCTACAATGGCGAAGTTCCAAGAAGCTATTATGGATCACACACTAAGGTTGCAAACTGAGGACCCATAAATAACTGATGATCAGCATGGCTTCAGAAGAGGCAGGTCTACTAAATCCAATCTGATGGTCTTCACCGACCTTGTCATACCATAATTTGGCCAAAACTTTTAATCTCGTCAATCACAAAAAAATCACAAAAAATAAAAAAAGCGAGCTTGAGATCCCAGGAAACTTACTCAGGCTGCTTGCTATCAGATTATTTTATTAAAAGAAAGCAATTGATTCATACGGAATCTACAACTCTGATTATTTCACTGCTTACTCAGGTGTTCCTCAGAGATCTAATCTAAAATCTATCTTATTTCTCATTTTTTATTAATGATACTCGAAAAGGTAGAATTCTAAAAAAATCCATGTTTCTTCTCACTGGTGATGACCTCAAAATGTTATACTGGCTGCTTACACTTTCAGTTGGATCTCAAAAACATTTGTGAGTAGAATCACAATAATAAAAGTGCATAATTACAATACATTACACATACTCGCATTTGTTTGAATATTCTAAATATATTATTGAATTCACGTAGATACCCCGCAACGATACAATAAAAAATACGAGAGTATTTTGTTCCAGAGTAATCTTGCATTTGGTCTTCATATCAAACTTACATGCAAATCGATTCACTAAACTCGAGCATTTGTGATGATGATCTCTAAGTCGTTTGAAAGCCAAACGGTATTCAAAACGCTTTTTAAATCATTGGTTTGTAGTAAACTAGAATACAATGCTAGCATTTGGAGTCCACAATAGGTACCAAAACTCACTTATGGTGGAGAAGATAAAGAAAAAATATATGCGACATCGATATTTTTTTAGTGTATGTTTGGCGTCTATCCATCCCTTTATCCTATTTAGTTTTTATTATGCATGCTTGGATGTAATTCCTTAAGCTTACGAAGAAATCTTCCGCTTCTGGTATACACTGTCAGGTTTGTTCGAGGAGTTGTGAGTCGTTCAAAATTACTAGAAAAATTCGAGTTGAAAGTTCCTAACAATTACACTAGACTGCACTGGCAGGAACTGTTCTCAATCACACATGCAAGAACGTATCTTCCAACCGCTTTGCCTGTTGGATAGTTAGGTCTTAATTGTTCTAAACAGGAATGCTTCGGATATTGAAATATTTCATACCACATTGTCAAGGGTAAAAACATTTCATCTGAGACTGAGGACGTTGGAAAGCACTCGTCAACTTTCTTAACCCTTATCATGGCATTGTAACACATGTGTTACACGAATATAGTTTTTTTTTTATATCCAGAAACTCGAACGTAATTTCAAATATGGCAACACATTCAAATACTATACATGCACTATTGTGTGCAGTGGTATCATCTGGTGACAAATATTGACAACGCTACAACGTTTCAAAGGAAATCGGGTCATCATGTCTGGACAGCGTGGGTGCATTTTGAAAATTGGGGTAAATAATCTAAATATCTTATTAATCACTACATGTAGAGAAAATTTAATTCAAACCATTTTATTTGTTGATAATTCAGCTATGTACCCGTAAATGTTGTTCATCTTTGAGATTATAGAATCATTTTATAGCCCTTTTTGTGTTTTATAAAAATTGATATTTTGGCAATGTAACGTGGGTGTTACATATAAAAAACTATAAGGAAAAGTTGTGATTTTTTTTCCTCAATTTCCCTTCATAACTTACCATATAACAAGGAATCGCCAAATAAAAACGTTAATATTTGGATAAATTGAACTTGGCCAAGATAAGGGTTAAATGACTTGCATATTTTATTTTTGAAAGTATATAAATAATTTTTCGTAATTGAAAATTCCAATGTAATTGGGCTTATTGTTCTGAAGCAATTTATTTTAAGCAGTTTTAATAAAAGAATCGAATGACGATGACTTCTGATTCAGTTGGTTTCTATCTTGGTTATATTTAAATCCGAATGTGTTACTATCATATCGGAAACTCCACGCAAGTTTCAGTGTAGTTCGTCTTCCCTTGGTTCTGCGATTTTCTTAGCAAATATGTTTTTCTAAATATATGAAGATGCGGGGAAGTACCCAATCTAATGGTTCTGCCAGTAATAGTGGGCTCAAATCCCAAGTTAGAGCAACTTTGCGGAAAGTCTCTAAGCTGTAAATGGTGCTATATAAATTTCCATTTTGTTATTATTGTTATTTCTCTGTTAAAAATACATAATATTTTTATTGACTTAGAAGTATTTTTCACTTATTTTTAAAAGTGTACACATTCTGAGAAATCAGAGAGCAGTCAACAAATTATATTTCCCAATTATGTAATTATGCAAAGTCAACCCACATATTACCTGTTCTGAGATAATTGTGGAATTAACTCACCACTTTGTATTGTATTATATGGCTGTTTCGTTGTATACAGTACAGTTCAGCGAGTTATTGCCACGTGGCAATCTATTCCAACCAAGTAGAATATGTTAAAGAGATCTTACGTGAAAACCCTTTAATAAAAACAATCTGGATACCAAAAAGAATCGGACCTGCAACCTCGGCCTTGGAAGACATGCGTCTTACCAACCAAACCACGGGTGTCGTCAGTGTATAGGATTGTATAGAATAAAACAACAAAATAGAAGGCGTAATTTAACCACATAATTTTTACACATACAGAATTGATATATGCTTTTTTCGATATTTCAAATAAACAAAAATGATGTGTTTTATAGGTTGGATCCTTTTTGTACAATAACGTGTAATTAATATGGCCCGTAGATAAACCAGCTTAGTTGTTCAGGCCCACGTTAGTAGAGCCACCTATGAGAGAAATTAATATGGCCTGTAGATAAACCAGCTTAGTTGTTCAGGCCCACGTTAGTAGAGCCACCTATGAGAGAAAACTGAAAATGTCGCCACCGAAAAATAAAAATGAGAAGGATATACTTATAATTTTCTTTATTTAAAGTTGGTGTTCCTTAACCTAAGGCCGTCGAAAAACTTGAATTAGTCACCATGTCGTAAATTCAAAATACACTTTTATTCTTAATAATTTCGGTAGTAAAAGTAGTTTTTAAAATTTTAAAATATTATTATTTGTAAAATAAGCGAGGCCTGTAGAAACAATAGATAGGTATTCACAAGAATAGAAACTTCACTTATTTCACCTATTTTTATCTTGCAATGACTGATAGAGATGTAGATATGAATCATGAAGAGAATACTTACAGCCGCTCTTGTAATTGACTACCTGCGTGCACAACACACACTGCACATATGGAATCAACGGCCCTGTATTATAAATACGATATCTATAAGATTTACGTGCTAATTATTAAGCCCTCTGCTTTACGTGCTAATTATTAATTTAATTATTACCAAGCATGTAAATCTATAAGATTTACGCGCTTAATGATAATTCAAAGAATCAGCAAACTTAAAATAACTTTTTTGAATTATTTGTAATTATAAAATATGATGATATTGTATATTTATAGCTAAAAGAAAACACGAAATAAAGGTTTTCGTCATAAATGGACACGTTTATTGAATTTTAAATACCTTACACTTGAACGTAGATGTTAAATTTACCAATGTTTATTAAATGCTCTCAAGTTTGAAAATGCTTTTTTAAAAGCATTTTTATTAATATAAAATAAACTATAACAAAACTAAAAAATTATATGATGAAGTATAAAAACCACAGCACCAGCCTTGCTGTTATTTTAAAGTTTATTTTAAATGTTTTTTTGTCCAGGTCACACTTTACACTTAGACCCGAATTCATAATCCAGCCTAAATACTAATTTTTAACCTTACAATTTCGTGATTTGTTTTCAGAATCGGACGCTCCAAACTTTAAAGTGGTTTAACTTTAAACACTAATTTCTTAAATAAAACAAAAGTTCAGATTTAGTACTAAGGTCAGGCTATAAAGTGAGGCCCTAAGAAGCCCAAGAGTGAAAATAGTCTGCCAACGTCACGTTTACATGCATCCAAACGGGGCCTAGATTAAGGTGTGTTGGACAAAATTGTTAATCCTGTGTTAATTTAATATTATTTTTCTTTGATAAATGAATTACATTTAACTTTTTTGATAGGAATACATTCAAGTTTATTGTTTACATTAAAACACCTTAATACATAAAATATTTACAACTAAAATTGATATTTCAATCAATAAGCAATTATTTGTGTCTATCGACAGCTTAGATTACTACTGCTAACCATTTCTAACTAACAAAATCGTCTCAGGTTCGTAGGAAAAGAGTTGAGTCCAGTTTCAGCCACTGTGTTGCCTTGGTCTCCGCAGCTTGTCTAGGGATTGCCACAATCACTCCTCCTCCTCAGGCTTGGTCCTGGACAGCAGGTACTGACGCCGCCTGTAGGTGGGACTTGTCGGGGTTGCATTGGACATTGCTGTTTGACCCATTAAAGATATTTTTCCTGTAAAGTCCAAATAAAGTAAGAATATTCATGAATTCAAAGTGCCTTTAGCATAACTTCGTTTTCTATACCCCCATTTCACTAAGTAACTCCGACAACCTCCGTAGCCTAGTTGTTAAAACGTTGATCTTCCACCTGGAAGTTTCGGGTTTGATTTCAAATGACACTTAAAAAAGCAGGGGCCTCAATCTAGTCAAAACGTTTGTCTGGTAACATACTCACACACGCTAGACGTGTGCGAGTATTGTTGCCTATCCACGTGCGATAGTATTTCCAGCACGTACCATTGGGAACATTGTGTTTCGGCCACGTTCTTCAACACGTCCACATAAATGCAAGGGGTTCCATACAAATGAATTAAATAACTCCAAGGGCATTCCGTAAAAAGCGTAATTTGGCAAAACGAACATTTCTCTTTCAATTGATTAGCCTCGTTTAAATATAAGGGACATATTTTAATTACAATACGAGTAGAATTTTGTATCTTAAAGACTAATATTATTTTAATATATTTTTTCACGTAATAAATTTATTTTAAATATAACTTGTGATCAAGCAGTTATCATTACTAAAAAATACGAAATTGTTCTTAGAACAAGCGAAAAATATACGAATAATATATAAAAGTACTATTATCATTATATATATATATATATATATATATATATATATATATATATATATATATATATATATATATATATATATATATATATATATATATATATATATATATATATATATATATATATATATATATATATATATATATATATATATATATATATATATATATATATATATATATATATATATATATATATTTACTCACCGAGTTCGGTCATCCGAGATAGGGGAATATTTCCTGTAAAATAATAACACATTTTATTGACTATTTGAATTTTTTTCATATTTAAAACAGGCTAAAAGAGAAACGCTTAGTAATAAAAAATAGTTTAACATAAAGTCGCAGCTTTCACTTCTTTCAAAATTTATTTATATATCTTGAAAATATTTTAGAAAACATGAAATACCGTCGACATTGAAAATAAGAGCGAGGAAAATAAAATGACGAGTGAACAAGAGACTTACCTAAAAATCTTTTCTGATTAATGAAATAATCATCAGATAACGATCTGACCAGGTCGTCATAATCAAAGCCGTTGGATTTGTGTAGAATAGGGTTATAGTCTTCGGAATTCTCTGTAAAATATTCGTCAGCTTCCCTTTTCCGACGACTGCTGCTCTTAGTTCCCATATTATTCGACTCTTCTGCTCCATCGTTAGTTGAGATTGATCGCTTTATATCTCGTTTTCCGTATTTGCCTGCAGATTTAATTGAAGCCAAGTTTCGTTTAGATTCAGACTGATTTTCATCATCGGATTCGGGCGTAGGATAAACATCGGCTGCAGAGTTTCTATTCATCGAATGCAAATACGAATCTTGTCGTAACATGGCCGCTACATTGCGTTTTTGTTCAGAATTTTTATTCCATCCGGCACTGTGGTTTGGGAGGGCCCAGTCTCTCGCGATTGTGCCAATATTACGTTTATTCCCGTCATTTCTGTCAGGCATGTTGTGTGTTCGAATCAACGAGACAATATTCCTCTTTCCTTCACTTAGCCCTCCATTTTTCATCACGTACTGAATGTTGCGTTTATAGTTTTCGTAATTGTTTTTACCCTGGCTATAAAGCTCGCCGTTCCTCGCCAGAGCTTCTATACTCTTCTTAATGAACTGATGGATTCCGCCTCCTCGTGCCAATGATTCAATGCCTCGTTTTTCTTCTTCTTCCTCGGCACTTTCCTCGGGAGATTGTAACGTGGGAAGTTGGCCATTCTTGGCGAGTGTAGCTAAACTTTTCTTTAAAACGTAATGATAAGCTTGCGAATTCATAAATGCGCCTATATTTCGTTTGAGGTACGGCACATGAAACACTTCTGCAGACGACAATGAACGTTTTCCGCTGTATAATGGTGCATCATACATAATTTTCCCATCAGACAATAAATCATAATTAGGCAGCATTAATTTTTCATTCGACCCCGGCGATGTCAAAACACGTAATAAGTACCGTCTCAGTGATCTCATCTACAAAATATAATTAATTGTTAACACAATATATAGTATAAATCACAAAGGGAAAACGTTGGAAGATGTTTACATTTTAATTATACCAATCTTACAGCATTAATGTTCCGGCTTAATAATGTTCCGAGATAGATAAATACCTGCAAGCTGTCATTATCCACAGGCGCTGTGGAACCTTGGTAGCATTCATTATCTACGTCTAGTGGTTCGGATTCCAAAGAATAATGCTGAGACCGTGCCTAAGAAACGAAAAAAAATTATTCCGTATTTCTGTCAAAAACGACTTAAAACATATTATATTCTGTTTTTTTTAATGTAACGAATATAGCCAAGAAAATCTGTACTAATATGACATAATACTTAAATGTATTAAAAGTTTCCTATCAAGTGACCTGGTAACGTATTCAGAGTCATTTCTACACCTCAAATCCTCTATTTATCCACCGAGCTGTAGTCATCCAAGAATCCTCAATAGTCATCCAAGTCAGCATTGGAAAATCCATCCGGTAAATTCATTCTATATCAAAGCTTTTACAAATCAAACAAAAACGACGCCTCAAATTAAAACAAAAAAATGTTTTATATTGAAAAGGAGCATTCTGTTTTAAATATTAAAATATGATAAGAAAATAAAACTAAAACCAGCATTATTGATTCAGATAAACCATTATTTTGATTGGAATAATCAGTAAACGATTATGTACAATATTTAGGCGTGCCAGTAAGAAAAAAAAACACCCAAGTATCGTTTCTATCAAATTGAATGGAATCGTATGTGTTATATTATTATACTATACTCGTATGTATATTATGTTTGTGTTTTCACGTTTACCATATGTTTTCAATGACATTCTGACGATTATTGTGTTAATGTTAAGATAACTCGAGGTGTATAATATGTATATAGTATATATTATTTCACTAATATTAGTTCCCTCAGGTATAAATAAGTGTTTAATTTGTAATTTCATTTAATATTTTTGTTGTACATTAACGCTCTTTCAAATTATTTTGTTGTACATTAACGCTCTTTCAATTTTTTTTGGAAATTGCGAAGTAAATGGCTATAATTTTTTACTCGAATTTGATTTACTTTTATTAATAATAATATTGTATAAATATTCAGAATACTGAAATGGCCTACAAATTGACATTTTTATATGTACTATTTAACTGATGTACAATACATAGATACTATAAACGTTTACAAGGGCCGCACCGCCAATACGGGGTGGGGCCGCAGTCTTAATATCATCATTTATTAGAGAACTTAAAAAATATCAAACATACCTTTTGTGAAAAATGTACCAAGACTAGTATAAAAATTGGCAAGATAAATCTTGAAAATTGACTTTTACTGTTTGCTTTTCCTTTTCTCCAATCCATTGTGCTTAAAATAACTTGATATTCTCTTTTTACTGAAAGTAAAAACATAATGTGTTCGAGTAATACGAGTAACACTACAATAATAATACTAAATTAAAAAATATAATTTCCTACTAGTAATATTTGAGCGAGTCAATTAATACCATTGTGTATTGGTTTTTGTTTAAAACATTATTTTATATCCTAATTTATTTTATAAAAAAGAATCACAAACCTCAAGTTTTTTTTATAATATAATCGTTCATGTTCACATTTTTCACACTCTTAAAAAAATAATATTTTTTTGGGCTTGTAAGGAAAGTCCAAAAAAGCTTTCATCTTCTATAGTGTCCAAACATTAAATAAAAAAATTTAAAGTATATCTTTTCTTTCTTAAACACAAAACTTGTCACTTTTCGCTCCATGAAAATTATTAACCAATAGAAAATAAATTAATTTCAGCTCAAAACTATTGCTATGTAAGAACGTGTTTTAAAAAAGTATTAAAGAAAAATTAAGTAATAAAAAATTACTTACCAAAATTAAAATCCAAGAGGATTTAAGAAAAGTTTTCTCTCATTTGTCAGCAGGGTTCCTCTGACTTAACCACCCGAACGAACGTGGAACAACTTGCCCAGAATCATGAGATACGAGTTTTTATAGCATTTTCCTGTCTTCCTTGGGGAATTAATTAAATTTCATAACTAGCATCGTAACGCCACGCCGACTCGACCAACTCGAAAAAAGTACAGCGATACATTGAAATATTTTTTTCCAATATTTATGACGGTGAAAAACTTTTTTTTTGAAGTTATTTAAACAACGATTGTACCCGATCACAAAATTCAAACGGTGAATTTCTAAGAAGTTGAAAGAATTTTACAAATCAAATATTTAAACTGAAATTTGTTTGAATTTCCTATTATTTATTTATTTCAACCACGGTCGATACCGACCCCAAAATAATGTCATACACAAATAATGTTTGTATGCAATCAACCAATGAAATTGAAGGTGAGAAAATTATAAACTGTAAGAAAAATGACAACATATCTAGTTTCCCAAAAGAATTATTTAATGAGTTCCTCAGACCTTCGTTACTATGAACTACTCTACATAAGTGAAAAATTGACTGAATTATGCGAACATGAAAAAAACTAAGTTCTCAGATCTCGATCAAATTCGAATCGCTATGTAATCAATAAGTTCAAATGATATGACAATTATCAAATTGCTACCGATTATGATACGCACTCGGTGAAATTTTGAAATTAGTTATTCGTTATCTGACCCATAATATGAACCCAAATGCGTATAGTAAATCAATGTGCTAATGCAAATTATAATATAATAGAAAATTGACGGGAATGCGTTGTTAATATTATTTACTTGTAGGCTTAAAACACTAATTATAATTTTTATACATTGAAATATATGTATAGTCTTAATTTTGGAACATTAACCATCTCTTTAGCAAGTTGTTTTTATTACATGTTTAAATTTAATTTGAATCTTTTGTGTACATGGTTAAACCTGGTACATCTGGCGGGGATATTACTCTACAGCAATTTTTCCAAACATACTTAATTGTTTGCATTACCTATAAGGGGTGCAATACGAACAAAAAAGTTTATCTAAATACTATATAAATTCTCAATCGTTGGAAAATTATGAAAAAATACTCAATACAACTCTAACCAACGCTTTATATTATACGCCCACATTAACTATAGGTCACATAATTCCTTAGTCAACTTTAAAAAAAAAGCTGAGACGGGAGTGGTTTTTAATTTTAGATCTTCCAATCATATGAAGAAGCATTGTAAGTCATTTGTGTAGAAAAGCCGGTGATAATGGGTTATGTAATATTATACCTACCTACATACCTCAGATATGTAGATAGAACTTTAGCATCCAAGCTGATCGATCACTCCAAGCCGGTCGTCTCCTCCCAGTCTCATAAAGATCCTGCTGCACCATCATCCGCGTTATGGGTTTGCATAATGATATTTGTTGAGTGTGTCAACTGAGATCCGATTACATTGCCTATCCATGATAAACTTCGTGGCCTGCATTCGCGACTTTATCGTTAGTAATTAGTGGTTTTCTCATTAATTTTCGAGTATATTCATTAGACCTCTCCATTTTGTTTCTGGTCTTCTGTATATTTTCGAAGCTCAGTAACTTTTGTTGGTCTGTAAGTGCCATAGCCTACGCTTCGGACCCATATTTTACTACAGGTAAGTCAATCGAGTTGTAACATATATCCCCAGTTTGGTATTTCGCGGCAACGATATGAGCATGTGATATATACAAATACCAAATTCAGTTAAAATGAATTAATAATTATTTTTTCTAAAATTACTAAATACGTATTGGTTGGGAATCCGTGTCATGTTTGTTTTTTTTTGCTAGTATACTAGTTTTACAATATAGGTATTACTTCATTCAACATGTTGCATCAAGTTCCAGTTACTCAATATATTATTTTGAATAATTTGGTAACTAAAGTGAAGTGTCAGACATATTTTTACGTAAAACAATTTCAACTTCGCTGATTCCAAAAAAAGTTATCATGGTTAGCGCTTTGCACGGCGAAATGATAATATACCGTGTGCCAAATTGATGTATTAAGCGCCATCTAGAGTCCGGAGTCATTCAAAACGCGCATTTTTTTAAATTTTTCACGAATGTAGAACACAAACACTTAGAAACGTTTAGAATTATAAATTACGAAAATAAAACAATGATTTTATATTTTACCGTCCCACCATAGGTACATTTAAAATATACATCTTCGCTAATAGTATGAGTTTGTGAAAAAAATCTTGAAGAAACCCTACTCGGAATTTTTATTTGTCATCAATTTTCTTAACAGATAACTAGAAACATTTGTAACACCTATCGCCCCATATCTCGTCAAGAACTTGGATTAGGAAGTGGTTTCTCCGAAATTGAGCTCGGGACGTCTGAATGCTAAACAAACATAACCGTTCGGCCAAAGCGCCTACAAATCAAGTCGTGTGGAAATTAAAATGGTCCCACGGGAACTTATTACCAAGTATTTATGCGACCAAGGGGGTTTTACCTCGATATAGAAATCGAAATAATTGGCAGACCCCGTCACATTTGATTTAATAGTAACGATTTTGTATCAAATAACATTACATATCAAATTTCTCCTTATTTGACCGAATCCGTTACTGAAATGGAGCATGTCGCTGGTTTTACGTCGACAACACATTACATATTAGCATTTTCGCAATTTTACTTTTAAATACTTGCCTCTTTATTTATGAAATATTGAGGACTTACATAAAATAACTGAAATATAAAACAGGATTTAGTATTTTACTGGTAACACATAAAAGTCTCGAAATTAAAAGTTTATTTTCACAAGTTATTTTTCAATATAGTAACGTGGTAATAAATATCATATGGACATGCAAAAAGAACCCAACCCACATTTTACCTGTCCTGAGATAATTGAGAAAATAATCAGTATAGATCCATATCTCTATTGAACGCTCACTCAAAAATTGTTGAGCAGATAGATAGTGAAGGACCAATTGATGAAACTTTTAAATGTGCATTATATTCTCTCTTAAATAATTCGGGTTTCAAAAGAATGTGGGAACTGAAACTACTAAACCATGTTACCACTACTTTGGATAACAAGAGAGCATGTTTGGAAATTTTGTTGGACCTTGCAAAGGTTTTTGATACTATGCCTCGTCAAATATTACTTACCAGGCATATACGAGTATATATGTTAGACTCTCTTTTAGTTGGTTCTCTTCATACTTATCTGACAGAACTCAGGGAGTTAAATTGGGTAATTGTATATTAAGTGAGCCTCTTTCTGTGAAATTCGGAGTACCTCAAGATAGTGATCTGGGAACCATATTGTTCAGATACATGTTAATCAGTTCTGTAATCTTTCTATAAGAGGTAAGATTGTAATTTTGCAGATGACACCGTTTGTCTGTTTGAGGATAGAACATGGGATGATGTTTATTCAAAGGCAAATTATGAATTGTGTGTTAAAATGGATGGTAATAAATTTATTAACAATGAATTCACAAAAAAACCGAGTATAAAACATTTAGCATCTCTACAAGAACTCTAGCACCTATAAATACTAGGTTAGTCAAAAAGTTTTGAAAGCGGAAATGAAAATACATTTTTTTTGGGGGGAAATCACTTTTATTGCTCAGTATAGTCTCCCATAAGATCAATACACTTGGTCCAACGATTTTCCAACTTTGTTGTCCCATCACGGAAGTGACTTTCTGGAAGGCCCGCAAAATACTCCTCTACGACGGCTATAACCTCTTTGTTTGATGAAAAATGCTTTCCACGAAGGAATTTTTTGAGGTGTGAGAACAGCCAGAAGTCAGAGGGAGCTAAATCTGGCAAATAAGGTGGATGCTGCAACAATTCGTACCCCAATTCACTGATTTTCGCGATGGTTTTTTGAGCTGTGTGAGCAGGTGCATTGTCTTGATGAAAAATGATTTTTTTCTTCTGCAAACCGGGTCTTTTTTCACAAATTTTTTCATCCAACTGGTCCAAAAGGTTACAATAATAATCAAAGTTGATTGTCTTACCAGTTTGGAGATAATCTATCAATAAAATTCCTTTTGCATCCCAAAAAACTGACGCCTTCTTGGCAGATTTCTGGACACGAACTCGTTTCGGAGCCAAAGTGCCTGGTTCACACCACTCCTTAGCCTCTTGTTTTGATTCAGGATCATGGTGGTAGACCCAAGTCTCATCCATAGTGATGAATCGGCGCAGAAAATCTTTTTTATCCTTTCGAAATTGCTCCAAATGTTGCTCAGAAAGTCGCATTCGAACGTGTTTTGGTTGCATTGTTAGCAAATGCGGCACCCATTGTGCACACAGTTTTTTGAAACCCAAAACTTCAGCCAAAATATGCCATGTTGTTCCATTTGAGATGCCTATGGTGTCAGCTATCACATCCACAGTCGATCGATGATCTTCCAAAACCATATCCTGTATTTTCGCTATGATTTCTGGTGTTGATGCACTTTTTGGACGTCCTGAGCGTGGATCGTCTTCAACGCTTGTACGGCCACGCTTAAACTCCAAAACCCATCGGTGAACGGTTGGAAATGAAGGAAAAGACTCCTTTAATACTTTCACCATCTTTGCATGGATCTCAGTAGCCGATAAACCTTCCAAAACAAAGAATTTAATCACTGCACGATATTCGGATTTTTCCATTGTTGAAAAATACACTGACACGTCAACTTCAAATGGCTTGTAAACAAAGAATGAATGACAGATCGAAATAAAATTTTGAGTACGTTCTTATGAAAGATGAAATATTAAAATGGTGTAGAAATTTTGGTTTTTCTACTGCTCCATAGATGTCGCTTTCAAAACTTTTTGACTAACCTAGTACATATAAACTGCACACTTGTTTACTTTCGGCTGGCTGTAGTTGTGTTTTTTTGGAAAGGGTTGATAGTATAAAGTATCTTGGAGTATTTGTTGATCAGTGTCTTCACTGGAAGATCCATATTAACACTGAACAAAAAAATCGGAAAACTTGGGTATATTTTCTATATACTCGTAATTCGAAATGTGTTAGTAAAAATATTCTTAAAGGTATTGTATATATTTCGCTTTATGTCAGTCGACACTTTTCTACCGTACATCAGTTTGGGGTGGTTACACCTTAACACAGAAGCACATACTTCAGGTTTCCCAAAAATTAATCATAAAATTAATTAAACTTCCTGCCCGGTATCTCACAGTGGAACTTTCCAGGAAGTATCAGGTTATTAACGTAACCAACTTACATTTCAAATCCATTCTCTGGCACTAACAAACAAGAAAAACAGAAAATGCAAACCCAACAGACACATGACACACATGGCAACTGATCAAATTGTCACCATCCCTAGAGTTAAAACATCTTTTGCACAAAAGCAATATGCCTGCCTATTTGGCTCCCATGGCATACAATGGGGTGCTCTCAATAAAGGCAAAACAGTGCAAAAAAAACAGGCAGTGGATCGGAGCATGATTGTTATTGCAGCAAGAGTTTGAGTAGTTTGCAAGAGTGTAGTGTGTTTTTGATGATTGTGTGCAGGACATGGAATGGAAAAGGTAGAAAGCTTGCTCTACGAAAAAACAATATACTTGCACTAGCTTGCCATGATCAAAGGATTGTCACGATGCTTAGCACATACTGCAATTATCATCAACATCTAGAATTAGAATGTCAAGACCAATAAGGCGGGCAGTGAGGCAGGGGGTAAAACAAAGAACAATTCTAGAGACTACAACTAGAAGAGTAGAAGAGGTAAACAAACTACAAGTGTTTTAATTAATTATAAAAAAAAACATGTTGCCAATCAGTACGTGTTCTCGTATTGTTATATAAGGAAAACTTTAAAATGGTAGATGAAACATTTCTTTTGTGGATTTGAGATATCAATAATAAATTCATACAAAGAATGTGCACGTAAAGAAGGAAAAAAGATAATGAAACAAAAAGTTTCGACAGCAAATTTTGTTAGATCTAATTGGAAATTTTCAATGTCTAAAACTAACACATCGATCAATAAGTCCCGGGCCTAACTACTAAAACATTTGTTTGCCAAAATTCTTCTATATTCATCAACATACTCTCCTTCAAGAGTGATACATTAATTCCAACAAATTCCTAACTTTTCTATGCCAGCCGTGTAGAACGATTTATCTTTGGTTTCAAAATAGGAGTTAGTTTTGGCAATCACTTCTTCATTGGAGCCAAATCTCTTTCCCTGGAGCATCTTTTTGAGGTCTGCGAACAGCCAATAGTCGCTGGGGGCCAAATCTGGAGAATACGGTGGGTGCGGAAGCAATTCGAAGTTCGACTCATGCAATTTGGTCATCGTTACCATCGACTTGTGACACGGTGGATTGTCCTGATGAAAGAGAACTTTTTTTCTTCTTCATATGGGACCGTTTTTTTGCAATTCCTGCCTTGAAACGCTCCAATAACGCTATGTAATATTTGCTATTGATGGTTTTTCCCTTTTCAAGATGATCAATGAATATTATACCATGCGCATCCCAAAATACGGAGGCCATAACCTTCCCAGCCGACTGTTTAGTTTTTGGTCGCTTCGGACGACTTTCACCGGCTGCTCTCCACTCAGCTGACTGCCGATTTGATTCCGGAGTATAGTGGTGGATCCAAGTTTCATCCATTGTCACATACCGACGCAAAAACTCCTGTTTATTTCGCGTCAACAGTGCCAAATAGCACTCTGAATCATCGATGCGTTGTTGTTTCTGTTCCATTGTGAGCAAATGCGGCACCCATTTCGAAAAAGCTTTTTCATGACCAAATGTTCGTGCAAAATAGTGTAAACACTACCAAATGATATATTCAGGATGTCAGCTATCTCACGCAACTTTACTTTGCGATTTTCCATCACGATTTTGAGGGTTTTTATGTTTTCTGGTGTAACAGCCTCATTTGGGCGACCAGAGCGTTCAGCATAATTTGTGTCTGTACGACCGCGTTTGAAATCAGCATACCACTGACAAATGGTTGTTTTATATATAACACTTTTCAAGCCATCGCTGAGTTTGAACGGTATTTTTTCCCATTAAAAAGCAATGTTTTATCAACACACGAAATTCGGTTTTTTCCATTGTTTTGAAAATAGCAAAAGTAGCATCACTAAAAGCACTGTAACTCAATGACACAATGTCATGAAAGTTTGACACGTAACTTCTAAAGGTTCGTACTAACTGAGAATGGTATGGATTTGTTATTAGAGGCGCCATCTGTTAGTTAGTCCCGGGACTTATTGATTGATGTGTTAAATCAGGACAAACTTCTTCTACAGACAAGGAAGAGCGATGAAGAACCACATTTCATCTATCTTGATCCCCAAGGAAAACACAAAGATCCAATAAAAAAATTCCATGTGGAAGAAAAGAAACGAATTATGTACGTGTGACGTATGAGAGAAGACCTGGACTCCTTGTGGGCAAATGTTTTGAAAGGTACCACACCTTGGCAATAGATAAGCTTTAGTTAGTGTATAAGAATTTTGTATCAGTCAGTAAAATAAAAAAAGAAATGTCCAAATACTACATTTTATTTAAAAAAAATTATAAACTTTGCAAATCATAATTTTTCACAGAATTGTGTAAATTTCTTATGGACTTGGTAGAATAAAAAAAAACTGTAGACCGCAAAGGGTTAAAACTATAAAATGTATATGATAGCAAAATATACTTAAATAACTGACATGACCTTATTTTATAGATTAATATCACTTAAAATAATTTAAGAAATTTAAAACTACGAATAATAATTCACTTATAAAAAAAATCTTTTATTGAGATAATTACATTTTAATATTACAACCTCATTTGACTTACAATAATATAATAAAATCTAAAATATGGACATTTTACATCTCTTAAATGTCTACTGAAGCAGACGTACATAAACTGAATTCAATGATGCACCAATTAATCTTGATATATATCAATGGACATCCCTCATGACATCGGACCAATACACCAGGTATTAAAAATGATGTTTCACATAAATTTAGCATAATTCATGTTTTGAAAAATTATTTTTTCCAAAATTGTTTTAGATTAGTAAGTTTTAGTTCAAGCTGATTTAAGTCATTCAAGCGTTCTGGTGTGGGTATATTACTTCTAAAACTTACATCAATGCCACAATCAATAATACTATTAGAAAAAACAGGTTCATTTGAGTTTTCATTAGCCAAAACCACTATTGCTTTAGAATCATCAAAACTATTATTCTTAATGTTTATATTCCATACTTTTTTAGGTGAAAAAAATTCATCTGTATTAATTTTGATTTTAACAACATTACCATCTTGTATTGCTATATTTTGACAATTTGACTCAATGTTAGAAGCTTTATCATAAGATTTATGGCTATCATTTGCATAATCAATCTGCATCAATGATATAGTGTCTGATAATCTACTCAATTGCTCGAGTATATCTGAAAAAAAAAATACTTATAACATAAAAATATATTCAACAATTATAGGCATGATTCTTGTCCTCGTGAAAGATAATTAATAATACAATTGCTTTAACTTTTATTAACACTATTCTAGATAAATAAAGTTAGTCTGCGTTATTATTCCAATATTTTAAATAATACAATAAAAATAAATATTGATGCTCAGGATAGTTAGTAATTGTAGCAACTTAAATACATTTCAAAAATAAAACTTCATTGAATAATAATTAAAAGTCTTCTAAATAAACATAAATAAATGAAACACAGTCAATGGTAGAACAGAAATATAGCCAGACTACTATTTTATAAAATATATTATTTGTATATAATTACTCTTACCAGTTATTTGACAATCCATATCGATACTTTTCTGTGACTGGTCCCAATTTTCCAAAGACTCGAATGCTTTTTTAGAATCAAAATGGCAAGACAAATCCATTTTATGATGTGTAGTATCCTCTTCTACCTCAGCCTTTGGTGGTGATGTATCGTTTTGTGAAATAAATGTGTGAGTTTTTATTTTATTTAATAATAACTGTTTACGTAAAGACCTTCTTTGATTTCTTTTCAATTTTGATTGTTCGTTTTGAGAAAAACTGTTTCCTGTAGAGAATTTTACTTCACTTTTAGACATAGAAGATGGAAAAGCTCCTTGGAGCATTTGATCATCTGCAGTAATATTAGCAAGAAAAAATTCATTATAATCAGAAGCAAAAAAGCTTACAGAATTGTAATCCTTCGGATTATCATATCTTTCAGATACAAGAGAGAAGAGTGGTCTTGTCTTGTTCAATTGATTGTATTTTCTAATAAAGGTATTACGAGCTATGGTAGATCTCGAAAATGCTTTACTTACATTACATGACAGTTCATTATCGTTTTTTATTCTCTGTGGTGTATCAATTATTTTATAATCTTCTACAGGTATTGTTGATTTAAAATTTCTCAAGATTCCTAAAACTCCCTTATAATTACAAGTTTCATTATTACTTTTGTCTTGATATGAATTTGGTTCTTCGATAGATTTAGGGGAATCATTTGAATAAGGACCATCGCCTTCATCAGCAGTTGATGGTTCATCAGAAATTTCTTTTAAAATATTTGACAATAATGAAAACAAAAGCTTGAATCGTTTAATGATCCTAAATTTGACTTCATTCTGGTCATTACAATATTTCTTATTAAAATTTTCCATTTTTAATCTCCCTTTATCCACATTTCCACTATTGTTAAGAAAAATGTTACAAATGGTTACACATTCATTTATAACTGAAACAAAAAAAAAAATTGACACAAGATATTTTATGTGTAATAAAATATAAAATAACAGGAAAAAATATTATCTCACCCTTTTTCAGGTCAGTTATATGATTGTTAACTCTTTCTTGATGTGGAAAACTATTAGGCTCATGATTTATGTATGTTTGAATAAAATCGTAAGCACATTTCCCCAAGCCAATCAAATATTGAACAGATTGCCACTCTAGAAACGTTTTCTTTTTAAGTTCCAATAAATGTATACGATATTTTTCTGTTACTAACTGCAAACATACAACGTAATAACAGATAAATGAGAAGCTTAACATATTTTCTTAGAAATAGCAATGAAAACGATAAAATTATGGTACATAATTATAACATGGTCCATATAATAAAAAATTGTTCAAGAATAAGCAGCAATTTTTGTTTCAGTTTAGATTTATTATCATTAACAAACTTAGCAATATGACTTAATTTTAAGTTCAGTATACAAACGTTTATTTCCCATTCAAGATCAAATCTCGTTTCCATAACTTTTATTTAGTTTATAAACAAGATGAGAAGTCCATAAACCTGTTTTTTTTTTTCAAAATAAAATTGAGTGATGAATAAAAAGTTAAATGAGTGTTGCATTTTTAAATTAAATTACTTAAGAGATTGTTCTTTTGATTAAAATTAAATGTATCATATTATCGACTTTTTTTTTAATATGAAGTAATTATAACATCATTTATTCACTACATAAATATGTACAAAATCTCAAAAAAATATATTTGACTCGTGTGTTCTCCCAGTTCTCGAAGAACTAGAAACTGCTAAATTCACCAAATGCATGATGCTTTAACTAATGGTACACTATAGATAAACAGGCAATGGAGAATGCTGAATGTATCATTGCAAGATTAAGAGACAAATTAATGAATAAGGCAGTGGACCATGGTAATACATGGGGTAGAAATGTTTGAAAAAATTTGACTAGGTAGGCCATATTGCAAGATGTCCTGATAACAGATAAATCCTAGAATAGTGGTTTAGAATAAGCAAGAGTGTTGACAGGTCTCAGTCACAATGATCTGATGATATTCAGAAAGTAACTAGGAGAAAATGGAAACAACAAATCTAAAGCAGGGATTTGTAAAAAATAATTGAAGAAAACTGTGTTCAACACTTGAAAGCAAATAGCTAATGAAGATAAATTGAAATCTCGGTGCAAATTCAAATTTAACATGTTACAATGAAAATACTTAGACCGAACAAGATTAAATAGTGTTCTATATTTTTACTCATATACGAGGCATATCCAGAAAGTAAGTGTACTGAATTTTTGTAGGTTACAATTTTTTTTATTTAAACAAAAAAATTACGTGGTTACCGTAGTACATATGTAAGCTATTTTTAAACATAGTCGCCATTCCTCTCAATGCAGGTGGTGAAGCGGGGTATCAACTTTTTGATGCCTTCCTCGAAGTAGTTTCCCGCCAACCCCTCCGTCCACTTCTCCACCTCCTCCTTTACCTCCTCGTCGGTTGAAAACCTTCTTCCACCCATGTGCAGCTTCAGGGAGGTAAAGAGATAGTAATCTGAAGGTGCTAGGTCAGGGGAATGCGCGGGATGGTTCAGGACATCCCATTTAAACGAGGCGAGCAGTTCCTTCGTGGCGTTGGCCGTGTGTGGTCTGGCATTGTCGTGCAGCAGGCAGACTCCGTTTGTCAGCATGCCTCTCCTCTTGTTCTGAATCGCCCTCCGCAATTTTTTTAGGGTCTCACAGTATCTTGCAGAGTTGATGGTCTCCCCTTGAGGCATATATTCAATTAAAATTATGCCTTGACAGTCCCAAATCACGGATGCCATGATTTTCTTGGCTGAAATTGTGGTTTTGAACTTTTTGGCGAAGGGTGAAGAGGTGTGACACCACTGTTGAGACTGCCTTTTGGTTTCAGGCATGTAGTGTGCAACCCAAGTTTCATCTCCAGTAACGACGGAGCGGAGAAATTCATCTCCATGGAGTTTGCAGCGCCTCAAAAACTCTTGCCCGGCCTCCACTCGATTCAACTTGTGTTGGTCTGTCAGCTGTTTTGGGACCCACCTCGCGGACAGTTTCCGATATCCGAGGGTTTCTGTGATGGTTTCGTGTAGTAGAGATCTGGAGATTTGCGGAAACATCGCAGAAAGTTCATCCACAGTCAATCTGCGATCGTCACGGAGCGCATTTTCGATTTTTTCCACAATTTCGTCAGTCACAATTGAAGGTCTTCCGCTCCTCTGATCATCATGCACAGACGTACGACCGTTTTTAAACTCGCGACACCACTTGTACACACTCGTACGATTCATAGCTTTATCACCATATGCAGTTTTCACCTCATTATAAACCTAAACCGGAGGTTTTCCCTTCCAAACGAGATAATGGATGACGCCGCGTATTTCGCACTTGGCGAGAGATTGGATTGACATTTTTCACGAAACGTGTTGTCGCGTCGACACTTCTCAACGCACTGACCTCGAACCGGTCTCGTTGCGGAGGGAAAGGGTCAGGCTACACGGAAGTGTAGCCAACATGTCGAAAATAAAATCCACCCGGTCGTGAGAGCCTCAGTACACTTACTTTCTGGATACGCCTCGTATAATAGTAAAGAACCGTCAAATCCGCCAACATTGCTCATGGACGCCAACTTTGCCCAAATGAAAAAATTATCTTTGGTTGATCATAAAAAAAATTTGAGGCAATATGGCAGCTTTGAACCATTTAACAAGAACTCAGTTATATTGCTGGCAACACTTCGGAATCACTCTGTTCCTAGCTTCATGCAGTTGTCTACCATTTGCTCTCAGAGTTGACCCTTATTCGTGTGGTGCCAAAACACGTCCTCGGAAATTTTGTTTTTTTGGCGGCTACAACTGTTATATGTCAGTAATTTTTTTATATATTATTAATTAGGAATCTACTATTATTGTGGAGTATTGAATAAAGCATTCATATCATTTTTAACTGAAAAATGTGGTTGGGCAATGTTGCGTCCACATTTACAGAGTCTCTGCCGCCAACTTTGCCCAACATTAGGGTTGTCACCACCCAGCAAAGCATTTTTTTTGTTCTGTACACTATCACTTCTTTCGAGTTTTATTGTTTTGGGAGTTTTGAAAACTCGAAGTTTGACAGACACCTCCCCAGTTGAAAATGGGCATGAATTGACAAGAAGTTTTTTTATGATGGAGGTTGGTGGAGCTAAGCCGCGCTTAAATCAGCGTAAGAGCCGGCCAAAAATTGGTTTGCGCTTTCACAAAACTACACAACAGAAATGTTGAATTTAGCTGTGGAACTCGTTCAGAGCAACAATTTGTCGTCAAGGGATGCTGATAAGCAGTTCAACTATTATTAACAAAATCAATGGGCGTCATGATAGATCTGTCGGATGTTCAAAAAACTCACCAATGAAGAGGAAGGAGACATTATTAAAGTCCTGGTAGCTGCTGCTGATTTTGGCAGCCCATTAACCAAATTAGACTTGAGGCTTATGGTTTTCGAATATTTAAAAAAGAACTCGCACCTACACATTTTTTATAAAAAAAACCCTTTAGAAACACTGGGGAAACAATTTCTTGACAGGATATGCTGCAAAACTTACCGTTAGAGCAACACAAAATATAAAGAGTGCGAGCACAAAAAAGACTAAATGAAATGATGGAATATTTTAGTAATTTGAAAATACCTGCAACAAATATAATAAATTTTGACGAAACAAATTTCTCAGATAACCCTGGATCTTCAAAGGCCATATTTAAAAGGGGTATAAAATACCCGGAAAGAATCTCAAACTAGACAAAAGGATGTATATCCTTACTGTTTTCAGCTACAGCATATGGGACATGTTTGTCAACCTACGTTGTTTATAAAGCTGCAAATTTGTATTCGAAATGGGTAAGAGGCGGCCCAAGTAATACTAGATATAATAAAAAAATGTCAGGATGGTTTGACTTGAATGTTTTTGAAGATTTCTTCAAAACTATCATAATACACTGGGCTTAATCTATTCCAGGCCTTAAGGCAGTCATTTGTGACAACTATGTTATCTAGTCATCTAAGCCCTACTGTAATTGGTGAATAAAAATGACGTTTTAGTAAGAGGTATAACTTATTGTCTAGCCGTTGCGTCTGGTCTTAAGTCACACTTTTCTGAATGTGTAATGAATAATACCTACCTATAATAATTAGATGATAACCTGTTCAGAAAACAATAAACTTTTTTTTAAATAAAACTGCTTTTACTTTGTGACACCCCTGCTTAAAAATGCAACAAGTATGGAAAATACCATAAAAGGGACGGTAACATTGCCCACCATGTTCTTCGTGAAACTATAGTTTTTTCCTTTGATTGGTTTTATGGAACGGCAACTTTACCCAAATTCATATAATATCCCTTCAATACATTCATTAAAAGGCGATTTTTCAGTGAAAAATGAAGATGGGCAATGTTGGCGGAAATGGACCCTTATTTTGCCCGGTCAGAAAAAATAAAAAAAAACATACATTAAACAACTCAACCGTTCCCTTGTACTACTTATAAGATAAAATAATGTCACATGTACCGAATTGTTCAATAATATCAATTACATTTCATACATTTTTTTCTCGGAAATGCCAATTTAATGTCAAAAGCGGGCAATGTTGGCGGATTTGACGAAACAAGATAAAATAGAGAAAATCAAATACAACTTACATCAATAAAAGTAACTGGATCAATTATAAGAAAAACCAATGTTTTTATTAAATTAATTTCATGAATCCAATGGTTTATTAGAATATTTGAATGTGAACTACCGGGGCCAGATAGTAAAGATGGCACTAATTGTGCCTCTAAATCTTCCAAACTCATGAGACAACTTTTTAGTACAGAAATTCCTGTAAAGTTATAAAATACACAAAAAATGTAGTCATCAAATTATAGGAAAACTTACTTCAAACATTTCAATGAGAGCATTGATTTTTAAAAATAACAATTGATACAAAATAGCCTGCTTAAGTTGTTCTCGCTTAATATGTTTCTCCCCATATATTTTATTTTTTACCCCTAAAAATCACATAAACCCAATTAACGTCAATTAGACTATGTTTTTTAATATGTTGGATAGTGTTTGAAACAAAAAAGGTTGTCAAATAATCTATAAATCAAAATAGTTAAAATAATTCAAATATCTATAAAAACATATAAAATAAAATTTACTTTTTCGATCAGCTGAACACGACACAGAAAATAGACCAATCTGGATCAATCTCTCATTGTAGATGTCAAACTCTTCAATTAGATAACTTTCTTCATTAATTCCACTGTTTCCTATAAAAAAAAAAAGTAAAACAGATATAAGTAAAATAAAAAAATTCTAAAATATTCTAAAATATTATTCACAATACATTTTCATAAAAACTAAAATTGACTGGTAAGAGATAGTAAAATAAAAATGAGAAACATTTTTTTATATGTGTATAAAGCAATCAACAGTTCAATTCAGCTCAGTTCGATTCCACCCCCACCCACGCTGTTATGGGGGACCAAATAAGTCCCCATCCAGCGCGATGGACACTAGAAGATCGAAATCTTCTTTATCTTTTTATGAGCACGACGTCACATAGTGACGAAGAAAGAACTGCCCAAAGGGACTCCTCCGGTGGCGACACACCTGAGTGTGAAAAGAATAGTAGTGACGACGGACTTATGTTCCGACATCCCGGGAAAAGGGAAATGACTCGCAGGGCAATCTTTTTTTTTATTTCCTCATAAAGTGGCTAAAGGTCTGGAGTTCAAACAGCCCACCAAATTGTCAGTACTTTCGCTGAAAATTTCAAATGAAATAAAACTATCATTTTACGCCACTAGATCGGAGTAGCCAATCGGTCCAAAGATGAACCGGCTGAGTGGAGTTCCCTTCAGAAATTACTGACTCGATTTTCATTGCAGTACCACAGAATGTGTTCTGTGGACTAATCCAGATGGCCACGAAAATTGCAATAGGGTGAAGGGGCAGGATTGAAGCTAAAAAGTTTACTATTAAAGCTCCCATCGCCAAAGAGAAATTGGGTAGTCCAATAGTTTAGTTGTACCCATGGGGAGCCGAAGCGCGCCCTGATGCAACGCGGAGAAGACGACCAATGATGTTGCCAAGTAAAACAATCAACATCTGCTATGTAAGTTAGCCCTAAACTAAATGTAACGTGACACCTGCGAATTTCGGGATAAAATCGAAATTGCGCCGCTTTAGCATCCTCAGGTGCAAAGGGTTAAAATTGTTGTCAACACTTTAGAGATCTAGTGAATTATATAATGAAATTTTTAATAAATCTTGAAAACTTACCTTCTATTTCTTTATTATTTGAAGAACTTTGTGGTGGTGGAATGTTGTGACCTTCAACATGCTCTATCACTTTATTTAATGGTTCCAAAGGATACACCAAGCAAGATAAAACCAGACTAAGAACTGCTTTATTTATGCAAGCTTCTAAGGTATGTAAAGCATCCCTCAATATATCATTTAAAAGCCTTACGGTTGGAAAATGTAAGTAATCTTTTAATATCATAACTTGACTAGCAGGAAAATCTGTCATCGGTACTTCAGAAATTTCTAATATCTCTCCAATATACTTTTTGGCTTCTCTTAGCACCTTAAATAGATAAATCATTCAATTTTATTTATAATTATTTATATTGTTACAGATTTGTATTGTGCTTGACTATTTAAATTTATTTATTAAAAAAAAAAATTCAATATATCATTCAAAACTGAGTAAGACTCATAGGTTCCTCATGTAGCTGAATTGTCTTGAAAGGTTGTCAACATAAATTTAGACTGAAAGAGCTTACCAGCCAATCGCGTAAAAGTAGACCAGGTCTACAAGACTATAAAAGGCCAAGTCACTGCCACGCCAAACAAATCGATTTGTATCCAATAGCAACTGGTATTATTTTTATTAGTGAAAATATTTTATAAAATCTAAGTAACGAATAGTAAATCTCCTACCTTGATCAAAAAGCTTTAGGACTTTATTCATAAAATCGATAATACAAGTTTATTCATCAAAATCGATATGGTCCCCTTCAAAGTACTCCCCATCGACTGCAACGCACTTACGCCAGCGCTTGATCCAATCCTCGAAACACTGCTGGTACTCAATTTTTGGTATGTCCATCAGAGCCGTCTTCAATTTTTTCATGACATCCTCTCGGGTGCTGTAACGCGTTCCGCGAAGCAGTTTATTAAGTCGCTTGAACAGGAAAAAGTTGCAGGGAGCCAGATCAGGTAAATTCGAAGGCTGCTGGATAGTAATGGTGTTGTTTTTGGTCAAAAACTCATGGAAATCATGTCTTTCGCGATTCCAATGTGGTCCTTTTTTTGCATGAAATTGAGGTCTTTCGGCACCAGTTTTGCAGCGACACGTCTGAGGCCCAAATTCACTAACCAAAATGTCTTGAGCGGATCCGATGTTAAAGTCCTCTGCCAGCTCTCTAATGGTCAATTTGCGGTTTTTGGTCAACATTTCTTTGATTTTATCAATGTTTTCATCGGTTTTCGACTGCCACTGCGTTCGTCATCCTCGACCGACTCACGACCACTTCTGAAGCGTTCGTGCCACCGAAAAACACTTCTCCAACATTTCCAAGGTCTGCGGACTGTTAAATCCGTTTTTCACACAAAATTTAATGCAACCTCGTTGATGCACAGTTGATGCCATTTTCAAACTTGTAAAAAATCGAAAACATGCACAAAGGTAGATGTACTCAGTACAGCGTAACTTTTACAAATGTCAAGCTATGACGCTGAAATTTGGAGGGAAGTGTCAATGATAGATGTGGTATCCTAACAAAAAAAAAAATAATCCAATCGGGTGACTGACAGCGCCACACGGTGGCCGGTCCTAAAACTTTTTGATCAAGGTAGTATGCTTTTTCCAAATTTAACATTCCTTAGAACTGCTATTATAATCAAACCAAGAAAAATCTTAATCTGCAAATATTTCATTAATAAAATAATGAGAATGCTCCTTATCGCCATTGCTGGGTCTCGTAGTTGAGGATCCGCTCATTACTCCAATGTTAATTCAGTTCGACAGCGAAGCTGTGCCGTGGAGATTTCTCCTCTTTTTTCCTTTTTCTCCTTTTTTAAGTAAGCCATTGCACACCAGCAAACTCACCAGCCACACCGCTGTCCTGAATCCGATGGCACACCTGAAGTGAAACGATCGGAACACATCGGCATATATTTTTGAAAGAATATCTATGGCAGAAGTCATAGGTATCCTTATACCCCCGAATACTAAGTGGAAAAAATGCCTGTGTCATTCAAGGAGAGTAGCACAGTGCAGGGTTCAAACTGGCAACCTTCTACACGGAAGTCTAGTGCGTTACCGCACGGCCATGCACCTCATAAACATCCTTATAACCATTGACATAACTATGTCAATGCGGTGCATTGGGGCTGCCTTAAGATAGGAGTCCAAAAATTCCGCGATCATCGTTAATTTTTTCTAGCCCTCATATGGCCCTCATATAATTTTTAAAATTCACCACAAAAAGAAACAAAATTATAAAATCAAATCTTATACGTGTTTCGAAAACACATAAAAATGTTATCAATGTATACTGTAGTGCCCTGCTAATACGTTTCATTAGAGGCCAGATTATCACCGCAAAGTGAAAATTACCATCAAGGGCCGTCAAATTGGTAGAAGCCCCACAGTACCTTTTATTATTTTTCATGAAAGTATTAATATTAGGTCCTTACATATGAAATTGGCGTTTTGTTTGGGAGAAACATAAAGTTGATTTTTTTTTAATATTGGGTCCTTACATGTGAAATTGGCGTTTTGTTTGGGAGGAACATAAAGTTGATTTTTTTTTAATATAATATATTTATTTAATCAAAGTATGTACCATTGCTATCTATGCACTTTTGCCATCTCATAGGTAGTTCATCGATCCCTTTACTAAAAAAACCATTCGGACGGGAATCAATAAAATCTTTGAAGTCGGTTTGGACTGCCCCATCGGAGTTGAATTTTTTCCCTTGCAAGAAGTTATCCAAATTTCGAAAAAAATAGTAATCTGTTGGGGCAAGGTCCGGAGAGTACGGTGGATGTCTTAGACATTCCAATTGAAGCTCTTCTAATTTGGTAGCCGTCTGTTGTGCAGTGTGTGGTCTAGCGTTATCATGAAGCAGCAGTGGCCTAGAGCGATTAACCAGCCTCGGTTGTTTAGCAGCTAGCTTTTCCATCATGGTTTGCAGTTGCTGACAATAGACATCTGCCGTAATCGTCTGGCCAGATTTAAGAAAGCTGTAGTGAACGACACCAGCACTAGTCCACCAAACGCTCACAAGTAACTTTTTTGGAGTCAATTTTTGCTTGGGGCATGGTTTGGCTGGTTCGGCAGGGTTCAGCCATTGCGATGAGCGCTTCCGATTATCATACAGGATCCACTTTTCATCACAGGTAATGATTCGATTCAAAATCCCTTCATTATTGTGCCGGTTGAGTAATGCAACGCAGCAGTCAACGCGCGTTTGTTGATTTGCTTCACTCAATTCGTGAGGTACCCACCTTTCAAGCTTTTTCACCTTCCCAATTTGCTTCAAGTGGATTAAAACAGTTTTATCACTAACACCGCAGCCTGCAGCTAACTCGGACGTGGTTTGCGATGGATCCGCTTCCACAATAGCCTTCAATTCTTCATTATCAACTTTGGTCTCCGGCCGTCCACGGGGCTTTTTCTGCAGGTCGAAATTTCCAGAACGAAAACGTTGGAACCAAAAACGCACTGTGTTTTTTTTTTGCGGCACCGTCGCCATACACATCATTAATCCTTCGAGCCGTTTCTGCAGCACTGGTGCCACGGTGGAACTCGTACTCGTAAATAACGCGATATTTCAAGTTTTCCATTTTGTAAACTGAGTGACGCAAAGAAAAAAAACAATTGAGGAAAAAACAAATGAATTATAATTTTCGAAACACAAATACTTGAGTAAATAGCTGTATAAATTTTAATTTGGAATTCCTAACCAAAGAGAAGATATTTGAGATCAAAGTTGCCAGTACGGCAAAACGCCAATTTCATATGTAAGGACCTAATATTATAGGAGACAAGAGATAAATTTTGTTCTTATATTTTAATCGATAATACCATGTAATACTTAATTTTCTTATACCTTACAAGTATATACGAGGCGTATCCAGAAAGTAAGTGTACTGAGGCTCTCACGACCGGATGGATTTTATTTTCGACATGTTGGCTACACTTCCGTGTAGCCTGACCCTTCCCCTCCGCAACGAGACCGGTTCGAGGTCAGTTCGTTGAGAAGTGTCGACGCGACAACACGTTTAGTGAAAAATGTCAACCCAATCTCCCGCCAAGTGCGAAATTTTGTAAAAAGGCAAGAGTTTTTGAGGCGCTGCAAACTCCATGGAGATGAATTTCTCCGCTCCATCGTTACTGGAGATGAAACTTGGGTTGCACACTACACGCCTGAAACCAAAAGGCAGTCTCAACAGTGACGTCACACCTCTTCACCCTCCGCCAAAAAGTTCAAAACCACAATTTCAGCCAAGAAAATCATGGCATGTGTTTTGGGACTGTCAAGGCATAATTTTAATTGAATATATGCCTAAAGGGGAGACCATCAACTCTGCAAGATACTGTGAGACCCTAAAAAAATTGCGGAGGGCGATTCAGAACAAGAGGAGAGGCATGCTGACAAAGGGAGTCTGCCTGCTGCATGACAATGCCAGACCACACACGGCCAACGCCACGAAGGAACTGCTCGCCTCGTTTAAATGGGATGTCCTGAACCATCCCGCGCATTCCCCTGACCTAGCACCTTCAGATTACTATCTCTTTACCTCCCTGAAGCTGTACAGGGTGGAAAAAGGTTTTCAACCGACGAGGAGCTAAAGGAAGAGGTGGAGAAGTGGACGGAGGGGTTGGCGGGAAACTACTTCGAGGAAGGCATCAAAAAGTTGATACCCCGCTTCACCACCTGCATTGAGAGGAATGGCGACTATGTCGAAAAATAGCTTACATATGTACTACGGTAACCACGTAATTATTTGTTTAAATAAAAAAAATTGTAACCTACAAAAATTCAGTACACTTACTTTCTGGATATGCCTCGTACAATACATATATAGGGGTTCTTTTTCCATTTATGATCGTGGCTCGATTTTTTTTAGCTATACCACTACCTATAACCAGAGTGGGTATTCGAAATATTCAACAACTGGTACGTTTCCAAAAAAAACACCATTGTAAACATCTATCTATTATATAATTTATCTAATGTCGTTAAGCCAAAAATGAAACAAAACATACAGGGATGGTGAAGTGAAAATGAAACAAGCGCGTTAACGCGCTCTCCGATTCAGTGCTCGCCAGGCCGGCCATACAAAATGAGCGCGTAAACGCGCTCTCCTTTGAGCTTGTTGCAAGCCAATATCAAATCCAATTGGAATAATTTATAAATTAGAACACATAGGGACATCTATTGGGATGGTCAAGAAATACTAAAATATTACAATTTACCGATATTATCAAAGTTACAGTTATCTTTCTAAAAGCTTTCACTGACAGTCAATATGTCTCTGATACAGGGTTACCGACTACAGTTTTTTGTGTCGTATTTGCGATGATTTATAATGACTTTGTTTGCAGTTTTGTTCAATGGTTGATTTTTAACTTTTGTGCGTTATTTTTGTTCATTTTTCAAAGTATTTATTTACAAAGTGTGTTTTCATGTAGTCTTTGGTTATTGGCGGTAGTTTTGCGGCATAATACGACGTTTATATAGGCTTTTTACGGTTTTATTTTGTAGTTTATTTACCTTTTGTGCTTTATTATACATCATACAGGTAATTTGTTGATTTTAGTTTACAAAGCATGTTTGAATATTTTTTCTGGTTGTGTTTGTTTCTGTAAACGTGTTTTCTGTGTCAAGTTGTGACAACCCTGACATTTTGTGAATATTTAAACTGTTTTTCTGAGTGAACGGCAGCTGAAACGCCACACGGTGTATATATTTGGTAAGTTTTCATAATATCCTTTATATCTGTATACAAAAAATATAATTTTTTTAGGTTTAATTTGTTGAAAAAATCACGGCCTGTTGGGTACGGCCATACTAATAACTTCCGGCACTTAATGTGTTAAACTTTTATTATATGTATGTCCTATTTTCAAATTTTCTGGAAAGTGTTTATATTTTCCAAATTGCATATTTTATTGATTTGAATTTCGTGATTTTTATGTTATTTATCGTCTTAATTCGAATTATATTTTTACTGCCAAGAAAAAAACACGCTATATTTTACTGTTTAATTTTATGGAAAAAAAATTTAAAGGTTGGAAACCCCTGGTACACATGCGTCTCAGGAGAGAGGGAAATAGAGGGAGGATTCTGAGCAGCTGCACGCAAATGACTCAGTGTATGAATGATATCCGCCTTGGGATGTCGGCTCTCTGTTACAGCCCTTACTTTTTCACTTCTTGCACTTATTTTATATTATTCGACGTTTTAATACATAATAAAATAATTTTTATAGCTAATTACAAAAATTAACCCAGCAAATTTTGCATCATTTTAATGTAAAACATACATTTTTAACTGGACGCTTAACGTCCAGCACAATGGCTGGCGAAATTTTTTAGCACAGTAAGGTAAGTGTTAACTAATAATTTGAGTTTAAATGTATTACAGATTTAACATTTAAGCACTGAGTAATAATACCTGATGCAGAAGAAAGAGATAAATTTTAAACCACAAAAAATGCTCTATTTACAAATAAATTGTGTTGATTAAAAACATAGAAGTAAAATTCCTACTTACTACATGACACCGAGCAATAATAATATTCTGATCGAATTGTATACAGTTTTGACAAATTTTCATAGCTGCTGATACCATTTCTCTGATATGATTGTGTAGATTCAGAAGTCCAGTAGTACACTGAAAGAAAATTTACATTATATACAATATTCTTCTTTATTTCAATATTTAATGTACTAAACACAAATAGTTCAGAAAAATGAATATACCGGAGATACTTAAAAATCTGTAGACTTCAGATCCTTCAAAGGAAATTGGCAAAACTGTTTCAGGTTCTTTCTTATATTTGAAAATCAACAGCACTGATTTTTTGGCATTATATTTTGATTTGTGTCTTTCAGCATATTTTCAAAAGATTTCTCATGGCTGAGGTTGGTGGATAGCTCCAGGACCATGTCATTACCATAGTTCAAGTTATTGACATACTAGTTTCCAATATGACAACCCATTTTTGAATACCTTAGTTCTTTTATATCATCCATGAATATATTGGGTGTACAAATAAGTCACCGCCGTTTGACAAAAGTTGGCGCCACCAGTAAGTTATGGTTAAAATTGTCAGATGTAAAATGTCATTATCGTAAGGTTGGACATCTGTCAACAACATGACCTTGAAATATTAGTGAATTTTTATCAGTATAACATATTTTTTTGTGTTCGAAAATGTCAAGTTTTGAGCCGAATAAGCGTGATTTGCGGGAACTTTTGATTTACTTCTTCAATTTGAAGAAATCTGCAGCTGAGGCGCATCGATTGCTTGTAGAAGCATATGGTGAGGCTGCCTTAAGTGAGAGAAGTTGTCGTGAGTCGTTTCAAAAGTTTAAGAACGGTGAATTTGACATCGAAGACAAAGAACGTAGCGGAAGGCCGAAAGTGTACGAAGACGCGGAATTGGAAGTATTATTGGATCAAGATTCGTGCCAAATGCAAGAAGAACTTGCACTTACATTAGGAGTGACTCAACAAGCAATTTCACATGGGTTGAAATCATTGGGAATGATTCAAAAACAAAGAAATTGGGATTCATATGAACTGACACGGAGAAACTTTGAATGCCAATTTTCCACATGTGAAATGCTGCTTGCCAGGCATAAACGAAAGGGTTTTCTGCACCATATAGTCACTGGTGATGAAAAATGAATCCATTATGATAATCCAAAAAGGAAGAAATCATGGGGATCCCCTGGTCATGCTTCAACATCTACGGCTAAGCCAAATATTCATGGAAAAAAACTCTTGTTGTGTATTTGGTGGGATCAGCTTGGTGTCGTGTATTATGAGTTGCTCAAACCGAACGAAACCATTGCTGGGGCTGTCTACCGAACATAATTGATGAGATTGAGTCGAGCACTCGAGGAAAAGCGCGCCCACTACTACGCCAGACACGACAAAATTATTCTCCTGCATGATAATGCTAGTCCACATGTTGCGGCACCGGTCAAAACCTATTTGGAAACACTCAATTGAGAAGTTTTACCCCACCCGCTGTATTCACCAGACATTGCTCCTTCTGATTACCACTTGTTTTGATCGATGACGCATGGCCTGTCTGAGCAGCACTTCACATCATATGAAGATACCAAAAATTGAGTCGATTCGTGGATAGCCTCAAAAGATGATGATGATGACTGACGCGGTATTCGTATGCTGACAGAAAGATGGGGAAAAGTAGTGGCAAGCGATGGGTACTACTTCGAATAAAACATGAGGTTCCGTTCTTTCACAATAAATGCCCATTTTTTTATAAAAAACGGCGGAAACTTATTTGTACACCTAATATTAAACAGGATTGGGGAAAGTATTCAAACCTTGCCTAACTCTGCTGGCCATTTTAGATTGTGAAGATTATTTCATTGAATCTCCTTTTGTTAATGCTCGTACTATTTTTTTTTGTGCCTATCAGGTCTGTAAATACGAAACCGGATTTTTTTATACAGAAAATACACATTTATTGTATGAAAATGGTAAAAAATATTTTATTCAAAGTATTGCCCATCGCTAGCTACACATTTTTCCCATCTCTCTGGCAATTTGTGGATGCCACGCCAAAAAAACTATTGCTCTTTTGAGACAAACCAATCATCGAGCCATTTTCGTAAGAAGTGAAGCGCTGCTCAGCAAGTGCGTGTCCCATCGATGCAAATAAGTAGTAATCGGATGGAGCCAAGTCTAGTTAGTAAACCGCATGCGAAAGTATTTGCTAACTAAACGTCTCGTTTCCTTGACCAGTTTTGCTGTGTGCGATGGTGCATTATCATGAAGCAAAATCACTTTGTGTTGCCTCTTTTGATATTCTGGTCGTTTTTCACGCAATGCTTGGTTCAAATCCATCATTTTTTGTCGGTAGCGTTCAGTATTAATGGTTTCACCAGGTTTTAGCAGCTCATAATAGATTTTAATCCCACCAAACACAGAGCATTGTCTTCCGTCCATAGCGATTTGGCCTTGCAGTCGATGTCGCTAGTTTGCTTGGAGTTACCCATGATCTTTTACGCTTAGGATTCTCGAAATATATCCATTTTTCATCACCAGTCACAATTCGATGGAGAAATGATTTTCTTTTGTACCTGGCGAGCAGCATTTCGCAAGAGGTTTTTCGGTTTTCCTGCTGTCACTTTCGGTTTTCATTCAGTTCATGTGGAACCCATTTTCTCACCTTCTGGATCTTTCCCATGGCTTTCAAACATATGGAGACGGCTTCTCGTGTCACATTTAATTGATCCACGAGTTGTTGTTGCGTTTGAGCGTCATCCTTATCCAACAATGCTTGCAATTCGGCGTCTTCAAACTTTCTCGGTGGTCTTCCACGTTCTTCGCTTCTCACGTCAAAATCGCCACTTTTTAATTTTTTAAACCCCTCAAAACACTGTGATTTACCAAGAGCATGCTCGTCGTAAGCTTCGACAAGCATTCGATACGATTCTGCAGCAGTTTTCTTTAAATGGTAATAGAAAATCAATGCTGTCCGCAAATCGTAGTTTTCAGGCACAAAAACAAACATGTTCAACTCGATGAAAACATATGTAGTTGTATTAAACTTGTATTGTTGTGAGTTAAAAGTCTTTGACAAATGTAAACACAAGAAAAAGGCGCCAATGACGCAGTTTAACAGTCATTACATTGACAACTAGAGCCATCTATGAGCAAATTCCGGTTTCATATTTACAGACCTGGTATAATATTCATTGGAATTTTCCTTTTCATCATTTTTGCCACAATCCACTCTATCAAACTAATTTCAATCCACTCTTATCAAATGGCTTTCTCATGTCAAGGAAATATCCTTACACAGACGTTTGACTTGAAAATTAATCATGTACTCATGAATTCAATGGTATAATAAGGTTTGAAATGGTGAAAAACATAATTAAAATACAATTGCAAATGTTGAAACGATGTTACAATTTTAAGTGATGAAATATGAAAAGCTGTACTTTTCATCACATCCTATCAAAAGAGACATCATAAAGTATACAAATCAACATTTTTTGGATGTAGTTACTAATAATAATAATAAATACCTCAGTTTTCCATAAATCTTCTTCCTTTTTTTCTATATCATCTTGAAACAATTTGTTCAAGGACTCTAATAACTCTAAGGAATCGTCAACCCAAAAAATAAACTTATCACCATTAATAATATCAATGTCATCAATAGAAAGTTTATGATCGACATTTTCTTCTTGAGGATTTTCATAAATATTTTCTAAACACCATGCAATTTTTTGTGTAGCCCAATCACGACTTTCCTGAAATCAATAATTTGTTCATAATGTAACATTATAATTAAAGTGCATAACCATACGAACCACAGCTGAAGAAAGGTACTCTGTTGAAAAGCTTATGAAAAAATAAGTCCTGTTTTTCAATTCAGAGATTATAATCTAAGATTACTTCAATTTTATTTTGATCATCAAAATCAATTTCAACATTTCTTTTACTGTTTTTACTAAATAATTTGTCATTAGATCAACAAGCTGTATAAGTTGAGGACAATTTTGAATATTTATGACACATATATTACCTGTAAGATGCAATTGTTTTCGGCTTCTTTTCTAAAAATATCCACCATCATATCAATATACTTTCTCATTTGATTGTAAAATAAAAATATATTCTCATTATTTGCTAAATCATTTGAATTCTCTTCACTATCTAATGTTTTTGCTTTAGACGGTGTATAAACTTTATTTTTTAATTTTAAATGAATAGGTGAAAGAAAATCTGAGAGGAACATCTGAAAAATAAAATAAAAAGGCACCAATAAATAAATTGAACATAAACCATACACATAGAAATGACCAGTTGATGAAAACTTTTAACTTTGGTGGTATAAATACATATTGTTTTACAAATACACATTTTTATAAAAAGAAAAATGAAAATGTATATAGCGCCATTTAGAGAGATGACTCTCCTCAAGAGTGCTCTAACTCAAGATTTGAATCCAATATTATTGATAAATTGAAAATATTACAAAAGAAAACAAATCGAGTGTACAGATAGATAAGTGGTGGCTGGCTTTGGCTACGGCCATTAGATAAGGAACTTCCCCGCATCTGCATATGTTTAGAAAAACATATTTGGTGTTTAGAAAAACATATAAGAAAACCGCAGAAAACTTACCAATGGAAGACTTCTTTAGTAATATATCAAACAAATGGGTTTCTTTCTTGCAGTAATTCCCTCATATCGAAGATGGGATCAAACATGTTTGTATGCAACACAACTTGTGAAATATTATAACTACACAATTATTATTACCATCAAGGCCCCAAGGGTGCCAGTAACGTTTTCATTTATAAGCCCTCATTGGCTCGATTGCCCAGTTCAAAGCTGAGGTGGCAGATCTCTCTGCTCAAAGTTTGGGAAAGACATCATAAACATAGAATTCAGAGATGTATTCAGATCCCTGAGGTCTTTGAAGAACACGAGTCATCATTTGTAAAAAGTTCTTTGCTCCCCCATGAACCACTGAAGTCCGAAAGATACGTCATGTAACTGTATTTATAAGCTTAAAAAATATCTTGATGCGTGTTGTTAAAAATTCCAAAAACCATACTTATAATAAAAAAAATCCAAAATACTTACAATAAAAAAATCCAAAGCTTGTTTCGTGTTTTCAGGCATACTCTGTAGTCTTTCAAGAGCAATTCGACAACTTTCTAATGTTGAAAACTCTTTATGTTGCTCCATTTTATAAACCCCAACCTTAATATAGATGGAAAGTATAATAAGACGAAGATAGTGATGAATGGAATGAATACGTTAAACTATATGAAATTGTAAGTTTGCGTTTAATAAGAGCAAGAATTTCTTATCTTAAATAATTTTTTTCATAAACAGAAATAATATTAGAGTGTTAACGTAAATTTCTAACCGTTTTGTTAGTTCGTTTTTAATAGTTTTAAGTAATAGTAATAGTTTTTTGACTCGTAATAATTAATCGTTAAACAATCAGTTATATTGAATAAATAATATAAATAAACTGTCAACATTTAAATTTGAACATTGCATAAACAAAATACTTCATCAAGAGAAAGCATAAAGAACAATTCACTATTATAACAGTTGATAAAGCTGATGTCACATCACACCACACTTTTTTTATAAAAGTGATCAGCTCATACCTACGAAGATTTAATTGTTATTTCACATCAATCGACTAAGTAAAAATCAAAACTGTTGTTTAATATTAAGTTATTTAAGACATGTTGAAATTTCGCCAAAATAAAAACATTTTTTATTTCATCCATATTTTTTTCAATTCCACGTGATTAATTGAAGAAATTAAAAGGAATAGAAAAAATCCTTTTCCTACTAAAAACAGAAAAATCATTGGTTTGCTTATTTACTTCAGGATAAAAGATTACATTGTAGTTATCAAACCATGATCTACTTATACATATCATCCGTGACAATAAGTACTATATTAAGATCAATAAATAAATCGTAAAAATAAGATTTTAGTTTATTAGTTGCTACTAAGTGAAAAAAATAACTACCTTTTTATTTATAAATAGCATGTATCCAAACCATTGTAAAAGAAAAATGGTTTTAGCCTATTATATTATTGAAAAATCATAGATTAGTTTAAAATGTTCTTCAAAGTTGTTGTCATAGAATTGGTTTGGTAGATATTTTGAAAGCATTGCAGCCTTCATCCTCAAGTTGATGAAAAAATATTACCAAACATAGCTAACACGCAATACGATCATATATTTACAACCAAATTATTAAACTCAATACATTTTTAAACCCCTAGAAACATATTGACGATATGATTTTATCTGAGAGGAGTAGTACAGCATAAATTTTGAAACGGTGGCCTTTCGTACAAAAATACAGTGCTTTTACCTGACTATACTTTGAAAAACTGGCAAATTTAGTTTCAAAGTGTGTCGCACAAATGCCCGCACTTGCAGACGATAATATGAATACTATTTTTCTTAGTTTCGACGTATATTGTGCAAATACACGTACTCACAATTGATCATTTATCAATATTATTTCTCATGAGATAAATTTCTGGAAGTTTTATCAAGATGTAAAAAATCAGATATTGTTTACGTTTTTATTACTTTTAAGGGAATATTTGTATTAAATATTTATAAGAAACAAAAAAACTTTTTAAAAAATTATAAATTATTTAAGGAAATTTAAGAGTGTACCCATAACTTTGTTTTTTAAGTATTCCATAGATATTTCACCATTCTTAAAGTCAACTATCCACAGAAAAAAAGGGAAAATATCTTTATCGATATAAATTTGTCTTGAGTGGAAAAGTGTGCAAATCGCGGTGGATTTGCCGAATCGATTACTTTAGTTTTCACGATTTAAAAATCCATTTTCAGATAATTTATTATATAATATTTTGTTTCTACAATGTCAGTCCAGACAGTGTTGCTCGATTTTTCTCTAGATCCAAATAGAGTAGGAGATGAATTAGGCCAGAAAGCTGTATTCAGTAAAATTGAATTCCTTCTTAAAGAACATATCTCTAGCCTCGTCTTGACTGCTGACATAAAAATTGAAGGTGGATCCATGAAAATCCTCACTGGAAAAAATGGATGTATTGTCACTGTCAGATTTTTTGATCAAGGCCTCGTTACCATTAATATCGAATACTATAAAGAAGATGATGCAGGACCAATCATAAGTTTCGAGGTACATTTAAACAATTATTAAATGTTAATTTTTGAATAAAAGGTATACGGTACTATTTCTGGCACTCGCAGGATTAAATTTGTCATTGAAACAGAAAATGTCTAAAAATGAAGCAAAGAAGAAATGTATATTTCTATAATGCTTTTATCGTAATAATTTGTAAAAATTATGTATTTCAATAATGCTTCTATTTTAATAATTTATAAAATGAATGCTAGGTTTTATAATTCTCATTTTATTATGGGTGAATACTAGAACACAAATATTTTACTGCAAATCATAAAAATTATATTTTTTTGCGACACAAGGATTTTTTTTATATTTAGATGTAGTAAATAAAATAGTTTGTCATTTTTTTTATTAAAATTATTGTTTTTAGCTTTGGAAAAGCAAAAGCTGTTTTGTCTATCGGAATTAATTAATAGGCTATTATTTTATCTATTGAAATTCATAAACCTTTGTGAGATTTTAAAAGATTATAAGATCAATTTAAATTTACATTTATACTATCTTAATATGCCATTGATTGTACTATGTACCCATATATATGTTGATTTTGAATATTATTATTTCAATAAAATTCTCTGATGTTTGGAAAGTAACTTTGTAATCCTCTAAAAATATTTTAATTGTCTTTTATTTTCCGGAAGAAATTTAAAATTCTCTACCAACAATTGAATGCGAATGACTTCATTAAAATGTCTATGAATACTATTATAGTTTTTTTTAACATTTTCTATTTATCTACTTAAAAGTTACGTTAACATTTTAACTTAAATAAATAAGACTTATTTTACTTATCAAACCGTTACATAATATGAGTATTTACATAGCAAAATTCTCTAAGAACAACAACTTGATAATGGATCCATGATGATTGGTGAAACAACACAGCCTAAAATTATATGCAATATTTTGCGATAAAGGATGATTATCAACTATCCTATGGGTAGACGACATCTGTGCATCTATTGGTCAATTATGTACGAGCCGCAGTACTTAAGTAAGCACAGTTTTCATTGATCAAACTCTTAGGTTTGATTGCAAGGAGATCAAAGTTTCAAGATGCATCATTTTCAATATGCTACAGCCTTTCATTTAACAGGTCAAAATACTAGTAACTAGGTTAATCCAATATTTATCTGACCAATGGCAATAGTGGTACTGCCTCCCCAACTTGTACTGCCATTGTAATGAAATTTGGAAGCTTGTGAGAAATGATTTTAATGACAACGCATGCTAAGTTGTGTTACCTGGAGTCATTCTGTCGACTGTGAAATGCAGTGCCGTGAGTTACTGAGCTTGTGCCCATTGAATTTCTGATCTCTTATACTTGATTGTATTAAACTTTAATTTTATAACTACAACCTGGCAGATTTATTACCATGTGGCAATCATTTCCAACCAAGTGAAAACTAAACCAAAACTATTTTTAAAAAAAATGGGAATCTAATACGCAACCTCCAGGTTAGAAGACAGAAGTCTTACCAAATAAGCCACGATAGTTGTTTTCAGAATAATCAAACATATTTAGCAATTAATTATCTAATCAAAATAATTTTACCAAAAATTGAACATTCGTGTACAGAAAAACAAAAATGATTAGTAAGGCTTTTGGGTATGAATCTATGTGTGAAACATGATGCTGAAAGTAATCCATGTCGTGACAGACATCAACCAGAACTGAAATGTAATATTTTATTGAATTTCCAATAAACATTTCTGTTTAAAAATGTCCACTCTGAAAACATGATATTGACTGGACTCTTGCATCAATATAAATAAGTAAGCTTATCTGTTTGTCTGTTCTATAACTGCAAGAAAATCATGAACATCCTTAACAGTTGAGCATAGTCAACAGTTACGGACTTAAAATATTTGGATTATAATAATTAAATGAAGAAAACTTACACACTAATTGACACATGAGAAATATGCTAAATAAATATTGTTTACTTTCATTTGATTGACTACTATAGATACTTTTTTAGTCAATACCTAACAATGCAGTTATTCAGTGATACAAATTATTCATTAAATTTTATCCAAACATCATAGAATTATTATTTCATAAAAAAAAATGGCGTCATTCTTTTTGGTGGAAATCCATAACTTGGAATTTTTATTTATTTAGTGTTTTATTTCATGGCATTACATTTGTGCAAAAAATATATTCAAAGCATATAAAAATACCATTCAAGATTATGGTATAGAATCATACAGGAATTAGTATAAGAGAGTAACATTTTAACTTGAATGCATATTTTTTATTTGCTTTAAAACTTCTAATGCACGAATTAGCATTTTGAATCTAATTCTCTTAGAAATTTATTCCATATAGGTGCATTTTTGACAATACATAATTAATTTCAAAACAATGTCACTAATTATTTTAATAATAGATATCAATCACCTCAACTACAATTTAAAAATGTTAAATTAAAACTTACTGAATAAATTGCGAAATCACAGTAAGAATTCATTAACTTTTAAAACTTTTGATAAGGACACTTCAAAATTTTACTATTTCAATTGCACAAAATTAGTTTCAAAATTATCCTTTTTGTTTTCTTTTAAATTCCCTTATATATATTTTTTAGTTTTAAATTATTTCCCCCCCATACAAATATGAGTTTAACTTCCATATGAATAAGTATATCTTTAGTGCACTTCAAATAATTTCACTAAGTAAATTATCAATAATTTTTATTAATTTTGGTTCTCTCTTACAATAAATGGGGTATTTTTTCAATAAACTATATAACACATCGATCAATAAGTCCCGGGACTAACTACTAAAACAACATTTGTTTGCCAAAATTCTTCTTTATTCATCAACATAGTCTCCTTCCAGAGTGATACATTCATTCCAACGCTTTCCTAACTTTTCTATGCCAGCCGTGTAGAACGATTTATCTTTGGTTTCAAAATAGGCGTCAGTTTCGGCAATCACTTCTTCATTGGAGCCAAATCTCTTTCCCTGGAGCATCTTTTTGAGGTCTGCGAACAGCCAATAGTCGCTGGGGGCCAAATCTAAAGAATACAGTGGGTCCGGAAGCAATTCGAAGTTCAATTCATGCAATTTGGCAATCGTTACCATCGACTTGTGACATGGTGCATTGTCCTGATGAAAGAGAACTTTTTTTTTCTTCACATGGGGCTGTTTTTTTTGCAATTTCTGCTTTCAAACGCTCCAATAACGCTATGTATTATTCGCTATTGATGGTTTTTCCTTTTTCAAGGTGATCGATGTATATTATACCATGCGCATCCCAAAATACGGAGGCCATAACCTTCCCGGCCGACTGTTGGGTTTTTGGTCACTTCGGATGACTTTCACCGGCTGCTCTCCACTCAGCTGACTGCCGATTTGATTCCGGAGTATAGTGGTGGATCCAAGTTTCATCCATTGTCACATGCCGATGCAAAAACTCCTGTTTATTTCGCATAAACAGTGCCAAGCAGCGCTCTGAATCATCGATGCATTGTTGTTTCTGTTCCATTGTGAGCAAACGCGGCACTCATTTCTAAAAAAGCTTTATCATGGCCAAATGTTCATGCAAAATAGTGTAAACACTACCAAATGATATCTTCAGGATGTCAGCTATCTCACGCAACTTTACGATTTTCCATCACGATTTTGAGGTTTTTTTTTTATGTTTTCTGGTGTAACAACCTCATTTGGACGACCAGAGTGTTCAGCATCATTTGTGTCTGTACGACCGCGTTTGAAATCAGCATACCACTGACAAATGGTTGTTTTATATATAACACTTTTCAAGCCATCGCTGAGTTTGAACGGTATTTTTTCCCATTAAAAAGCAATGTTTTATCAACACACGAAATTCGGTTTTTTCCATTGTTTTGAAAATAGCAAAAAGTAGCGTCGCTAAAACCACTGTAACTCAGTGACACAATGTCGAAATGTCATGAAAGTTTGACACGTAACTTCTAAAGATTTGTACTAACTGAGAATGGTATGGATTTGTTATTAGAGGCGCCATCTGTTAGTTAGTCCCGGGACTTATTGATCGATGTGTTATGATTGTTATCTATGAAATATATTTTTTATTCAATTATTATTGTTGTATTGAGCCCTTTACATATCATATCTGCATTGGGATAATTTTACACAAAAGCACAACAAATGTGATTTCAGAGAATATAATACTTTAAATTAATATCAAATTTTTCATCAATTGTTTGTTTAATACTCAGAAATATTTTATGGCATGATATTTATATTCATTTTTTAGCTGTATTTGGGAAATCCATTTTGTTTTGCACACTTGTAAAATGGTACAAATGCTTGTTATGATGTTTTACCAAGAAAGGCTTGATATTATAGATTGTTTTTTTTTTTTTTATTACTAAGCCAACATTTCTCTGACTACATGACAATTTTATACCATGCACTTCTGTTGATATATCTTTATAAATTTATTTGGATTAGTAATAAAAAATATATATTCCTTTTTGGTATTATTTTTAATAATAATATACATATTCCAGTTAATTTGGGCAATGTATAATTGCAACAAACACTTATAGTTTAGGCAAACATTTATGAACAAAAATATTTTAACAAAATTTTAATTTCCTCATTAATTCTAAAATATTGGTTTTTCTTTTTTATGGTGTCGTCTGAAAATGAGAAGCAAATTGTTTTTAGTTGGACTCCAGATTAGTAACAGAGTTAAAAGTGTCTTTATAACTGGAAAATATCCCAATTATCAAATGGAGATTAATATTCAAAATCTGTCTGAAAAAATATTATTATGTACCGTAATTAACCCCTAGAAACACTAAGAAATAATGAGATGTATTACTACCGTTATTATTTTACAAATGGAAAATATCACTTTTGTTTTCTTTCATTCAGTATATTCCGAAGATTGGAATCGGTATTGAAGTAAACTACAATAAATTAAGAATATTCTTTATTTAAAGAGATATACATAAAATTTATAATTTTAAAGTACAAAGAAGAAAAAAACTCGCTACTCTTTATTATCCATTGGTATCTAAAGTTATATCATGTACCAACATTTATTTTTATATGTGACTGAACATTGTATAAGTCATTTTAACCCCCTTGATCCCCGATTTTTATGTGTTATTAAACCAAAAATTATCATTTATTTTGATGATGATGATTAATAATCATTGTCATTGAGCCACCCCAAAGGTGCTTTGCTGACTTATCAAAAATAAATTAGTATTTAATCTCCTTGTTTGACGATCCACCAGTCTATCCTGCTATTCTGGCCCAAAGGATTAATAAAAAGTTTAACTTAATAATTTGACCTAAGGTAAAGGTTACGAATAAGCAGATACAAGTTTCTGATTAGAAAAATAATAGACTCGTTCCACAGATTAACTAAATTTAAAAAAAAAATAACATTGATTTGTATTATAGAAATGTTTTAAATTCATTGAATATAAAAATATTTGAAAAATTCGTATGTCAGTAGCAAATAAGGTACTGATATATTTCCATACACCATTTCATTGCTAAGCTAACAAATAGGAGAAAATTTCACTTTCTATATTTGCATTCAGTGTATCAATATTAGACAATCTCCGTGACCTAGTTTGTAAAACGCTTGACTTTCACCCAATTGTTTTGGGCTTCCCGTTGGTACCCAAAAAAAGGGGATCAGTCTTATAAATAAGTTTGTCTGGTAACAACCGCACTAGTTTCTTTTTCACGTGCGGTAGTAGCCCGATGACGAAATGTGAGTTCCGAGCCTACTCTAGTGGTTCTAAACCCGAAAGCTCGATTAAGGTGGCTGAAGACAATGTTCAATATGTCCACATATTCAATTCAGATATGTTGAGGTTTACCATATACATAACAATAATATTGTACAGTTCCAATGCCTTTCACTTTATTAATTCATGACAATTAACAAGTTACTCTAGTTCCTTCAGTACTAATTTTAATTTTAGTCATCGAAACTTCTGGAAAGTTCATTACGAACGACATTGGGGAGTGAAAGAGCAAAATTATTTCCAACAATAAAAAGAGGATACAAGTTCGATGTTTACCTTACTAGTTCAGGTCAGGATTTTAAAATGTCCTGGTAGCCAGTTAGATCAATGTCGTTTTTTTTTCTGTAGTGATTTATTTCAATTTTGCATAACTAATATTTTGAAATTTTTATGCATGTGTGTTCAATTGATTGTAAAATAAACCAAATAACTCTCAACATCATTCATATCACTTATGTCTCTTTTTTTACCAATTACAATTCATCAAAGATTTTTAAATTTCATAAACTGGCCAAATTTTGGGAGTGATAATATATTCAAAAGCTATTCATGATTATTAAATTAACAATTGTTGACATTTGTTCATGAACATGTAATGTTAGTCTAAGCATTATTGACTTGGTAATGTATTTAAACATTTATTTAAATTTTGATATCATCAATTACAAACAAGTCAATAAATTGCATATAAATATACTCCTGCAATAAGGTCTTTTCATTGTATTGAAATATTTAGAAAATATTGGAAGTTTACTATTTTTTAAATTAAAATAAACTTGAAATTTTAATATCACTTTTTTTAAATTTAATTATGAAAGAATGAATGAATGAAGAATGAAATTAAACAACCTTTATATAATGCATTATGCTTTTTTTATATAAAATAAGTGAATTGAAATTGATTACACAATAGTAATTATTTCCCTTAAATAAAACTAACTATTCACTTATTCCAGTCCTTTCCTGTCTAAAATTATGGTTTTCACTTGTCAAAGACAATCTATATAAATAAAATTGAAGGATGTGTGTGCTTTTAATTTTATTGTAATTTTTTGGATGTTTTAATGTGTGAATCGAATTGACTTTTTCATGGTCCGTTTTTCAGTTGATAGTCAGTTAATATAATGCATATTTATTAACCATTTTATATTTATTTCCAATATTTTATCATCAGGTTTTATTGACTGATGATAATTTTCCCCATTCCTTTACATAAATAAAATATGTACTAGTATTTTTTTACAATATCAATTCAAGGCAGTAAATATATTGTTAGATTTTATTTATGTCAAATATTAAGCATTAATTTAATTTTTCTTACATTTATTTGAATTGTGTATCATGGCACTTTTCATTTTCAATCATTATATAATAATTAAATTAAATATTTATTTTAGACATTTCTTGATTCTAATTTAAATTTAAAATATCTCACTTGAATTATCTTCAAAATTATGGAGAAAAAATAAAAAATATTAGGTGTACAAATAAGTTTCCGCAGTTTTTTTTTTAAATTGGGCATTTATTGTGAAAGAACGGAACCTCATGTTTTATTCGAAGTATTGCCCATCGCTTGCCACTACTTTTTCCCATCTTTCTGGCAGCATACGGATACCGCGTTGGAAGAATGCTTCATATGATGTGAAGTGCTGCTCAGACAGGCCATGCGTCAGCGATCGAAACAAGTGGAAATCAGAAGGAGCAATGTCTGGTGAATACGGCGGGTGGGGTAAAACTTCCCAATTTAGTGTTTCAAAATAGGTTTTGACCGGCGGCGCAACATGTGGACGAGCATTATCATGCAGGATAATGATTTTGTCGTATCTGGAGTAGTAGTGGGCGCGCTTTTCCTTGAGTGCTCGACTCAATCTCATCAATTGTGTTCGGTAGACAGCCCCAACAATGGTTTCGTTCGGTTTGAGCAACTCATAATACACAACACCGAGCTGATCTCACCAAATACACAACAAGAGTTTTTTTTCATGAATATTTGGCTTAGCCGTAGATGTTGAAGTATGGCCAGGGGGTCCCCATGATTTCTTCCTTTTTGGATTATCATAGTGGATTCATTTTTCATCACCAGTGACTATACGGTGCAGAAAACCCTTTCGTTTATGCCTGGCAAGCAGCATTTCACATGTGGAAAATCGGCGTTCAACGTTTCTCGGTGTCAGTTCATATGGAACCCAATTTCTTTGTTTTTGAATCATTCCCAATGATTTCAACCTATTTGAAATTGCTTGTTGAGTCACTCCTAATGTAAGTGCAAGTTCTTCTTGCGTTTGGCACGAATCTTGATCCAATAATACTTCCAATTCTGCGTCTTCGTACACTTTCGACCTTCCGCTACGTTATTTGTCTTCGATGTCAAATTCACCGTTCTTAAACTTTTGAAACCACTCACAACAACTTCTCTCACTTAAGGCAGCCCCACCATATGCTTCTACAAGCAATCGATGCGCCTCAGCTGCAGATTTCTTCAAATTGAAGAAGTAAATCAAAAGTTCCCGCAAATTATGTTTATTCGGCTCAAAACTTGACATTTACGCACACAAAAGAATATATTATACTGATAAAAATTCACTAATATTTCAAGGTTATGTTGTTGACAGATGACCCAACCTTACGACAATGACGTTTTACATCTGACAATTTTAACCATAACTTACTGGTGGCGCCAACTTTTGTCAAACGGCGGCGGCTTATTTGTACACCTGATATATTATTTTCGTTGAGTTACTATACAAGAACAAATAAAAATAAATCGAAGTCTTCCAATTTTTTTAATAATCTGTATATCATTACTATTTATTATGTTTTAATTTAAAAATGAATTAAAAATTAAAACGTTTGGAAAACAAAAAAAAATATTGATTCTTGAAAGATATTTTCTTTTCATAATTTTCCACAGTAATTTTTATTATTTTCATTTATGGCTTGTCTTTACCAAACACTTAACAAGGGATTGTTCCACACTTTCACAAAGAAATCCTTTGCTGTACCTGGCTTTAAGAAATATTGCTATCACAGTTGCTCACTTTCATACTGAAAATCACGATAATGCTTGAAAATTTCTGCTATTTAATAATTACCTTTTGAAATGTAGCTATAAGTAATGTATTTTTCACAATCATTAAAATTCTAAATATGAAATTGTGCTATTTCCATTAACTTCAAGCAAATTATTATTTTTCATTTTACAACAAAACCGAGATGTTGCTCAAAATATTAAGATTTTTGCTATGGATTTCCACCATGTTTTATATAATATTTTATCCTTTTCGTTTTATAGTTTTCCTTCCACCTTAATTTGATTTTCATCCACATTTTAGATAGCTCTCGATAATTATTGAAATACGAAGATATTTTTTTTACCTTACCATTGCAATTACATTGATTTTATTTCTCCGATTTTATTATTTTAAATCCAACTGTTCTGTCAATGTCATATTTTTCATACATATGTGATAACACTTATAATAAAACTTAAGAGTGGATCCCTTTTTGTCCCCTTCAAAGTAATATCCTTGAGTTGCTATACACTTGTTCTTGGAAACATGTACTCATATTTTGTAACCATGTAAAAATGGTCTATACCATCTTTCATAGATTTCTTCTATGGATGCATTTTTCTCCTTTTAAATTCCAATTAAGTTGCTGGAACAATAAGAAGTCACAGATTTTGAGCAATTGATTAAGTATAGGGTATGCAGGATTTTTGTGTATCGAAGTGGATAGACATCTATGGGAAGGCTCCAGGAAAAGGTGACTATAGAGTTTTTGATAAAAAAAGTGAAAATCGCTTCACTGCTTTTATGCTCTCCAAATCTTGATCCCTGAAACTTTATTTTATTCAGTCATTTAAAATTGGGACCGAAATAAAACATTGTTCCTTAACCCATGGGTCATGATGAAATATTAAATGGTCATGAAAATATCAATAACTTACGTAAACAAAAGGAAAATAACACATTTTCTGAAAAAACTAACACATTTCTTGTAAAAAAAATACTGTCCAAAGTCAGAATCATTGTTATACAACGTATAAGTTTTTGAGGGGGGTTCCTGAAGTATTAATTTTTTTTATCTTTTGAGGGCCGTAAGGCTAAAAGATTGAGAAACAATGTAGGAGAAATATGAAAATTCACGATTCTCTGAACGTATTTACAAAAAGTGACTGCAACAAATATTTCCAGGAATAGAAGCACTACATTCATTGTATAGTATCTTAAAGAGTATACTTTGAAGTAGACGAAAAGGGAATCACTGTAAGTTTTAAAATAAAGGGTTTTCCAACAATTCCCCAAGTTTGAGTCCCCGTTGTAGAATAGATTCTATCATACTATCTTTACCCTCATAACATTTTTATGTTGCTGATTTGTCAACAATATTCTTGTTATAGATTCCAAGTAAGAAAAGTGTAATATTATTTATCTCGTAATTTATTTATCATACTATTTAGGACTTTCAATTAATTCACATAAAAATTGACCCATCCTTTTCTGTCAAATTTCCATATTCTAACATGTGTAGAAGTGAACTTTAATTATTATGTTCTCTTGACAGCAGAAAAAAAAATGATTTTGTGTGCTTATTAAAATTACAACCTTCTCCCTCCTAGTTCCATCCCACCATGTGAGATCAGTTGATTGAGTTCTCTCCCTCCAGAGTTGACTGTTAGAGACAAAATCCCACACTACTCCCAGTGCTTGGATGTCCTCCCCCATATAATCCATGCACTTTTCTTTTGACAATATCTACATATTCTCCCATCAACTTCGGCCCAAGCAAAAATCACTTGGAGACATCCTCTGATATATTAATTCCGTACAAGTATTTCTACAACTGATACCTACCGTCCACCTCAGCATCCTCATCTGTACTATATGGTGCTTCCGCTCCTGTGCTCTAATGTACACTGAACATTCCATAACATACAGCATCACCAGTCATATGACACTTTTATATACTCGATCCTTCATGTTCAGTGGCATTCTTTTATCAGAAGTCACTCCGGTGAATTGTCTCCACTTATCAGGTCTGTAAATATGAAACCGGATTTTTTTTATAGAAAATACACATTTAGTGTATGAAAATGGTAAACAATATTTTATTCAAAGTATTGCCCGTCGCTAGCTACACATTTTTCCCATCTCTGTGGCAATTTGTGGTTGCCACGCCAAAAAAACTGTTGCTCTTTTAAGGCAAACCAATCATCGAGCGGTTTTTGTACATTTTCGTAAGAAGTGAAGAGCTGCTCAGCAAGTGCGTGTCCCATCGATACAAATAAGTAGTAATCGGATGGAGCCAAGTCTGGTGAGTAAGCCGCATGCGAAAATATTTGCCAACTAAACACCTCAATCGTTTCCTTGACCGGTTTTGCTGTGTGCGATGGTGCATTATCATGAAGCAAAATCACTTTGTGTTACCTCTTTTGATATTCTGGTCGTTTTTCATGCAATGCTTGGTTCAAATCCATCATTTGTTGTCGGTAGGGTTCAGTATTAACGGTTTCGCCAGGTTTTAGCAGCTCATAATAGATAACACCCTTCTGATCCCACCAAACACAGAGCATTTTCTTCCATCCATTGCGATTTGGCCTTGCAGTCGATGTCGCTGGTTTGCTTGGAGTTAACCGTGATCTTTTACGCTTAGGATTCTCGAAATATATCCATTTTTCATCGCCAGTCACAATTCGATGGAGAAATGATTTTCTTTTGTACCTGGCGAGCAGTATTTCGCAAGTGGTTTTTCGGTTTTCCTGCTGTCACTTTCGGTTTTCATTCAGTTCATATGGAACCCATTTTCCCACCTGGATCTTTCCCATGGCTTTCAAACGTATGGAGACGGCTTCTCGTGTCACATTTAATTGGTCCGCAAGTTGTTGTTGCGTTTGAGTGTCTTCCTCATCCAACAATGCTTGCAATTCGGTGTCTTCAAACTTTCTCGCTGGTCTTCCACGTTCATTGTTTCTCACGTCAAAATCGCCACTTTTTGAAATTTTTAAACCACTCAAAGTACTGTGATTTACCAAGAGCATGCTCACCGTAAGCTTCGATAAGCATTCAATGCGATTCTGCAGCAGTTTTCTGCAAATGGTAACAGAAAATCAATGCTGTCCGCAAATCGTAGTTTTCAGGCACAAAAACAGACATGTTCAATGCTATGAAAACATATGTAGTTGTATTAAACTTGTATTGTTGTGAGTTAAAAGTCTTTGACAAATGTAAACAAGAAAAAGGCGCCAATGACGCGGTTTGACAGTCACTACATTGACAACTAGAGCCATCTATGAGCAAATTCCGGTTTCATATTTGCAGACCTGGTAGACCAGGTGTGTTGGTTAACTATAGATAGACTTTTCTGAGATATTGTTATCCTAGTTGGTGGTTCTGTCTCCATTTGCTTCTCCAAAGAAACACTGCATATGTACCGTTTTCTTCCTACTGATTTTCAATCATGATCCTCCACTACACCATGGTCCTCCAATACACATTGCCATTTCTCCAGGATTTTTTGTATTACCTATTAGTTTTTATGGGCAAGCATTTAGTCATCTAAAAATAGCATACACCATGGTAGCTCAAGTTCCTTTGTAGATCCTGTGTGAGTGTATCCATGTTGAGGTTAAAGAGAAAAGGACTCGAAGCGGAATCTCGGTGTAACCCTAATTGTTCTCCGAAATGGTCCGTATCTCCAATGCTGGTTCTCACCACTTATCCATTCTCTAAACATTTTTTGTATTAGTTTGACCTACAGGTTCATTATAATCCTCCTACTCATCACCTATTATATAAGTTCTCTTACTATGCGGTCATAGGTTTTTTATAGATTTTTAATAATCATATTAATGTTTCTCCTCTTTTTCTGGTACTAAGGAAATATCGTACTATGGTTGATTTTCCAGACATAAATCCAAACTGGTTGCAGGTTATGGAAGTTTCTTCCTTGAAATGCTCTTCAATAATTATTCTCTCAAGAAGTTCCATTGTGTGTCTGTCTAATGAGCTTTATTCCTCAATAATTTCCGCACTACTGGGCATCCTCTTTATTTTTATACAACCGAATCAATTTTTTTTGTCATATTTTTAGTATACGTTGCAGTTTCAGTATCTCATTGAACAATTTTATCAACCACATCAAAGCATATTTCCCTTGTAGCTTCCATACTTCTATGAGTATGTTCTTAGGCCCAAAGATTTTCTGCCTTTCATAGGTTTCATTTCATGAATGGTGAAATCCTTTACCAAACTCATGTTTTTACTAACACTAAGTTGGCATCTTAGATTTTCTTCATTTAAAATTTGCCATTGAGTAAAGTCGTCTCCGTAAATAGCGCTATATAAATTGTTCTTTTATTACAAAAAAAAATTTGAAAGTATTCTTCTAAAGGGATTTAATATCTGACTCCTATATAATCAAAAGAACCCTTATTATCAGAAATCAAGAATTATAGTAGCTGTCTAGTTCTTTACAAAGAAATCATTTCTCATTCAATATAACTATACCCATTTATAACAACTGCCATTTTGGTGATAATCACTAGGAAGTTAGCTAATCTTTTCTAATGAATTAGTAAAGAATGTGTATTTCAAAATTTATAATGTATATCATTAATTAAAATTAAAAATACTTACTAATTTAATGAAATTTTAGAATTACATTGAGACCCTCATGGTCTAGAAGTGGAGTGCATGTTTTCTTCCCGAGAGGTTCAATTCCCAAATAGTGTCTTAGTCTAGTTATTTCACTTCATGACCTTAAACATCTTTTTGATAGGTTAAAAGAAATTGCAATAAAGTAATAATCCTGCTAAGGTGAACTTAATGGAACAAAATAATGAATAATCCAATCCAAGTTCTAGAAAAAAATACTTAAACTTATTAAAATAAATTGGAAATTCCTAGTATTATGCAGAACACATTTCTAGATTTGTGTGGTACGGTCTACAAATATCTAGAAACTGTTTGTGATTTTCTACCAATATTTCAAAGCAAACCTAAAGTATTAATTTCCATCTTAATTGTCAAAAACTATATTTTCCATTTATAAAAATCAATCAACGTAACTACATATTAGATAAATCTAGATATCGTGGAACTCATCACTGTGACCTCCTCGCAGTTTTTGTTTTACAACGGTACTCGTACTAGGGTTGACATAAGTTGATTAGTTTTAAATTATTTTGAAAACTTAAAGCATTAAGATTATCTTTGCTCCCATTATTTACAGATCACTTTTAAAAATGTAATAATGAATTAAAAAAATATGTATTTGATTATCAAACTGCACAAAAAATTATTCGCGTTAGTTAATTTTTTAAATGTACACTAAAATGAAATCTAATAATTTAATTAATTTTTTTTAAACATGTATTTAGATGCATTTTACATCATTCAATTTTTTTTCATATTGCACTTACTTTTTTGTACATCTAAACCTCATTGAAATTATTTTAAGAGGGCTTTATTTATTGGATTATACTTTGCTTAAAGCAGAATTTCTTTAAAGCTCAATTTTATATCCCTGATCCTGGCCAAAGTATACTAGGTAGTACTTTTCTTTTTGTGTCCAATTATTTGATTGTTCTCAATACAACTTGCAAGTTGTTAAACAAAGTAAATCTTTCCTCCATTCACTATCTCCCTTTAATATTGTTAACACAGCAACTTAAGCTTGGCATTTGGCATGTTTCTTTAGTGATTTTCCTCCCCAATTTTTCTTTTTCTTTTTTGTTTCATTCATACCATAGACAGCACGTGCATTGGAGGTCAAGTTGCACAAACAAATAAGCGCTTTGAAAGGACAAGCCTATCCTCCTCTCAAGAGAGGATTATTCCGAAGATATTTTCCCAGTGCGGGTAAGTTATTCCAATTGATTGGAAACTCATTTCTTAGTATCAGTCAACGTGGTAGTTTATATTTCAAATGGTGATATGATTTTTTTATTGAATTTGTTCTATTGGATTTGATTGAAAAAGAAACTGTATTTATCAAATTAAAAGCGTCAACACAAGAGACGTGTCATATGTTTTAATTCAACTTGCACCATTTATTTTAAGTTTATCGAATATTTTATGATAATTTTTCTCATCAATTGTGAAATTTAATTTTTAATTATTCTTTTTTTGTCTTTGGGACTGCATTTAATGAGAACTATAGCTTTATTAAATTTAAAAAAAATTATATTAGTTCATGTTAAAATCATTAGAAATATAAATCAATCATATGCTATTTATTATTTCAATTAAAAATATATTTGTATTTACTCAATGTTACATGTAGTGTAGTTGTAGTTAATCAAACAAATCTGTGTTGTTTCCATATGTTCAAGTGATGTAATACAATTAACTTACATTATTATGAATTCTTGATTAAATCTTTTTCATTATTCTATAGTGGAAACTTTTGATAAAGGATCAATTTTTACAGTTGCAATATGTGAGTCAGTCTATATATTCCATAGTGCTGATTTCGAACCGGGGGCCTTCCCACCCATGAGTTCTATACAACTTGATTTAGTGATCTGTCCTGATGTGTTTTTTTATTATTATTAAATTATTAACAATAAGAAAATTTAACAACAATTTTTATATTACACTAGTCATTACAGAAAACAGCCACATCTGGAGCTTTATATGCTTAATTTTAGAAATACTCATAATATTTATACTCAATATGTAGTTTGTTTTATGTGGATGAAATAAAAAATTTCACATACTTTGAATAATAAATTATAAGAAAAAAATAGAGAAAATTATGTATTTTGTTATGCTTACACCATCTCCAGATGCTTTGTCAAATGTGTTTGTTCATTTCAAATGTTATTCTATTACTTTAATATTTAATAGTGTTATTCAATTCATCGTGCTAATGCTCCTTGTAAAATATCTACAGAATACCTAGAAATTTAAAAAAGAATACATCTTTTTATAGATATATACATAATCCACTATGGAAAATTATATATTTACTCATTTTTGCTTTATCTGCAGATTTTGTGCCTCAATAGAGATGGCAAATTATTCTTCTAAACTCCTTAAACCCCGAATTCTATCAAATAAAGATTAATTTTTTGAAATGCTTATTAAAATTTGAATTAATGTGTACAAATTGACATTATTGTTCTTTACATTTTAAGAAGCAGTAAAACAATAATAGTTCTGTTGTTGTACTTTACTATTTCAGTAGGCTTCAAGTTAATTGCTTTCCACTGATGCCTTCTGCAGAAATTTTAAATACAATTTTAACATTAGTTCAATGTGAAATATAACATTATTTCGACAAAGCAAAGTAAGTACGTATGATATTGTTTTAATGGGCAACCGAGTTGTTTTGTATGAGTGCTGTGGCTACCTTTTCCATCTATAATAGTGTGGATTGGAGTTTGGTAAGAATTATTTACATATATTCTCGCAGTTTATTGACAAATTTGAAACCATTAATTATAATAAAAAACATAAATGTATTATGTTTAAAAAACTATCATTCTGTACAATATTTTCAAAATGCGAACAAATTAGGTGAATTATTTTGAAGATAGAGATTTTTGGTAAAAGTAATTCCAGTACCAAATATGAATTGGGAATCTGATCAAGTAGTTTTTTACTAAACAAATCTAGAAAGTCATACATTTGACTTTTGGTCAGCAGCTGTGGTCTAACAGTTAGCTTTCACGCTAAGCAAGCGCTCCACTCCAGATTTGATTCCTGCCGGATTCACTTCAGGACTGATTTTGCTCTTCGGCCATTTAACATTTGAATTTACGTTTTCCCGTAGCTTATATTCTACTTATCATTAAGTCCTATATCACTATTAAGCTATAATATAAATAGCGCTATACAAAAAACTCTGCCTAATGAAAACCTGCAGGAGATTAAACCTGCCGATTGTCTTGGAAGTTAAATCTACTTGCATCGAAACTTTTCATTTGATCTGTCAAGACTATATGCTTGCTGAAGTGCAACAGTTTGCACAGAATAAATCAATGCAGGTAGGTGTCTTCCATCCACGGGATGGCTGACAATCAATCTTTATCACGAGGGATAATAAAAACATATTTGGGAGAAAAAGGCTTCAAGGATAAAGAAAAAAGTACTCGTATATTTTTCTACCTATTTACATGTGTATTTAGAAACAAAATTAGTGTTATAAAATTACTTAATTGTATGAAAATAAATTATATAAATTTTAAATGTAATGTTAGCTGTAATATTTTATTTTTTCAGATGAAAGATTACTGGAATATGATATTGATTCTGTTATCTACGAAAGTATCTCACCTTTTCAAAAAATTCAAATTGTACATTCTAAAAGTCTTGGAAATATGCTTGTTCTTGATGAATTACAAAGTAAGTTGCGTATCTTTCTCTTTACAGTACAGACCACAAAGTTAGGGGAATTCACCTGCACTGAATATGCTATTTATCTACCTAATAGTTTATGCTTGGCTATTTGTTTATTATCAATAGAAATTTGTCATTTGAAACTCATTTCACAATATCTATATAAACTCAAGTGTTACACAGGTTATCGGTTGACAAAAACATTGAACGGGAATGTACAGGGTCCATTTTATGTTCCAGGCCAATTTTGTTTGGCCACCATTTTGATTTGGTTGTCATTTGTCAGTTCATATTTGACAGTCGAGGAGAGTGGTCAATAACAATTTATTGTGGAGCATCTAACTTCGCTTCAATGTGTTGAAGTTATTAAAACAATTTATTTAAATAATTGTTCAATTGTGAATATGCGAAGAAAATTGCGTGTTTTTTTTTGTTTAAATCATGTGCCAAGCAAGTTAACCATTCAGCGTGTAATGAATAATTTTGAAAATTTGCACACTGGAAGATAAAGCAAAGTCTGGTCGACAACGTAGCCAACGTACACCAGAAAAGATTGATGCAGTGAGGCAGAGTGTTGGTGAACGTCCGTGCACCTCTCATCGACGCCATGCACAAGAATTGGGAATGTCTCCATCATGTTTGTTAAAAACTAACAAAAAATATTTGCATTTTTATCCATATAAAATTCAATTGACACAAGAGCTACAGGAAAATGACCATAAACAGCAGCGAGATTGGAGTGCTCGGGTTTTACAGATCGGTATAGATGATCACCATTTTCGGCACAAAATCATGAGCGACGAGGCACATTTCGACTTGGCTGGCTTTGTTAATAAACATAATAGCCGCTATTGGGGCACTGAAAATCCTCAGTTGATACATCAATGACCATTACACCCTCATAGAGTGACTGTATGTTGCGCCATTTGGGCCGGCGGCATCATTGGGCCATATTTATTTGAGGATGCTAGAGGCAATGCTCTAACATTTACTGGAGATCGCTATCGTGACATGTTGGTAAACTTTCTTTTGCCCGAAGCAAGGAGCAATTGGGCCTACAGCACATGTGGTTCCAATAGGACGGTGCCACATCATACATAGCTCGTGCTACGATTCAAATTTTGCGAGAAACTTTTTCCGGCCGAATAATATCAAAAAGTGGTGATAATGACTGGCCCCCACGATCCCCTGATTTGACCGCCCCTGATTATTTCATATGGGGAAAGTATACTTGAAGGGAAAGGTGTACACCAACAAACCAACCACAATCCCGATACTTAAGGACAACATTTAAAAAAGAAATTGCTGAAATAACACCAGAAGTCTGCGAAAATGTTATGAAAAATATGCTTGAAAAAGCTCACGTTTGCGCCACGGCTAGAGGCGGTCACTTGACCGACATTATATTCCATACATAATGGTAAAGATCAAATTAAATCAATTAAATATAAATCATAAAATTGTGTTTCATTTAAAAGTTATTAAAAAAAATACATCAGCCTGGAACATAAAACGCTCCCTGTATATGCTGACAAGGTGGTAGTATTAGCGGAGAATGAAAATTAATTACAGTGAATAATGAGTTATTTATAATGAGAAATGTGAGAAAAAAGACTTAAGAATAAATTTTGCGCAATCCAGTCATGGTAATTGAAAGGAATACTTAATGCAATATATGGGTGTGTAATAAAAGAGTGGAAGATTTCTGCTGTTTGGGATGTATCTATGAGATATTTCAAGTCGAGTTGCGATAGAAAAAAAGTCAATTGGGCACTTAAAGTCATATACTTAAACTGAACAATATCAACAGTATATAAGTGCCAAGATTTATTATTGGAGAGAAACATGGATGTGGAAATTGAATAAAAGGAGCCAATTAAATGTATTTACAGAAGAATTTTTACGAGTATGACAGAATACAGAATGTGAGCTAAAGACCGATGTATATGAAAGATAGGTGAAAAAGAGCATGTTTAGGCATGTTGAACGGATGGGTGACATAAGATTAGTAGCACAAATCTACACTGCAAACATGAGTAGGAGTCATGGCAAAGGAAGACCGAGAACTAAATGAAGGAAAGATATAGAGTAAAAGAAACAAGGAACTATGAACTTGCATATGAGAAAATGTAAAGGAGACGAAGAAAGCATGTTGTGATAGGGAAGTTTAGTGGTCTGCCTACCCAACAGAAAAATGGCACGAAGTCGGTGCGCTCGTTGGTATCAATGTGTGACGTAATCTAAAATCAAACTTTTTATTTACAAATTATGAATACCACATAAAGAAGCTCCTCTTCAAAGCAAAAGTATTAATACTCGTATCAGTTAACTTTTAAAAATCCTAAGAAATTTACACTAACAAAGTATGATCAAATTTTGTTTGTAATTTTTCTTATTAATGGAACAAGGCAAAAAAAGTGACATTTTAATTCAAATAATATAAAAATCAAAATTGTAAATCATACCCAACTCAGAGTTGGCACTGTATGTCATATTTCAACATAATTTTAACAAAATTATGTAGAAAAATTTTAATGACCATAATTTGATTCGATTTCTGTTTTTTTTTTACATAAAATGTGTTATGACATTAGTTACATCATCAATATGTTTGGTTGTGGAACAGGAAAATTATTCTCTTATCATTATGAATGATCAATAGAGGCTTACTTAATAGCAATATTTATTCATGGCATTCGAAATTAATTACACAAATTTGTGCATTCAAAATCCTGTTATATCTAATGTTGATTTACCATCATCATCATCATAGCTCTACAGCCCGAGATGGGATCTGGCTTCAAGGTTTCTTAATTCTCCTTTGTCCTGCAATCTGCACTTCCAATCATGTACTCCAGCACATCGAGATCTTTCACTTCATCCAACCATCGTGACTTGCCTTATCTACTTTTTCTGATTTAATTTTGTTTTGTATTTACTGTACTATTACTGTAGAACTCGTACAAAAGAAATGTAAATCATCAAACAGCATTTCTTTAATAATTTTTCAATTCTTTAAAATATTTTGAAACAAAAAATGTTTTTTGAATTTTAGATCCTCTGAACATTTTATGATTTTTTTCCAGATATTGCCGAAGCAGATCTCATTTATACCGAGACTTTAATGCAAAGAGGAAAGGAAAACTACGAAGGATCTGAGATTGTTATATTAGGTGAGTATATGTACTTTTCATTTTCCTAGATTTTAAAGAAGCCATATTTTGTCCTCATTCAATAAAAATATTTAAGGTGGGGGTGACGGAGCGCTACTATATGAATTGTTGAAAGAGAAACCAAAGTATGTTTGGATGCTGGAAATAGATGAAGATGTTATGAAAGCCTGCAATAAGCACATGAAGTCAATTTGTGGAGATGTGCTTGAAACACGAAAAGCTAATAATTATGAGGTAAGGCTGTTATTCATTATTCTGTAACTTTTCATTAACCCTTTAAGTGCCGGAAGGTATTAGTATGGCTGATCCCAGAGGGCCTTGAATTTTTTAGCAAAAATGAAACCTAATAGAATTATCTTTTTTGTATATATATTCAAACGATATTATGAAGACTTACCAAATATGTACAATATGTGTAATTTGTGCCGCCATTCACTCAGAAAAACACAACTAAAACTAACAAAACGTCAGGGTTGTCACAGAAAATACGGAAACATACATTAATAAAATATTTGATAGAATTAAAAGTATATGTGACACGAAAATTTTAATTATTTTACTAACGCACGGAAAGTAAATAGTGTAACTATAAAATCATTTCAAATTTCAACAGTTAAATAAGTAAAATGCAAAACTGACAACTCTGTATTGGAGACACATGTCGACTGCCATGCGAAGCTTTTAGGTAAATCTCTGTAAATTCAATAATATATGTAAACTGTAATATTATAGTATTTATTCGTCATCTCAATAGATGTCTCTATATGTTCCATATTTTAGATTATTCGAATTAGTACTGGACATTGGCTAGAAACAGGCATAAAGTTGAGCGATTTTATTAGCTAATTTTGTATGGCCGGCCCCACGGGCACGGCAATAGAGAGCGAGTAAACTCGCTTCAGGCACCTAACCGGTTAAATAATCACATTATTTCATTAATCCTTTTACAAACCTCTGATTCACATTTGACTTGCTAGAATTAAAAATATTAATTTTCTCTTTTTTATTGTGTTGTATACACAATTTTATTCTAATAACAAAACTATGAATAATTAAAACTTTATTAAATTAAATAGTTCTTAAACTTGATCAATCATATTCTTTGTACTTTTATTTAAACACTTCGTACAAAGTGTTTTAGATGAGTTTTGTGTCATTTAATACCAATTAAGGTTTTATTATACCAATTACAGAATTATGTTAAATATTTAATGCTGGAAATGTATTTTTTTTATTAAATCTATTCTATGTATATTATTTTTGTACATACTTTTTAAATGTGTCAAAACAATAAACGAAAACAGAATTCAACAAATAATGCTTTTGGACAACCAATCACCAGGCAGTCTACCTATTAGGAATGGTTTGCAGAGATATAAGAACTTTTAAAAGCTGGATGTTTTTTTAAAATTTCAGATAATCGTGGATGACTGTATGGTAACACTGAAGAAATTAATTTCTCAAGGCAAAAAAGTTGATTATGTATTTGGAGATTTGACCGACATCCCCATATCGGATACGCCCAGTGGAGAAATATGGGATTTTATTATGCTCATTTTAGAGACTGCATTTAAAGTTTTGAAACCAAGTGGAAAATTCATGACGCATGTAAGATTTTTTACTCAAATTTTTTCACTTCATAAGTTTTAAGATGATTTACAAACATTATGCCCTTTCACCATTGGGGTAAGCAGAGAGGACTAAGCATGGATGTTTACTTTCTCTACATCCTTACATAGTGTCATACAACTTCTTTGATATCTTTAGCTCACAGGCACACTTCAATCCCTTCACTTAATGTCCAAACAAGAAGGTTTCAAGCATAGTTTGATTCAAATTCATTCAGAAATATGGGATTAACTTACTTTCTCTCACACACACACTTTCATGATTCTCTTTACAGAATTAAAAATAAGTATTTGAAATCCATATTTTTTTCTAATAATAATTCTCAGTATTAAATTGTTTAATATAATCCACATTTTTTTCTAGGCTAATGGAGCGAGTTGTCCAGAGGCACTGAAGATGTATGAAGACCAATTGTCTAAACTGAAGCCGCCAGTGCAGTTTACAAAAACCAGTGCCTTTATTCCTTCGTTCCTTGAAGATTGGTTGTTTTATCAAATATCATTAAAATCTGAGACTAACAAGCTGGCGTAACACTCAATTACCAAATGTCCAAATATCTCAAGTCCAGTAACATTTGCAGTATATTTAGTTATAGATTATCTATGTGTAGTCATGTCTTCTGAGTCTAATATTATAAATATTAACAGCCAAAGATGCGTATTCAAATTATAGTATTGATTTATATCATTTTTAAGTCATGTATTGTAATGTTTTTATTTGATGATTTGCATTTTTTTTGTTATTTGTGATAAAAAAAACTCAATCACCACACCATACCATATTATTATTTAGTGTAAGAATACCAGTTGTAAACCATTATTTTTATACATATGTATATTGAACAACTTTCCTTATGCAACTGGGAGTTGATGCTAGTTTATTTTGAAACATTATAGTTCCTTTATATATATGTATATTGAACAACTTTCCTTATGCAACTGGGAGTTGATGCTAGTTTATTTTGAAACATTATAGTTCCTTTATAATTATTTTTCAATATATTAATATAATAATTAAAATACTTAATGTTCAGAAGTGATATAAGAGTATATTTTTTAATGACAAAAAGAGGTCATTTCACTTTTATTTTATGTATGAAGTCTTAAAAGAATATGTAATATATTTTTACAAATGACATTGAAGGTTATCTTTTTACTTCATATCCGCGTTCAATATAAAGCACATGGTTGCCACGCACCATGCTCGTAAGTCAATTCATTCTGGTCTACTTATGTTTCCGTAATAGCCTTTGCATGTGGATAGTGCTAGCCTAGTGATAGATAGAGAACAATGAATATTTAAATGATTTTTTTATTAAATATCTACAGTATCACACTGTAAGAAAATACTCCTTTCTTGACAGTAATTTTCAAAGAAACACATTTTTTCCAACTATATTACAAAATTTTGTAAACTTAAGTAAAAAAAAAACAAATTAATTTTAAAGATATATTGCATGTAAATATTGCTGACTTTTTTTAAAATTATATTATAAAGAAATTTATGAACTATTGACACTTGTAATATTAGGCACCTTCATGATATATTATGGTCAATATATATTTTAAAACAACTATACGTACTTAATTGGTTTTAGAAAAAACATATTCATTATACTTTTATTTATTCCAGTATTAAAGATTGCTTATTGAAATATGCCATTCAATTAGAAAGCAAGAGTGCAGATTTTTTAAATTTACATTTGATTTTTTATTTATTAGAGATATGAAATTTTAACCATATAATGACAATCTAGGCTAAGTGTGATGAAAAAACAAACAACTTACACTGTCAATTAAATTGCATTCTCGTCTAAGTTGATCAATTTCACAAAATAAAAATTATCAATTCTGCAAATTATTCAAATACACATTTCAAGCTTTTCATTTGTTATTCACTAGGGTTAATTGCAAAGAAATAAATCTGAATCATGAATATATAGTTGATGCAATAATACACATTTGATTATTTCCATGCATTAAGCTTTAAATTTTAGACCTATTACATTTTAAAGTAGTCTAGATATATTTTGCTCTCTGTGATCTGGCACCTAAATATCTATGCAGTTCTATGACTTAATTACTTTTTTTATATATATGTATAATTTAAAAGAAAACCTTAGATCGATTAATTTCCAAGAAAATAAGAGTCAACATTTTGTAGTCATTTGTCCAATAAAATATATTTATGTATGTTAATTTTTTTCTAGATTGGTAATGTTTTATTAAAATTATCTTTCTATTGATTAGTGCGGGTCATTAATACACAATTACATGTTTTAATAAAGATTAAATCTTTAAACAAAAACTTTAATTTTTTTACCCTTCAAGTCATTTTCACTGCAAAAACATCTTTTTCTAAGCAGTCATTGTAGAAACCCACAACACTTCAAGCATTTACCAAAACTACTGATACTTTAACCCTTTGCACTCGAATGCCACCATAGAGGTGGCATGCATGGTTTGCCGTATTACTCGAGTGCCGCCGCTATGGCGGCAAGAAAATAAAGTCTTATTTCTCAATATTTTTAATATATTGGGTTTTTCAGTTTTCAATATTATTTAACCAAGGATCATATTAGTACAATTAAATAATAATAAGTTACAGAATTTGATTGAGTAAGGTATTATTCCTCGCACTTGAGGAGGCGAGATAGCAACACAACGGAAAAAAATATATAAAATACCACTCAACACACAACAGAATCTTTTGTTCGGAGACAAACAAGTCCCAAGGGTAACACGTGTACTCTCCTGGTATATTATTACCGTATAAGCTAACTGTGCTGAGAAATATCATAATTCAATGCGTACTGCACTGGCATGTTGCGGTCACATTTCAATAACTGTAGGAGTCCCTAAAATGGTGGAGGAAACTATTTTTTTGGGAGATGGAGGTGTGTGTCATAAACTCTTATATACTAAGAAGGACTGCGCAGTATGTTCCAATAGAAAAATTCCGGGTGGAAGAAAAGAAACACAATTATATTGCAAAACCTGGACTTCACGTTGGGGATTGTTATGTAAAATACCATACAATGAAAAACTTCAAATAATCAATTTTCATGTCCATTATATTCCTTACATACTATACCCATTTTACCAAAACAAAAAAAAAAAAAAAAATTTAAATTTTTATAAACTTAATTATATTTCAACGTAAATATTTTTTTTTCTTAATAAATGCTTCGAGTTGCCGGTATGCACATAAAAAAAAGCTTTCAAGTGCAAAGGGTTAAGAGCTACAATTTTTTTTTAATGGCTATACACCCAAATTCAGTTATTCCCAGTCAGTGAGCAATGAGTTGATTATATTTATTGAGAATACATAACATGCTCTAGAAGCGCAATCACATTAATCTCTTGTTATCAAAATTTGAAATAATACAATTTATGAAATAAGAAAAATAATTTTATATCTTTATTTCATTACGTACTATAAACTTTCTTAGCCTCTTCAGGAGTACAGAAATTTACCAGTCATGCATTGGGAGCGAGTTTTTTTGACAATCAATATGTTTTTTTTTATTTACACGAGTATGATGTATTAGTATTATCGACATACGAGTATGATGTAAGAATACATCGTAATTTCATTTAGTAAAATTAATTTATATATGAGAAACAAAGCAATTTCTGTGTCAAAAAGTTAGGGGTAAGTAACTATTTGAATGGAGTAACACAAGATGGGAGAAAAGATTTTTGTAACATTTTGAAGATTTTTGTGCTGAATATACAACACTTATAACCATATTTTTCCAATAGTCAATCACAGCGTCAGGTTTAAGTTTTTTTTCTCCTGTTGCGAAGTTTATTTTTTCTGTTTCCATTGTCTTTCCTTCATGATATTTTGTTAATATGAATACATATTTTTTATCGTGCCCTTTTATAGCTAACAGATTATTTGGAAGTTTCTGAAAATTCAAACACTTCTGGCATAAAATGACCTCCTTCCCGTTTTCTCTCTGCAAATAATTTCTATTTCGGAACAGATTCAGATGTCTCATTGTCAGCATTCTCATAAAAACTTGATGAAGAATCATTATCCGAAGTTGAATGTAAGTATAAAATTAGGTCATCATGATCTTCTAAATCTTTATCTTCACTCTCATTTATATCGATACCTTCATCATTCAAGTATCTGGACATTTTTATCGAGTGAAAAAAATATATATGATATAACATGAATTAATGAGATTAGGATCAACAACACAACAAATGCTATTTTGAATATTGAAAAACGCTATAAAATCCATCAACCACTTAAAAATGACAAAAATTTAAAACATTCTCAACATGTGACCAATGGTTATTGACTCCGGAATAAATTTACCATAATATATATAACATTGTATATCCAAAACGAATCAAGATATTTTCGTAATTCTTTTAGAATTTATTTCAGAAAAAATCTGACGTCACAGTAAGTCAAATCCTTGAAAAATTCCAAGTTTTTGTTTTATTTGCTATGACGCACCTGTATGGCAGTATGCTTTTCGGAACAGTTTACCCCGCCGTACTCGTACGACAGTACTCAAAAAATGGTTAACACTACAAACGGAAGAAGACATATTTGTAAAAAGCGTTCTCATGTTGGTTGGAATTGAGTTATTCATAAAATGTTAGATACCCATCATTAAGTGAGAATTCCAAGAATATGATCCAATGTTTCCTCGCTGAGGTCACTTTCGCACATGCTAGATTTTAAAACTTTGATCTTTATTAAAAATCAAGGGCTAGACTGCATTTTCTGTTATAATATTTTCACTTTGTTCTCGATTATCCCATTTATTTTGTCAATCAGACGTCATTTTATTCCTGGCTATTGAAATAAAGTCATACACAGGAATGTTATGAAGAAGACGTACTATTTTGAGTGGCCTTTTTGGCCAAGGAGTCTGATTTTTCGTTCCCTTTTGATACCACAGTGGCTAGATATCCACGCTAAGCATACCTTTTTTTGTTCAAGTATTTTTAATTCAAACACTAATTTGTAGACATGGAAATCGTATGGGTAGAGAAATGAGGACAATTTTGGATGTGAAATACTCTCTTCCACATAATTTGCTCCTTTTAGAATTGCAATTCATTCAACTGTGAAGGTATATTAAGAATTCTATCTGATCTGGATTTCCTTAAGGGGGTATTCTCATTTGGATTTTTTTTATAATCCTTTCTGAATCATTTCCAGTAAGCAATTTTCAAAAATCTTAAAAATTCGAAAAGTTATGAGGATTTACAGTCGAGCGCGCCGGTCGAAAAATGATCTGGGCTTCGCAGCTTTCGGGTCATCTATTGTTATGGCAGCAGCCTTATTTTCCAAGAATTCTCGTCCAATAGGATTTCTTAGAATAATGAATTGATATTTAGTTTGTCGGGATTTTTGAACAAGTTTATATGGCCCTGGAATTGCTGATTAACAGTAAGTTGAAAATATTTACTTTAATTCGTGTAAAAATCGCACTTGAAACTTTCAACGCGTTTCCTGAAAAATCACTTTTTTTAAACTATTACCTATAATAACTCCAAAACTAATTAACCGATTTTAATGAATAAGTACTTATTCTCTTTGTTATACCTCTCTCTAAAGCCGGTATTAGAATTATTTCAATTGATTCATTTTTTCTATTTTTTTCACTCTAAAGACAAAAAAAATTAAAAAAAGAAGAATTTTTAATTTCAACAAGCCACCATTTTTTTCTAATTATTCTTGTACCGGCTATAGCCACGTGCTTTCTGAGTAAAACAGTTTTTTTTTTAATTTTCAGACTTGTACAACAGCCACAATTACGGGCATAATGGACCCCCTCCATGTACGGGTGGCCTACTTCCGACTTACTAACAAAAAAATTTTTTTTTTATCATGAAATTTTATATAAATGTTCTTAAAAGATAAATAAATATGTCTAAAAAAACAATTTAAAAAAAAAATTCGTTCACTGAAAAAAAATCTTAAAAAATTGTCGATTTTTCGACCCATGAAATGAGAATACCCCCTTAACACCGAGGCTCCAGTGTTATAAATTATATATTTTGTGGAGGCGATTAGAATCCAACTTCGTACTCAGTATATATTTACCCTATACATTAATGTATTTAAGTGATGCATCAGTGTGAAAACTATTGCAAATACAGTCTGGCATCATTGCTTGAGATATATCACACTAACCCAAAGTGATACAATTCTAATTAGATAAACCTTCGCTGAAGTCATGGATATTAAAGTGTACAAAATTCTTTTAAATTTAATAAGAATTGACCACCTACAATTTGACACTTTTTCTACATTTTTATCAATTAAAACATCAACCTTATCCCTCATATTTTTAAGTGTTTTATGTGAGGCCCTAAGTGATACATTTTGATATATTTCCTTACTTGATGTTGGTTGACCCAAAATGCTTTGCGAAGGTAAATTAGTACAAAATTTCATTGCAATATTTAGCTCAAGAAATAACATGTAATTTGTGCTCTTAACACCCATTTCTACCAGCACATTAAAAACCATGAGGTTGTACGATTTGACTTAGTTTCATCAAGGAAGATGGAGAAAAGATTTTGTATATTTTAGATTTGTCCTCTTTTTCATACCTCAATTTTTTTATAGACAAGACCACTGCTTTTGTCAAGATAGTTTTTTTGCATATTTTCTTATTCATTTGGCACTTGTACGACTTCTTTCTGTTCCTGAAAATTAAGAGTGGATGGGAACTCAACTTTCAGTACGTAGAAGAGGTCAAAACTAAAACGATGGACCTGGCGAATAAGCTAACAGAAAATGAACTCCAGCTCTGTTTTGAACAACGAAAGAGCGGCATGCATTGGTGTGTCAAGGAGGAAGGTATTTTGAAGGTGATTAAAGTAGAATTGTAACATTCTTCATAAAATAATATTTATAGCTACAATCCAGCCTTTCAATGGTGACTTCACTTTGTATTCAAGATCAATTAATTTTAGGGAGATGTGATAAAGGTTTGAAATAAAATTTCAGTGTAAATAAATACATATTTACATATACAATACAGTATTAATTGATTTACATGTATTAGCAACATCTTAAATTTATTTTTTCCAACTTTTCATAAAAAAAATTTAAATTTATTACATGTTTCAAGCTAAACTTGAGAATTATAATAATCTGACAACTTAAAAAATATTTGCGATTAACTCGAACAATTAACTTTTAGGAGATATTAACAAATTTTTCTTTCTGTAGTTGAACATTTTAAAACATGACTACCTACCTAATATTATTTATTTATATGTTTACTTTTTCTTTTCTAATGAAATATGAAACCACGCTGGAATTCTTTTTTAAAAAATCTGAGTTACAATGAGAATTGAACCTGCAACCCCTGGGTAAGAAGACAGGCGTTTTACCAACTAAGCCACTGAGGCACTTTACTGGGTGAGCCGGTGTTAACACAAAAAATAAAAAAAATACACTATTCATATTTCATTTGAAAATTAAATTTATTGAAATATTTTTTCTTTTATAAACATGAAGATAAATTGCATAATAGGGATTTGCTTTATGACAGAAATCCAACAGAAAGTCGAGCTAGCCTATACTTAGGAAAATGTAGGATGGTTCCTGTGATGTTTGAAACGTCATGTCTCAAAGGGATGAGGTAAAATGGTTTTTTTTTTACAAATCGAATAGTTTTTTTATAAATCGAAAAATTGTTTTTCTCTAAACTGACATTTTAATTCCTAATTATCATTATACTGACTTTCTAATGTATTGTATGATTTGTATCTATCTTTAAATAGACCAAGATCCACTATGAATCAATACTAATTACGAACATTTAATTTTAGGTATAAAAAAATCGAAAATCCAATTATCGAATACCCCATCCCTAGCCAATGCAGACTAACGTAGTGACTTTTGACAAACATCACCAAATATTATTTGGTTTTAACAAACTGCCACATTTTTGCTAATGTATTAATTTGTCATTATTGTTAGTTTTATGTAATGTATTTACCTAAATAACTTGCTATTCATTAGAATTGAGGTTTATATTAAAGTTGATAAAAAAAAAATTATTACTGAACGTCGTTACAAGGGGCAAATTTATGAACTGTCACAGGAACCGTGCTACAATTTCTTAAGTATAGTATTTAAATAATCACAATATTATAAAAGTGAATGGAAAACAATATTACACTTCCCTCCAATGTGTTACCAGATTAAGAAAAATATATATCAATAGAAAAGAACTATTTAAAATTGTCAGACTATAAAGCCATCTTTTAATTGTTTTGTATAATACCAAGCGGTGCAATTTTACGTATTAACTAAAACAGCTTTTTATAAAATTATATATTTTAATCTAACAGCTTTAATGTAAATATAAAAAAATATAAGCATAAATATAATCTTCATTAGATTATTCAGCTTGTCTTAATCGTGCAAGTCTTTGTGTTAATTCATCTTGCTCTTGTGAAACAGCCGTACTGGTCCCAATAGTGCTACCAGATATTCCTTGTGGCAACTCCATATTCAATTCCAAACTGAAAGTAAAAATGTTTAAATTAGATAAAATCATTAATTAATTAGCTAATTACTTAATAGTTAAAAGTCAAAATATTAAAAGTGATGACTTTCTATTTTGATTATTCAAAAAATCACACTCAACATTTCTGGTATAATACACAATTCAATTACGACAGTAAACAATGTATTTACTTTTGATACAAAAGCAAATTTATAAAGAATTGATTTTACTCTTCCTCCTAAAAATAAATTATTCAATTAATGTTTAATAGCGCAGCTGTTGTAACTAAAGATAAATCCATCTAGTAATAATATCAAAGAAATTCTACACGATAATTGTTTTTCTAATTATAAAAATGTATAAAAATAACATACCCTGCTTCATCTGCAACTTGCTGCATCAAAGAATCCACATCTCCCTGAGGCACTGATGTAGTCGTGGTTTGTGACATTGCATTTTCCATATACGATGATTGGACATCAAGATCTTCAAACTGACTCTCAAATTTATCCATGAGTCCAGATATTTTCTCCAAATTCATTGATTTCATTGCAGCATCCATAGCCTTTACTACTCCAGCCATTGAATTGGTTACCTTAAAAAACAATAAATCATTATGTAAAAATAAATACTCTACTTAACACATTGTTGCTGGGCGGTTTTTTCATCAATCTATGCCGTTAAGCAGGCAATTAATTTAGATTCGCGCGCGAAATTACGTTTCACGTAAAATTACTATAGCTTGAGAACTATTGATCATATTTAAAAAAAAATTCCAGCATTTTATCATTAATGAAATCGTTTTTAATGATCTATTTATAAACTTATATATATATTTGGGTAAACAATTATGATATTTAAGGTTAAATTGCATTTTTACCTTACTGTCCATTTAGTCCTTCTGTACATGTTCAACATAATATATATTTTGTAAAATACGAAAAAGTAAACACTAATATTGCTTTAAAGTATATCGTTGAAAACAGTTCCATGTATGTAATGGCACATCACAGAATTTACACATATATCGGGTTTCGCTACGCACTTTGTGGACCGCGCACACACGACATCTCCTTCGTAGATTCTTGTTTTTACCAGTGCTTTCAATCTTTTCCAATGTATGTTTTCTCATATCCATTGAAAGTCTTCCCGGAGGATCTGATTTTGAAGATTTTTTTCGGACACCAGATGTCGATGGTGTCGGTTCCGAGTCTTGAATATTATCCTACGAAATCTGATCAGCCACCCGGTGCTCTGCAATGTCCTTTAAAAATTGTTTGTATTTTATTTTCTTTTCTCTTGTAACAGAGTTATACACAACAAAGGAGTTGAACAATCACAATTTATTAAATACATCGCCAGTCTTTTTGTCCATTTAGTAGTTTTTCGTAAGATAGAATAATAAGAAATATATTGGTCTGCTCGCAAAAAATGGTGTTTCCGTGAATGCATCTGAACTCCAGTATTCATCTCTTCTGTCCTTACGGACTTGTCCCATAAGAAAGATAAGTCCCAAAAAGTTCTTCATTTCTTGTATTGTAATGTCTTTCCGTTTGAGAGTTTTCTTATATATTTAAAATTTGTGCTTATTTTGATAATAATATCTGTTAGATTCTTGTACAAGGAATGTAAAAAAATCATCTCCTATGAATAAATTTACCGCTTCCGTTACACTATTCAAAACACTACCGGTAGTTAAACCTGGTCGACTTAAAAACTCTTCCAGGACTGGTGGATTGTCTGCTGATGACCATTCTTCTTCACCTTCGTCCGAGTCTGAATCTGAATCGCTTGAAATTGTTCGTCGGAAAAATGTCCGAGGACGCGCTGTAACTTCATTATTACTAGTTTCAAATTCGCCATCTGTATTTTTCTCAACACAAGAATAATCTGACAAATTATCAGCACACAATTCCCCATCACTCTCATTACTATCGTAATCCATTTTTATTGGGTGTTTTTTATGAAAAATATATTCATTTATTATAAAAATACAGAACAAATAACTTTTCAAACACAACAGCGATCGATATCCACTATACTATATCATACAATGATAGGTATTTTGTAATATTTTTTTAATAAAAATAATTTGCAATACCGGAATGTAGGTAGAAACGAAAATGGAGAACGTCTTGAAATAAACAATATCACCTCAATACTGAAGAATTATAAAGATAAAAACAAAATGTTTAGCTTACAACTATTGTATTTCGAGTGCATGTTATATGACGACAGTCTGCCACCCGACCCTAATTATACTAAGACAGTCTGCCACCCGACCCTCATTATACTAATCGCTTCACTTCACAAGTAACCGCAAACCCAATTCGGATCTGTACAACTTTTTTTGGCGTCTCCCGCGCTCTACCAACAGTAAGCAAATAAAACGCTTTTAAGCGTCTCCCGCTCTCTACCAACAGTATGTAAAAGACGCTTTTAAGCGTTTCCCGCAAACAATGTGTTAATAAGATCTAAAAGTTTACAGGAAGAACAAGAACATGAATTCATAGGTTTCACGCAGGTTACCCTGTTTCCTAGTTTCTATTCTAGGAGAAAAAATTATTGGGTGAAGAAGCGGTTGATGCGTTCAAAATGCATGTTTTGAAGTTACCTCATTCGGAGTGGAAAAAGTGCTTCGAAAATTGGTTCAAACGCATGCAAAAGTGTATTGATCCTCATGGAGAGTATTTTGAAAAATAATAAATCCATTTTCGATGATAAATATTTGTTTTTACTTGTCTGTCTCAAAACTTAAGTAGCTACCCTCGTATCAAGAATTCAGGCGTCAAAGGCAAATTCCAGTATTATATCCGGCTTTATGGGCTGCATCAAAGAAGTTTTTCATTGCATTCCCATCATCATATTTAGCCGAAAGAGGATTAAGCGTAGTCAGCAATTTACTAACAAAGAAAAGAAACAGATTATCAATAGTGGAACGCGGCGATTTAAGATTGCTGATGACAAATATGGCACCAAATATCAAAAAATTTGTGTCATTACACCAAGCTCAGCCCTCTAACTAATAATATTATATTAATTTTTCTAATAATATACATTTGTTAATCAAACTTTGAGCAATGCACCAATATGTTAATATCTTTTAAAAAAGTAATTTTAAAAACCTGTCCTTGTTTTTCAATATATAATTAAATTGTGTATTGAAATCATGGAGAGTATTTTGAAAAACAATAAAGCCATTTTCGATGATAAATATTTGTTTTTACTTGTCTGTCTCAAAACTTAAGTAGCAACCCTCGTATCATATAACTTTTTTTTGTGAAAAGTTTGAAATGGGAAAGCATAAAGATATTTGTAATGAAATAAAAGTAAAGTATTGTGGCTTTATTAAATCTAGGAATGTTATCAATTTATACTAACTAGAGTTTGCAGTTCATCAGTTTTATGTCAAATTTGCATTTATTTCTTTTTTCAGTGCTATTTGTGATCAAATTTCACTTAGATATGAATAAGGTCTGAATTTATTAGGGAAGAGAAGGAAATATTTTTTTGTAAATCACAATTTTAAATATATGAGGGAATAAAAAAATATATTGGGTGTACAAATTAGTTCAGTCCGTTTTTTTGTGTTCAAAAATGCATTTATTTCTAAACAAAATGAATGAACTGATCAATTAAAGTATTGTCCATCGCTGGCTACTACTTTTCCCATCTCTCAGGCAATTTTCGAATTCCATCTCGAAAAAATGACTCGTCTTTTGAGGCGATCCAAGTTTGGAGCCAATTTTAGGTTTCTACGAAAGAAGTGAACCAGTGACCTGCCAAATCGTGCTGCATCCTTCGGAACAACCAGTAATCAGAAGGAGCAATGTCCGGGGAATACAGTGGGTCCGGTAAAACATCCCATTTGAGCGTTTCCAAATATTTTTTTACGACTTTTGCGACATGAGGCTGAGCGTTGTCATGAAGAAGAATAACTTTATCATGTCTTTGCTCGTATTCCAGCCATTTTTCTCGCAATGCACGGCTCAAAACTAATTAATTGTAGCCGATACCGATCGCCCGTAATGGAATCGCCAGGTTTCAGCACCTCATAGTAAACAACACCCCTTTGGTCCCACCAGATACAGAGCATGATCTTCGAACCATGTATGTTCGGTTTTGGTGTTGATGTTGAGGTCGATGGCAACGACTGACCGGGCTTAGCGTAGTATTTTTTCTACTTGGGGTTGTCGTAGAATATCCACTTCTCATCTCCAGTTACAATCCGATTCAAAAAACCTTTTCTTTGTTGCCTTTGAATCAGCTGCTCGCAAGTGAAAAATTGCCTTTCAACGTCTCTCGGTTTCAGTTCATAAGGCACCCAATTTCCTTGTTTTTTAATCATTCCCATGGCTCTCAATCGTACGGAAACGGCTTGTTGAGTCACTCCCAATGATTCTGCAAGCTCCTCTTGCGTTTGACTCTGATCTTCGAGTAATGCCTCTAATTCTTTGTCCTCGAATTTTTTTGGCTGTCCAGAGCGAGGCTTGTCTTCGACGCTGAAATCTCCATCCTTGAAACGTCGAAACCATTCCCTAGAGTTACTACCATAGAGGTGAAAATAATGGAAAAAATACTTCGATGATTTGAATATGTAATGAAAAGATCTGAAAACCACACTATCAAGCAAACTATGAACATAGACTTCCATCAACCATCAAATGAAAGGTGATAACATAAAAATGTGTGGATGTCACAGTGTTGGAAAATGTTTCAAGTGACATACAGCTTGTGAACAAGAAGAACCGACTCCAATAGAATATAACTAAATATTTGAGACAAATTTAGGAAGAACACCCTTTCTAACATCACAATATGTTACAGGCAATCCTCAAAGTACAATAACACATCGATCAATAAGTTCCGGGACTAACTACTAAAACAACAATTGTTTGCCAAAATTCCTCTTTATTCATCAACATAGTCTCCTTCAAGAGCGATACATTCATTCCAACGCTTTCCTAACTTTTCTATGCCAGCCGTGTAGAACGGTGTATCTTTGGTTTCAAAATAGGCGTTAGTTTCGGCAATCACTTCTTCATTGGAGCCAAATCTCTTTCCCTGGAGCATCTTTTTGAGGTCTGCGAACAGCCAATAGTCGCTGGGGGCCAAATCTGGAGAATACGGTGGGCCCGGAAGCAATTCGAAGTTCAACTCATGCAATTTGGCAATCGTTACCATCGACTTGTGACACGGTGCATTGTCCTGATGAAAGAGAACTTTTTTCTTCTTCATATGGGGCCGTTTTTTTACAATTTCTGCCTTCAAACGCTCCAATAACGCTATGTAGTATTCGCTATTGAAGATTTTTCCCTTTTCAAGGTGATCGATGAATATTATACCATGTGCATCCCAAAATACGGAGGCCATAACCTTCCCGGCCGACTATTGAGTTTTTGGTCGCTTCGGACGACTTTCACCGGCTGCTCTCCACTCAGCTGACTGCCGATTTGATTCCGGAGTATAGTGGTGGATCCAAGTTTCATTCATTGTCACATACCGACGCAAAAACTCCCGTTTATTTCGCATAAACAGTGCCAAACAGCGCTCTGAATCATCGATGCGTTGTTGTTTCTGTTCCGTTGTGAGCAAACGCGGCACCTATTTCGAAAAAAGCTTTTTCATGACCAAATGTTCATGCAAAATAGTGTAAACACTACCAAATAATATCTTCAGGTTGTCAGCTATCTCACGCAACTTTACTTTGCGATTTTCCATCACGATTTTGAGGGTTTTTTTATGTTTTCTGGTATAACAGCCTCATTTGGATGACCAGAGCATTCAGCATCAATTGTGTCTGTACGACCGCATTCGAAATCATCATACCACCGACAAATGGTTGTTTTCGACAGAGCAGAGCTCGGATAACACTTTTCAAGCCATCGCTGAGTTTGAACGGTATTTTTTTTCATTAAAAAGCAATGTTTTATCAACACACGAAATTCGGTTTTTTCCATTGTTTTGAAAATAGCAAAAGTAGCATCACTAAAACCCCTGTAACTCAATGACACAATGTCATGAAAGTTTGACACGTAACTTCTAAAGGTTGGTACTAATTGAGAATGGTATGGATTTGTTATTAGAGGCGTCATCTGTTGGTTAGTCCCGGGACTTATTGATCGATGTGTTACATTCATTTTGTATTGATACTCGTATTAATCCTCGACTTACAAGTTTTTTTAGTAATGTAATTTGTTTTGCAAGCTACCAAATATATGATGTTTTTTGAGTGTCAATCAATTTCGACGTTAAATACAGCCATAAATAAGAGACTATGGATAGTAATACAGCATAAATAATAATCGCAAATATTTTTTTTCATCAATACAGATTTAAACTAATATTCAAAAGAGACAACTATGAATCTCCATATTGTAATTTTGTCCATTAACTTGCTTAATCTTTTTTCAAAATAAGGGTACATTTGTTATTAATGCTTTATTTACAATGATGTTCACAATGCAGTAAATGAATCGATAAGTGAAGTCAGAGAATCACGTACAAGTATTGTGTTAAGTGGAAAAAAACATATTTCTAAGCTATCCAAGTCAAATAAATTCCAAATTAAAACTATGAAATATCGCTTTGCTTTCATTTACATTTTAGATTCATATCCTTTTATAGAACATACTTATATATGGATTGAACTATTTTTCTTTTGATACACTTTTCATAATCAAATAATTGTATGGATTATAGTTCGGAAATTCTAGGATGAGTCCTGTGTGACAGCTCACAAATTTGCCCCAATACAACCTTGTAACGATGTTCAGTAATTTTAATTATTTTATCAACTTTAACATAAGCCTCAATTCTAATAAATAGCAAGTTATTTAGGTAAATACATTACATAAGGTTGTATTGGGGCAAATTTGTGAGCTGTCACAGGATTCATCCTAGACTTGCCGAACTATAGTAACAGAGAATAAAACAAACCAAATAAAACTAACCTTTCTTGTAGTCAAAGCTGTCTGAACTCTACTAGCGACAGCATCTACTCGTGCTGACATCCTGAGGTAATTTAAAGCTTGATTTTTCTGTCTTATTGCATTTTCTGCGTGGATTCGAGCCCCTTCCATGTTACCTTTTTGAATGGCCTTTTTTGTTTTAGCTTTTTCTAGACGTTCTTCCTTCTCGCATTTTTTTGAGTTCCGTTCTAGCTCTTTCACCGCAAATTTTAAATTAAATAAATGTTCTATGACAAAACTAGTTAAGGAAATATTTTTGATGAATTTTAAGACATAGCTAAACTAAAAACCAATATCATTTAAAAAATTCAGAAGTTACACGCTAAATTAAAATATATGCCAATTATAGTTATCAACACAAAATAGTTAAAATTCTAAAAAGTAACAAGAAGTAAATAGAAATTAAATTTTATAGCAAAATAAATAAAAGCTCTCAAATTGCTTGATCGAGGAAAGGACTGAACAACTGGAACAGAAAAAGTACCCAACTTTTATTTTCAATGAGAATATCAAACAAAAATCCAACCTTCCTTAACAATTAAATAAAACTATGGCTCTATATAATCAAAAGGGTGTTGGATTAGATCAGACCATATATGTTAGATGGGCAAGATACAAAATGAGGACCATATGAACATTCTTACCAATAGTAAAGAATTTTAGCATACAATGCCTGTTGATGAATGATGAAATGGTATGACAGGAAGCTTGGGAGTCATCATCATTTCGGCAAAGTGTAAAAAATAATATTTTTACATTTTCACTGGCAACTGACTGAACCATTATGTGACCCCCTAATCGATCCTAGTCGAACTTATGGGCACCACTACTCTATATAATTTGTGGAAATTATTAATATTCAGAAATAAATTTGTCAACTTTGAAACTAAAACCCAACATTCTATAAGTCTTAGTAATAATCGCCTCAATATTAATTAAATAAAAATATTGATTTCAGGATTAAGCTCAAATATGAAATATAATTTTGAATTTTTATATCAAATATAGACTGATTTTATATTAAATGATTATAACTACGTAAAAGTAAACCGACACTGTTCCTATTCATTTAATACTATCATATGTTACTAATGATGATGATAAATATTATTCACCCTGAATGACGAATATTCATCATAGGCCAATAAAAAGTTTTTGATTCAATACAGAAATTATTTGAAAATCACCCGACACAAAGATAATGTGGATTTATAATAAACAAATAACCAATACAAAATTTCTCTTTAATCATTAACATATTTAAATAACCTTGAAATCAAATACATAAAGGCAAACAATAAAAGCGAATATCCAAATGTCACTGCTAAAAGCCAACAAAATTAGAAGAAACATTTTATAATCTACACCTCAATTGTAAAATTACACACTAAATACATATTATTTAAGAATGAGTCATCATTCAATAAAAGGATACTTTCCATTACTGAAGAAGACATTTCGTTCCCCGTCTTGGTGGCTTAAAAAACTTTTTTTAAAAGAAAACGTCGCTTTCGCGAAGTGACCAAATATGTTTTAAAATATTGCAAATGTGCAATTAAAGTTCACAACACCCGTATAAAAAAACGGCCAATAACTAGACAAAAAACGATTGCTAATACTGAAGTGATCAAATCTCTTTGACAGTACAGACGCAATTCGTGAGAATTGACAGATAGAAACCATAAACAACTTACGATTCTGTTTGTTAATATTCTTAATATATATTGTACAGCACCGTACAAAGCTACAGTAGGTGGATGGCTGCCGCTCAATACTCGGATATTTCGGCTCACTTGATGCTTTTCCGGTGAAAAGTAACAGGGTGAAGAGATTTATCTTTAACAAGTTGGTCGTAAGTATAACATAGTAGACTGTAGGGAAACTGAGAATATATTTTTTGACGTTTTGGGCTCCTTATGTGCGGCCAAGCGCTCATCGTAAGTGCCTATTTTCGCCCATGCATGCCGTCATGGCTTGCGAGATATTACGTATCTCGCACGTTTTCGCGTGCATAGGCCGGCCGACTTTTGATAGTAGCTCTCGCGAAGGCCACGCATAAGGAACATTTCATTACAATAGGTACATTTTACATATCAACAAAACACTTAACTATTATTTTGTTTACCCAAACTTCACAACGATTAACCCATATTACAAAGCTGTACACATATAATCACACAAACCGATTTGAAACATCAGGAAAAAAAATATTGCGAGCATTTCGTAAGCATGCTACCGCAAGTGTACGGTTAACTTCAATACCCAATACTCGTAAGCAGATCTCTGAAATTTCTTTTATAGAACAAAACTTCTTTTCTAGACAGAAGTCTTAAACCTTTCCCTTCCTGTACTAAAAAAATCCGCCCGTTCCGGTGATGTGTATTCAATACACATGTAAAAGTTATTGATTTAAAATCGGAAAAATAAGAATATTCAAAGCCAATCGCTTAAATGAATTAAATTTGAAGTCAAAAGTGATAATAATTGAAATTTAATTGCTGAAAACATGAAAAAAACATCGGCTGACGTTCATAAAACGGGCAAAAAGACTACCTCCGATGAATGCGATAGAGCGACTGAGACCTGAGACGGACTAACACTCTGTATGTTATACCTCGAAGAAATAAACACAACTGCAAACTGAGATTTTATTTCTTGCGTTCCCATATACCGAAGTAGGGAGAGACGTGAATAGCGTCGCTTCCTCACCCATAGCGGTTTTTAGAATAAATATACCTACGTCACACACTGGCACACGTTTGATTGTATTGGTGAATTATTCCCGATTTTCACAAAATATCTCTGATGTGGCCGATAAATGCTAATTATTATTAATATTATTTTTTCATTCAATGCGTAAATGTATTACGGAGGAATACCTAAAATCTGAACCCAGTATTTATTATATTGGGTGTTAACATAAGTTGTGTCCGTTTTTTTCCAAATGAAAAGAACAAAAGGACACAACAAAAAAAATTACAACAAATTAGTCAATAATGTATTCTCCTTCAATATTTATAACTTCTTGCCAACGTTCTACAAGTTTTTCAATGCCTGTGCAATAAAAACCATCCGGTCTTGACTCGAGGAATTCGTCCAACCATGTCCGCAATTCGACGTCATTATTGAAGGAAACGCCGCGCAAATTGTTCGAAAGTGACCGGAAAAGGTGGAAACCGACGCCGCGAGGTCAGGAGAATGTGGAGGGTGCGGCAGGACTTCCCAACCAAGCGTTTGAATAGCATTTTTCGTAATATTGGTGATATGAGGGCGGGCGTTATCGTGTTGCAGAATTACGCCATATTGCCGATCCGTTTTTTTTTGTTGAATTGCAGTGTTGAGTCGCTGCATTTGCAGAATGTATAGCTCCACGTTGACTGTCTGATTGCGTTCGAGTATCTCGTAGTGGATGACGCCTTGTCAATCCCACCAGATGCAAATCATCGTCTTGCGCGGATGCAAACCTTGTTTCGCTCTGGGCGTTGCTTGTTGACCATAACTCACCCATTCTTTCCGTTTCTTCATATTCACATAAAGGCACCATTTTTCATCACCTGTAATGATGCGGTAAAGGAACGTTTGCTTGTAGCCATGCGTAGCTCGATGACGCGCGAGCAAACCAACAGAAATTGTCGAACGTTGATTTTTGTTGTTTTCACTCAAAACATGTGGAACCCAAGCGCCGAACTTCTGAACTTTTCCCATTGATTTAAGATGGCGGTATACAGTCATGTGACTACAATTCATCTGCTCAGCCAATTCTACGGTGGTTTGAAGGGGATCTTAATGAATAATACGGTTTAAGCGGTCCTCATTGAAGTCCACTGGTCGTCCGAAACGCTCCATGTCTTTCAGGTCGAAATTACCGTCCTTGAAACCCAAAAACCATCGACGAGTTATCCTTTCATTCATAGCATCTTCCCCGTACACTTCGCAATGACGCGAGCAGCTTCATTCCCTCGATTGAACGCGAACAAAATAAGGTGTGGAAAATGCTCACTTTCGTCTCCTTGACATTCCATTTTGAAGGCTTGTAATGAAATAAAATAGTATATGTAACGTAAAAGCAAACACAATATCTTATAGAATGACGTATAAACCTTTACCATTTTGTTTGACTTTTGGTGCTCATTTATAAATTTGGAAAAAAACGGACACAACTTATATTAACACCTAATATTTATAAAGATATTCAAGTTTTTAGAAGCAATGTGTATTAGTTACACATCACAGGGAAGGAAGGTTAAAAAAACTCGTGCATTTGGTATATAAAATTCATAATTGAAAATATAATACTATTTAGAATAAGAAAATATGCGAAATTTGTGTTTAATAATTGTTTCTAAAACTTTTTATTTGTTTGTGATTACATTTTCTTCATTTGACAGCGATTATACCGCAAACGAGTTAGTGTGAAATTCAAAACGATTATTCAATAGTAAAAATATCAAGGCAGATAACTTAACAATGGGGTGTAACACTCCGCCAGAAAAAAAACTGTAGCTTGTGTCGTGGGCATCCTATGGTCAGCTTGATTCATAAGCAGGTAGTACACAGCATGCAACATAATGCGTTAAAGTGGGATTTATATATTGTATTAAAGAGCCAAAACATAGAACTTATTTTGGTTTATTTAATATATCGAAAAACTGACCTCAATTCTTTATGTGCAAATATATCAAGCCAGTCAAGTGGAGTTTCCTAGTCTAATTTTGTATTATTTTTCTTTCTTTCACATAATATAATACAAGCCCATATAAAGCGGTGTAATGTTTCCTGCACCATATCTGAACAGGTCGAATGTAGGTTGGATACTTTTTATACGTTCACAATAATTGATTTCCGGCTTAATTCAAAAATGTCTTCACGACGTAGGATTTTTTACGGCAATCCCATGATGTTTTTCCTGGCCTATTTGCTGGACAAGGACATTGTACCACGTAGCCAGTAGAAACGTTGACTAATTTTAGTGCTGTTTGATTAACGACCTAAAACAGACTACTGGAAATAAGTTATCTGACTCGTAACTCGCCTATGCCAGGACACATACCAAGTTTATAAGAAACCCAACCTTCGAAAAGTAAACAACTGAAAATAATATGTTTATTGTTTTACACTAGTTTCTATTAATACAGTGGGATAATAACGTTAGACTTGACTTAAATAATAGTATCAAGCGGGAATTGTTATGTATTCAACTTCAGGCCTGAATGAAGGTAGAGCCGACCAAAATCCTTTTCTTATACGCTATAATTCGCAAACTATTATCTTTTATTCTCCACACCCACACTTCATTATTTCGTATACAACGTAATACGAATGAATTTTGATACGGCCTATTGAAATAAAAAATATATATTAAATCCTTAAAATCGAAAATTAATATATTACCTAGTAAAAACATAGACAATATTTTATGTGTAAAATTATGCGTATGTCAAACTGCGATATATTGTCAGATTTTTGCTAGACTATCGAGCCCAGAGTAATATTTGAGATTAATTTTTGTTGTTCTGTAATGTTGAAAATCTATATCATATTTCAATATGCGTTGAAATTATCGAGCGCTACAAAAGTTTCTCGCGATGGATAGCTCTGATGGTTACAAGTTTGACATAAACGTCTAGAAATGGGCGGATGTCTGAGCCAAGTTTTCCAGAATGGCAGCGCATTATTATCAAACACGCACGGTCATAGGATATCGGAAGGAACAGCTGGCAAAATACAGATAGTCTTCGATGCTTTAGTGGCTAATCCGAAAGCTTCTTTACAAAGATTGGAGGCGCTTTTGTTACAGATACCCAAGGTATATATGTACAAATAAAATGTATTTCGATTAGTTTATTATTTTAGTAATTCATATCAAGCCTTAAACTGATTTACTCGCTTACATTCAAGAATATTTAGTTTAAATTCTAAAATAAATAGGTTAATTGTATCAAAATATTATTTGCACATTGTGTGATATTTAAAAAAATTGCACATTTTTTTCGGATTTTGCAGCTCAGATACTTGAGAGAACTGAAAAAAATTGAGAAAGAATAAAAGCTTTGTATGTTTACCACCTATTTTATCGTCCAAGTTGTGAAAATGTATCTTAAAACGAAATAAAAGTAAATTAGTCTCATTTTATGGCCTTTTCTAGATAAAATATAATGAACAAGACAAGACAATCCTGATGATTTGTTAGATAACATATTGTATGACAAGGCAGTTTAGTTATTGAATACTAGGCTATAATCTCTAAAAAATAATTAATAATGTTTGCATGAATTAGTTGAGATCTGAAATACAAATTACCTAGTAAAAACATGATCACCATCTGTGTCTTCCCAATCTCACAATGTCTTCAGCATCACATGGTTTTCTGATTTCAGTATTTATTTCAGTTTTTCCTGAGGTACATCATATGATTTTCATTTCTCACTAGGAAACAGACCTTGATTGTTGTATCAGCTATTGATTAATTTTTCTTTGTCAGGATAGTGTATACATATTTTGTATGTTCTCAAATAGTAGTGCATACCCCTTTTTATTTACATCTTTCAATCTTCTCATAATTTAATACATTTTTCTAACTTGCCCTGATATTTTATTGTACAAGTCACTGTGACTGCAGATAACAAATCTAAGATATTTAAATGACTTCACATGTTCTATTGGCTTGTGTTAGATTCCTAACTTGCATCTTACTTGCCTCCTAGATATCTTTGTTTTATCAATTAAAATTTTCATGTTTTACCTAAGTAGTGCAAGGTAGAATCTATTCAAAACTCTTAACATATCAGCTTTGTGTTTGCCCAATATTGTGGTATCATCAGCAAAGCAGATGATCCGTATCTACTATATTTTGTAGCTCAGATCTAAGGATGCAAACTTTTCTATTGTCTTGTACACTTTAAGGTTGAACATGAATGGATTGATGCTTCTCCTTGTTTTGCACCATTGGGAGCCTCAATCATATTGGACAATTTCACATCAAATCAATCATATTCCTTTGGAGGTGTTGATGTTAAGAGCTTGAATTAAAGTGTAGAAAGGTTCTTCCTTCTCAATGAGTATTTTACCAATAGTCTTAAATGTCACTCTGTTGAATACTTGAATCAGATCAATAAAACAAAGGAATACAATTTTGTAATATCATTTTCTTTTTTTTTTATTTGCCTTGTAGTAAAAATGGCATCCGTGGTTGATCTGTTTGTTCAAAAATCTTACTTTTCTTCCTGATTAGTTTCTATTTCTGCTAGTTTTTCCTATAGACTACTTAAGAGTTTCAGTAATACACAGATTATGCATAGTTCTCTGTAGTTCCCTGGATTTGTTTTTTGGTCTTTTTGGAATGGATGGACACTGATATTTATTAGAAATAGTGGTTATCTCAATTACTTTGTGATGTTTTAGGGCCAGACCTCTTTATTACATCAGCTCATTCGGGATAATTTCCAGTCACAAGCCTTCCGCTTTTTTTATGACTGTTATAACCTTTGAGTTTGAATTTTGTTTCTGAAATGCTTATGGCCTGTTTATATGTTAAATACTCGTAAAACAAAATTATAATACCTTGTAATTATATTTTTTTTTTCTCATTTAATATGAAATGTTTTACAGAATGAAAATATTTTGCTGATCCACGATGATGCTGGTTACAATCTACTACAGAGATGTGTTGGGCTGAACCATGTTGACCTGGTTAGGTGGTTGTTAAATAGACATCATCTGGATGTAAATCGGTGTCCATGCTCTTTACCACTACATATTGCATGTATCAAAGGGTAATCATTATATTTTTTCAACTTAAAATACACCCTCTCAACTGACCCTAGTGTGCATAAGTATTAAATAACCACAAAATGTTTTTTCTTCTAAAACATATATATATATACCAAGTCCTGCCATAAGTTATATTACTAAGAAAGTGAAAGTTACTATTTTAGACAATTCAAAGTAAACTGTCTGGTAATGGCTTATTAGTTATTCTTGGACCTTAATAATCATTTAAATACCAACTATACCACTGCGACCTTCATAATTTAGCTACTAAGACACTAATTTACTATCTGGGGTTTTCGGGTTTGATTCCTGATGGTATTTAAAAAATAAAATATAAAAAGGGTCACAGTCTGTTAAAGAGTTTTCTGCGAAGAATACTCGCATGTGCTATACATGCTCGAGTGTTGTTGCCTATCCAAGTGTCCGTTGTATTTCCAACATGTACCATGTAGAACAGTAAGTTAAGTGCCTACTTCAGTTATTCCAAACCCATGGCCTGATTATTGGGCCAAAGACAATGTTATTTCCTGACCACATTCTTCAACATGTCCGCACCACCAGTTCGAATATTTTGAGAGGTATAAAATTTATACAAGTCTGAAAGTTGGTTCTGATGACCTCCGTGACCTGGTGGTAAGACGCTTGTCTGCCGATCCGGAGGCTGCAGGTTCGATCCCAGCTGGAACCCACATTTAAAAAAAAGGGATTCCAGTCTGGTTTTCACTTAATTAAAATTTCTTTCTGGTTGGTTGGAAGAGATTGCCACATGGAAATAAACTCGCAAGGCTTAAAACAAAAAGTTTCAAATTAATTTTTATCAAGTCTTAATACAAATTTTCTGCTACAGAAAAAAAAAGGAAAAATTTCCTGCTCTTAGGCATTGTGAATTTCATCATTCTCCAATGCAGTGAGATAGCCAATTTACAATAAATTCCATATTTTCAGCATATTGGGTCATTTTAAAATTCATTTCTATAAATCAACTTTTCTATAAACACAAAAACTTGAGAATAAATCTTTGTCAGAAAATAAGTACTTTATGTAATTTAATCTCTTTGCTCAGCCATTGTGAATGTAATTGTCACAGTATAAAAGCGCGCTCTACAGTGTTTCACTGCCCACTGAGTATTCCCACAGGAGTGTAACTGTTCATGCATGTGCAATAAGGTCCCGTGCGATCTAGCTGCCAATTTACATCAAAACTGCGCGACGGGTTCTCGAGATATTCAAAATTGCTGGATACTTTCCTGACAGACCTTGTAAAATACACAACTTCTAAAATTATTCAAAAAGTTGTGTTGTATTCCAATAAGAAATAAACAATTGTCGAAAATGATCAGGAGTTCAGAATTTTTTCATTTTATGTGATGTTTCAAACATAATGTTAGATTCCAAGTTTGTTAGATTCCAAGAAATGTACCTATCGTAAACACTGTTGGTTCTGGTTCTGTAAATATTCTTACAGCCAGCATCGGTGATATTTATTAAAAAATCATATAAAATCAAGCGATTGATAGGTTTTTATTAGCTGAGCCTTCATATTTTATAAATTATAGTTGTATTGAAAACTGTTTTAAAATGATTTGTGTGAACAATGTTAAATTTCATTATTTTTGTTTTAATCGAAAAAGTTAATGATGAATTGGTTTTTGGAAAACTGTCTTCATACAGTGTTCCGATAAACAAGATGCATAGAACATAAATGTTTTTTATTTTATTTTTAAATATTTATTTTAGTAAAATATCTGATGCCCTAAAACAAACATAATTTTATGGTGAGCGCTGATATCTACTAGTATATGAAAATTTATATTTGAAATTTCACTTTGAAATTGCTTTACAAATATTTTAATGTTTTGGTAAAAACTAGAAACATTCTAGAAATATGAAAGTTGGCACAGGTTAAAGAGTATGCTTGTACTTAGAAAATTTCATTGTGAATATAATAATTTAGATATTTTTTTACAGATATGAAGAATGTGTAGAGCTTTTGTTACGACATGGAGCCCGCATCGATGCCGAAGCTCGAATGTGTTTTCCTGGAACACATTTACACAATTGTGAAGAAAGTGGAAAATACTGTATGTTTGCTATTTTTTTCCTAAAACAGTCTTCAGTTTCTCTTTTATGCAGTTCCAGGGAACGCTAAAAGTTTTACAAAATACACGCAAGTGGGACCTCTTTGTACTCACTAAATAGTTTTTTATGTGAATATGTCAGAAAATCAGTCATTAACTTATTATTTGTTCGAAAATCCATATATGTAAATTTTTATGCAGTTGCCAATCTGTTGAGTTATTATTGATTATAATGTGTTTTAAATTTGGTTAAGGTCCTATTACTTCTATTCCAAACTTACTCATTTTTCAATCTTTTGACTTAGTATGTTTATTTTTTAATCTACTGACTGATATTATTTCTTTCAGTTATAATTTAGTGGTTCTCATGCAGTTGTAATTAGTTTTCTTTAAAAATGGGGATATTTATTATTTGTATATTATACATCCTTTCTTTAAAATCAATCTTTTTAAGTAAAAATATATAATTATCAAACTTCATCAGCCATTGTCTATACATTGCAAAATTAAGCCCTTCCCATTTCTTTCCGTCCACAATCTTGGCATGTAAATAACCTTAACAAGTGATCATGGCTAGAATTCATAATCCGGTCAAAAATACTAATTTCTAACCTTAAAATGTCATTTGGATTTAAGTCAACCTCATATGTTTCAAACTTTCAAGTGAGATAATGAAACCGCATGACTCCCTTATTTAAAGAAACTATAAGAAATTTGTACGAAATTTAACTTTAAATACTAATTTTATCAGTAAAAAATAGTTAAGATTTAGTATTTAGTGTTAAGATCGGACTATCAAGTATATTTCCGCATTTATTTTTGTAGCTCTCTCAGATGGTGACATACCAGGAAGGCAGCTGGGGAAAATTCAAAATGCAATATACTATGCCATAGATGGTGATCAAATCAACATACTTAACATCTTGATACAAAAGATGGAAGAACCTTGGGTATGTTTTCTTTATTCAATTTACTTTTATGCATTATTAATACTTAAAGCACTGCTCTCATGCTAACGTGTGTTTAGAGAAAATACACAAATTGCCGATCCCACATTAATGCAGGTTCATTTTATTTTTAAATAACGACAACTCTTGTTACTGCACGATATTTTTACGATATGATTATTTTATTTTATAATAAATAGTGGTTCAGCGATTGGATAAAACTAGGGTTTTTTAAAATTGGATGAATATTATCGGATATATTTGACTTTGAAATATACCATTAAATTTGAATAGTTTTAAAAATTAATGTAATTCTATACTACAAGAGCTGCAATTTACACGTGTATTTTGAAACTTGATAATGATATGCAAAAAAAATCTTTTTTATGTGGGTAACAAATGAATTAATCTAGATTCTTACTACTCCAGCCAGATTGAACCGACCGTCATTCATAATAATCACAAAATTTTTATAAAAAAAAACTGCAGTTTTATTAATTTCCAAAACGTTATGGCTGCAGTATGTTTCAAGATTATTGATACTCTACTGAAAAATTATATTTAAGAATCGTATTCTAGATAATCCTAAAAAAAAAGTTTTTTTATATGGGTAACAAATTAATTAATCTAGATTCTTACTACTCCAGCCAGATTGAACCGACAGGGTCATTCATAATAATCACTAAATCTTTATAAAACCAACGTTTGCCAACTCAACGCCACAATTGTTTCCTTGAGCGGTTTTGCTGTGTGCATTATCATTAAGCAAAATCACTTGGTGTTACCTCTTTTGATATTCTGGTCATTTTTCATGCAATGCTTGGTTCAAATCCGTCATTTGTTGTCGGTAGCATTCAGTGTTAACAGTTTCGTCAGGTTTTAGCAGCTCATAATAATGGGATCAGAAGGGTGTTATAATAGATAACACCCTTCTGATCCCACCAAACACAGAGCATTGTCTTCCGTCCATAGCGATTTGGCCTTGCAGTCGATGTCGCTGGTTTGCTTGGAGCTACCCATGATCTTTTATGCTTAGGATTCTCAAAATATATCCATTTTTCATCACCAGTCACAATTCGATGGAGAAATGATTTTCTTTTGTACCTGGCGAACAGCATTTTGCAAGTGGTTTTTCGGTTTTCCTGCTGTCTTTCATTCAGTTCATGTGGAACCCATTTTCCCACCTTCTGGATATTTCCCATGGCATTCAAACGTATGGAGACAGCTTCTCGTGTCACATATAATTGATCCGCGAGTTGTTGTTGCGTTTGAGCGTCATCCTAATCCAACAATGCTTGCAATTCGGCGTCTTCAAACTTTCTCAGTAGTCTTCCACATTCTTTGTTTCTCACGTCAAAATCGCCACTTTTGAATTTTTTAAACCCCTCAAAGCACTGTGATTTACCAAGAACATGCTCGTCGTAAGCTTCGACAAGCATTCGATCTATGAGCAAATTCCGGTTTCATATTTACAGACCTGATATATAGGTATAAGGAATTATTTTTCTTTTATTTTAAGAAATGTACTGTCCGCTTCATTTAAATTTTATTCGGATGATTTATCTCTTATGAATCAAATGATGTTCAAATTTTCATCAACACGCACGAAAGGACTAAAAAATTGCCAGTGTTTAGGGTGATTTCTATTGTGCTAAATGTGGTGACTCAAGTGTTAATCAAATCAATTACCCTTTTTGTTTTGTTAGGAATACAGCATTTCTACAAAACCCTTCCACCTAAGTTGGTCTGCGACCTGGCACTACACATCTTGTCATTGATTGTTGGGCTAAGATTCTGAATCTCCTTATCATAACACTAATGGGTGGTGTAAGATGGATGCCCAATATGTCCAATTTATTGGCTCCCTAGTGAGTGATAAAACACCTGAGCTCTTGACCAGCTATCTGGCAACATTCTCAATACATGACCCAACCACTAGTGCCTTATCGTATCATGGTGATTTTAGACTGCTGCTGCATCCGAAGATGAATAATCCATTATGTACTATATAAAAATGATGACCTACTAGAATTAAAAGCAATTAGCTTACATTAAAGTCTGCCTCGCCAAAATATGAAGGCCAGTAGAGATAACAAGAAGAACCATGTATCCCTACAACGTCTGAGAGATGAATACCGGGATTCTGAGCATCGGGAGGAAAATACACAGTCTTGACCTGACCAACCTCGATGAAGACATGTTATGGCATTACTATTTTCTTGATGGAACATATAGGATGATGATGATGATGATGAGAGTCTAATCATTGAAACATATGTTGAGATATATTAATCATGGGCTGGCTGTATAAACATCAATTTCAAACATCCTTTCAAACTTCATGTGTATTATATTGATATATTTTGAAATTCACTAAATCATAATTATTTTATGTGAATCTTTACAGGTACCATTTCGTGTCAGAAAACCCTTATTGCATATTGCTTGTGAAAGAGCAGCTTGGAATTGTGTTCAACATTTGGTGGGTCAAATTATTTTTTTTCTTTTTAATATACGTTTCAACTATTAGGTGTACAAATAAGTTTCCGCTGTTTTTTTATCAAAAATTGGGCATTTATTGTGAAAGAACGGAACCTCATGTTTTATTTGAAATATTGCCCATCGCTTGCCACTACTTTTTCCCATCTTTCTGGCAGCATACGGATACCGCGTCGGAAGAATGCTTCATCTTTTGAGGCTATCCACGAATCGACCCAGTTTTTGGTATCTTCATATGATGTGAAGTGCTGCTCAGACAGGCCATGCGTCATCGATCGAAACAAGTGAAAATCAGAAGGAGCAATGTCTGGTGAATACGGCGAGTGGGGTAAAACTTCCCAATTGAGTGCTTCAAAATAGGTTTTGACCGGCGCCGCAACATGTGGACGAGCATTATCATGCAGGAGAATAATTTTGTCATGTCTGGAGTAGTAGTGGGCGCGCTTTTCATTGAGTGCTCGGCTCAATCTCATCAATTGTGTTCGGTAGACAGCCCCAGCAATGGTTTCGTTCGGTTTGAGCAACTCATAATACACGACACCAAGCTGATCCCACAAAATACACAACAGGAGTTTTTTTCCATGAATATTTGGCTTAGCCGTAGATGTTGAAGCATGGCCAGGGGGTCCCTATAATTTCTTCCTTTTTGGATTATCATAGTGGATCCAATTTTCATCACCAGTGACTATACGGTGCAGAAAACCCTTTCGTTTATGCCTGGCAAGCAGCATTTCACATGTGGAAAATCGGCGTTCAACGTTTCTCGGTGTCAGTTCATATGGAACCCAATTTCTTTGTTTTTGAATCATTCCCAATGATTTCAACCGATGTGAAATTGCTTGTTGAGTAAGTGCAAGTTCTTCTTGCGTTTGGCACGAATCTTGATCCAATAATACTTCCAATTCTACGTCTTCGTACACTTTCGGCCTTCCGCTACGTTCTTTGTCTTCAATGTCAAATTCACCGTTCTTAAACTTTTGAAACCACTCACAACAACTTCTCTCACTTAAGGCAGCCCCACCATATGCTTCTACAAGCAATCGATGCGCCTCAGCTGCAGATTTCTTCAAATTGAAGAAGTAAATCAAAAGTTCCGGTAAATAACGCTTATTCGGCTCAAAACTTGACATTTTCGCTTTTTGATAAAAATTCACTAATATTTCAAGGTTATGTTGTTGACAGATGTCCAACTTTACGACAATGACGTTTTACATCTGACAATTTTAACCATAACTTACTGGTGGCGCCAACTTTTGTCAAACGGCGGCGGCTTATTTGTACACCTGATAATTATAATTATTTTATTCGTATTTTGTTTTATGTTCTTCAGACAATGTAATTGAAATACAAATCTCATTAAAGTAATATTTTTTAGGTCAATGTTAGGTCTGAAGAACTACACATACTAAAAGATGAATATTATCCCATTCATCAAGCAGTTTTACATGATCTTAAATTTTTAGAATTATTAATTAATCACAGTGCTAACACATCAGTTAGAACTTGTACACAACAAATGACTTTGTTGCATGTTGGTAAGTATATATTTTTAAAATATATTATTTATGTGTTATATCTTGTGGCGGAACAGAAGCAAAAAAATGCATAAACTTATTTAAGTTGAATTTTCCATTATTTCTGTCTTGGTGAACATCCTGCCTTACATGTGTTTTTTGTTTCAGTACTTTTAGTAGCAAGAAAAAGTGCAGAAGATACTTTGAGCACAGTGAGGCTTCTCCTAGAACATGGTTGCAAAGAAGTTATAAATGCCCCTGATAGTCTGGGAAATACACCTCTACATGCTCTCATTGTTAGGTGATATAATTATTTCAAACAAAAAAATGGTTCTATACTTGCATTAGCATTTTTAATTTCTTAATAAAAATTGTTACCCAAACCTTTAGGCCGAGACCACACCAAAGTGCTTCGTTAGGTGCTAAGCTAGTTTTTACGTGACTCATATGATTGTGACTTCATGCCTGGCCACACCAAAGTGCTACGCACAAATTCATTTGACAGCTGGGAGCGGTTGAGTCAACACAGGATGTCACTCTCAAAACTAACCAATTTCATTACAACTTACCATTTTATTTACTTCCTGTGCAACTTCATTCCAAAGTGATTTTACTACAGGTACATGTGTCCCACAATGGCTCCCTTTTATACAAAGCTGTCATTAAAACTTCCGCCATCTTGTAAATTAACCAACACGTCTGTTCGCTAGGAGATTCACTCGATGACTAATCGTCATGCAACGTGGCGCGAACCGTGCAGTGTGGCCACTGCGATAGTATGTGGTACGTTGGTTCGCTAGGATATGTCGTCTAACTCGCAACATAGCTCTAAGCATCAAGCGAGACTCCTACCTGTGTGGCTGAGGCCTTATAGTGTACTTGATAAGATGCTTGATTTCCACATGGGGGTTTCGAGGTCAATTCCCAATGATTCATAAAATAAACGGGTCTAGTTAAGCATTCGTCGACAAGGTTATTGCTATTTCTCGGTGTGCTAATAGTATAACCAACATATGGACAGTGACTTCTAAACAAAAAGGATTAGATAACATAGTGAAAAGCAATTTTTCATATATGTTGCCTAGTATTTGGAGGTATAAAGATGCCTATTATATTGTATTACACTTTCATTGCTTACAATACAACCCGGCGGACTTATTACCATGTGGTATCTCCTCACACCAACCAGAAAAATATAAAAAAGTTCTAAGGGATAACCAGACTGCAATATATCAGGTCTGTAAATATGAAACCGGAATTTACTCATAGATGGCTCTAGTTGTCAACGTAGTGACTGTCAAACTGCGTCATTGGCGCCTTTTTCTTGTGTTTACATTTGTCTAAAACTTTTAACTCACAACAATACACGTTTAATACAACTACATATGTTTTCATAGCGTTGAACATGTCTGTTTTTGTGCCTGAAAACTACGATTTGCGGACATCATAGATTTTCTGTTACCATTTAAAGAAAACTGCTGCAGAATCGCATCGAATGCTTGTCGAAGCTTACGGTGAGCATGCTCTTGGTAAATCACAGTGCTTTGAGTGGTTTAAAAAATTAAAAAGTGACGATTATGACGTGAGAAGCGAAGAACGTGGAAGACCACCGAGAAAGTTTGAAGACGCCGAATTGCAACATTGTTGGATGAGGATGACGCTCAAACGCAACAACAACTCGCGGATCAATTAAATGGGATGCGAGAAGCCATTTCCATACGTTTGAAAGCCATAGGAAAGATCCAGAAGGTGGGAAAATGGGTTCCACATGAACTGAATGAAAGACAGCAGGAAAACCGAAAAACCACTTGCAAAATGCTGTTCGCCAGGTACAATAGAAAATCATTTCTCCATCGAATTGTGACTGGCGATGAAAAATGGATATATTTCGAGAATCCTAAGATCATGAATAACTCCAAGCAAACCAGCGACATCGACTGCAAGGCCAAATCGCTATGGACAAAAGACAATGCTCTGTGTTTGGTGGGATCAGAAGGGTCTTATTTATTGTGAGCTGCTAAAACCTGGCGAAATCGTTAATACTGAACGCTACCGACAAGAAATGATGGATTTGAATCAAGCATTGCGTGAAAAACGACCAGAATATCAAAAGAGGCAACACAAAGTAATTTTGCTTAATGATAATGCACCATCGCACACAGCAAAACCGGTCAAGGAAACGATAGAGGTGTTTAGTTGGCAAATACTTTCGCATGCGGCTTACTCACCAGACTTGGCTCCATCCGATCACTACTTATTTGCATCGATGGGACACGCACTTGCTGAGCAGCGCTTCACTTCTTACGAAAATGTACAAAAATGGCTCGATGATTGGTTTGCCTCAAGAGTTTTTTTGGCATGGCATCCACAAATTGCCAGAGAGATGGGAAAAATGTGTAGCTAGCGATGGGCAATACTTTAAATAAAATATTTTTTACCATTTTCATACAATAAATGTGTATATTCTATAAAAAAAATTCCGGTTTCATATTTACAGACCTATGTATATATTTTTTAAATTGGGTGTCAACAGGAATCAAACTTACACCCCCGGTTTGAAGAAAGACATCTTACTAACTAGACCACATTTTGAAAATAATACTATTTATCATTGGCTCCAAATGTTTCAAGCTATTGACTTATTTAAAAAAAATTGATATTTTGAAACTATTTGAGGTATTTTACATTAATTCTGATTGTTTTTCATTTTCTGTTCATAACATTTGTGTATACACGACACATTTTTGATGCATAAAAACTTTTCATATGTATTATTTTATGTTAAAATTTATGTAGCTCTGCACTGAAACACGGAGATATTTTCATTTTAGGTATGCATTGGAAGAAGCAAGATATGGATATGATCGCTGGAATAAATGGGGTGCATTAAATTTAGCTCGTCACCTGCTAAGCGCTGGAGGCCATTCTTCTATTAATCGACCTGGTAATAGTGCGTTGGCCTGCATATTACGTCATGTGCGTGATTGGGATGTGTGTTATGAACTACTGAATATGATGCTTGCTCATGGAGGTAAATAATTAATTTTAATGTTATTTTTTCTTTAAAATAAATATAAATAAAATATATTTATAGTTAAGGCATTAACATTGTGGAGGTTTAAAGACATTGTAATTTGTTTTTATCAAACACTGTTCGTAACACTTTTTATAACGGTATAAACCTACCGGTTTCAAGGCTTTCACCTCATCATCAGAGGAGCACAATTATAAAAGTGGAATAAACAGTGTTTGATAAAAACAAATTACAATAAATAAAATATGCTGATAAATGCATTAATACTTAACCTTTTGAGGTTAAAGAGAATTAAGTAAAACATCAATCAAATATTGAAATATAATATAATAATATGTTTATCACTTATTCATTTTATTTTTATAGTTTTTGTTTGCACTTGATCTGTAGATGAATAAGAAGATATTTTTATTATAGCTGAACCAAATATGGTGGGACGAGATGGCTCAGTACCAATAATGGTGTGCCTTGTTCCTCTGATTAATAAGGATCCTCTTCACCACTTTACACATTCTATGAAGGTACTATCACTTTACTTTTGATTAACTGCATATAAATCCTTTATCTTCATTGTACACGCTTTTTTAGACCAGTCGGTCCTTTCGACCAACCATGTCGTTCATTTTCTCTTTGAACACTTAATTATTTATGAAGGATCTATTACAAGTATTCAAATTTACTATTTTTCTATGAAACTTAAATGGTTGAGAACACTGTACAAAAAAGGAATTGAGTGCTTGCCTATGTAAAATTACAGACAATTAAGATATTTAAATCTCAAAAAAGTATTTAAAACAAAAACTGTGTAGCATTAAAAGTACCTTCGTTCAAATGTAAAATGAAGTATATTTTGCTACTTATTGGGTTGGTGCGAAAGTTGTTGCCGTTTTTTAACGGTACTTATTTAGAAATGGTGTAAATGCTTGTCTTTTGTCTTGAAACCTTTTTTTTGTCATTGCTTTTAAAATAGATGCTTTTTACTTGATTTAGCTAGTTTTGTTTCAACTTCGGTCGTGTAACAACCCCCCAAAAAAATTGCAAATGGCAGAGAAAAAAAATTAATTTGCGACATTGTATCTTGTATGAATTAAAAAAAGGAAACAATGTAACTGTCGCGACTAATAACATTTGTTCAGTGTATGGGGAAAGTGTCGTGAAAACTCGAACATGTCGTATGTGGTTTAACAAGTTCCGTTCTGGGAATTTATCCCTTTGAAATGAACTCCGCGCCGGATGACCCAATGAAATTGATAACCAACAACCCCGGGTCATGGTGCATGCAGACCCTCGACTGACCTCACGAAAACTTGCAGAGATTGAATATTGACAAATCAAACGTTTTAAGGCGTCTCTATAAGCTGGAAATGGTGTCAAAGCTCTCTGTTTGGATGCCTCATGATTTGTCACAGAAAAACTTATTGGATAGGCTGACTATCTGCGGATCTTTACTCGCCAGACAAAAAAAAGGAACCATTCTTGGATCGGATTGTAACGGGTGACGAAAAGTAGGTTGTATACAATAATATTACAAGAAAACGACACTGGTCAACCCCCGGACAATCACCCCTTTGTGTCCCCAAAGGAGAATTGCACCAGAAAAAGATCATGTTATGCATGTGGTGGGGTATAGTATATTACGAACTTTTAAAATCAAATAAAACAATAAGTACTGTGAACAATTGGACAAATTAAACCAGGAATTGATTAAAAAATGGCCCCATTTGGTGAATAGGAAGGGCATTATTTTTCACCACGATAACGCCAGACCACATGTGGCATTCGTCGCACAAAAAAATTAATTGACATAAAATGGGAAGTTTTGCAACATCCGCCTTACTCCCCTAACTTAGCACCTAGCAATTACCATCTTTTCCGATCCTTGCAAAATTTTCTTAATGGTAAAAAATTTAATTCCCTGGAAGAAGTGAACATACCTTGATGAGTGTTTTGCCCTAAAACCAGAAGATTTTTATAGGGATGGGATAAATAAGTTAGTCAATATACGGGAAACTGTTATAACTAATAATGGAAATTATGTAATAGACTGAATAAATATTGTTGCTTATAAAATATTAGTCTTATTTGCAAAAAAAACGGCAATTACTTTCGCACCAACCTATTAAATACTTGATCATTTTACTCTAACTGTGCCTCTTTTTTTCCCACATGCACTCTCTTTCACCTCATCATCCCACCACGGATCACCTTCTTTCCTTCCTCTCTTCGTGACTTCACATACTTGCTTAGAAGTACACTGATATTTTTAAATCTAAAATAAACTCCACATTCATATTATTATTATATTACACTTTCCTTGTATATAATAAAACCTAGAGGGTTTATTGTCATATGGTAAAACTCAATATCATCTCGAGTATATTTTATTATACTGAATTATAACCTCCATAGCCTAGTTGGTAAGATGCCTGTCTTCCAACCCGGGGGTTGCGAGTCAGATACACATTGGAACCCAATTTATTTTAAAAAGTGTTTCAATCTGGTATTCACTTTCTGATTGCTCGGAAGAGAATACCACATAGCAATAAGTCCGTCAGGTTATGCTAAATATTATAATTCCGTTGTACGAGTCTATAGTACAAGTTAGCAGGCTTATTACCATATACCAATTTCTGAGCTGGGACAACTGATCTGGTCTATAACATTATATCTTTATAAGATTACCCATTCCCAACCAATGACCGAGGAACTTATTAACTGTAAGCACCTACATGTCCCACACACCATCACTGAGAGATTAACTGTAAGCACCTACATGTCCCACACACCATCAGTGAGAGATTAACTGTAAGCACCTACATGTCCCACACACCATCAGTGAGAGATTAACTGTAAGCACCTACATGTCCCACACACCATCACTGAGAGATTAACTGTAAGCACCTACATGTCCCACACACCATCACTGAGAGATTAACTGTAAGCACTTACATGTCCCACACACCATCAGTGAGAGATTAACTGTAAGCACCTACATGTCCCACACACCATCACTGAGAGATTAACTGTAAGCACCTACATGTCCCACACACCATCACTGAGAGATTAACTGTAAGCACCTACATGTCCCATACACCATCAGTGAGAGATTAACTGTAAGCACCTACATGTCCCACACACCATCAGTGAGAGATTAACTGTAAGCACCTACATGTCCCACACACCATCAGTGAGAGATTAACTGTAAGCACCTACATGTCCCACACACCATCAGTGAGAGATTAACTGTAAGCACCTACATGTCCCACACACCATCACTGAGAGATTAACTGTAAGCACCTACATGTCCCACACACCATCAGTGAGAGATTAACTGTAAGCACCTACATGTCCCACACACCATCACTGAGAGATTAACTGTAAGCACCTACATGTCCCACACACCATCACTGAGAGATTAACTGTAAGCACCTACATGTCCCACACACCATCAGTGAGAGATTAACTGTAAGCACCTACATGTCCCACACACCATCAGTGAGAGATTAACTGTAAGCACCTACATGTCCCACACACCATCAGTGAGAGATTAACTGTAAGCACCTACATGTCCCACACACCATCAGTGAGAGATTAACTGTAAGCACCTACATGTCCCACACACCATCACTGAGAGATTAACTGTAAGCACCTACATGTCCCACACACCATCAGTGAGAGATTAACTGTAAGCACCTACATGTCCCACACACCATCAGTGAGAGATTAACTGTAAGCACCTACATGTCCCACACACCATCACTGAGAGATTAACTGTAAGCACCTACATGTCCCACACACCATCACTGAGAGATTAACTGTAAGCACCTACATGTCCCACACACCATCAGTGAGAGATTAACTGTAAGCACCTACATGTCCCACACACCATCACTGAGAGATTAACTGTAAGCACCTACATGTCCCACACACCATCAGTGAGAGATTTTTAACTAACCATAAAGATGTTCAACAGACCTTGAGTGAAAATCAGACTGGAACCCTTCTTTAAAAATATCAGACACCAACTGCAACCCTCATGTTGGAAGACATGAAACCCGCAACCCCCATGTTGGAAGACACATCTAACTAACTAGACCACTGAGGTTTTCATACCATCTGGCGCTATCTTAGTAATTATCACATTTTGAAAACCTCCACTATGAATCACGAATTGCAGTTTCTCTACTTGCCCTGTTTTATTCTAGATGTATTCACTTTTCTAGTTCAAACACACCATCCATGAAATAGGTAATAAGGTCTGTTTTTAGTACAGCACCTTTAAAGATTTCACATCTTGTGTCGAAAGTTTTTCCTTCAAATAGCGTCTACACAAATGAAGTAAAAAACATCTTGATCAGAAAATAAAACATTTAAGAATAGATCAATAATGTGTTACCTAACAATGTAATTCTCAATATTTTATAATAAGATTTTAAAAACAATCATTCTGAGTCCTTCATTAGATTCAACCCAAAGAGGATGAAATTTGGATAGAATTATTATCGCCTCAATATATATGGTTTAATTTAAAAACAATTTTTCCTAATTATAAACTGATGTAACAGAAAATAGAAAATATGATAAAAATGGTATTGTGCGCAGGAAAATCCTCAAACTTAGGCAATCACAAAATTTTGTGTTCAAGAATCATGGTTCACCAAAAGATATTATTCATTCCACAGAAAATAAAGAAATTCAATTTAAACTGCATACAAATTTGCATGTTAAGCACTTATTATTAAATATAGTTTTTTTCTAAGCACAATTATGTATTTTCATTTAGAAAACTGCTTTTATTTTACAGGTTTGCTACCTAAACTGCATTAGAATATTACTAGAATATGGGGCAAATCCTAATTGTTCATATCGCTGCAATCTCACTCCTCTTCATGTCCTCATATTTACAATAAGCGAAAATATTACCCTCAACTGTGGAGTTCCTGAGAAAAGATCTAATTTTGAATTCATTAAGAATCTCCTCGTTCTGCTTTTACAGCATGGTTTAGATTGTAATGTTCGAGTTTCAGTGAACACACAACACATTTTACAAAGTTGCGCCGATATGGTTCAAAACATAAGAAGTGCTGAGGATTTATTGTGTATACATCAGCTCACTCTCACTTTGATGCAATATGGGGCAGACCCAGATACTCACCTTTCCAACAAGAGTCTTGTGTCAATTTTTTGCAATGAAAATGATTCTCAGACAAGTAGTCATATTTATCCGACACCTGAAGCCTTAGAGAATAGGAATTCTTTCAGGAATGGCTCCAAAAACTACATTCTTTACTATTATGTAACATTAATTATGAAAAAGGAAAGTATTTTAACCGATCCAAACACAAATTTTGCTAAAATTATATATCTCTTTTACTTTGCAATGGAACATGAACCTTTATTTGCTTGTCTGAAAAGCCTTTACACACAATATATATCTCAGGTGCCAGCAAAGAGCACAGATAACCTTGTTAATTTAATTAAGGATTTATACAAAGCACCACGCACATTAAAACAAATTGCTAGATTAAAGATTTATAAATGTATAGGGAGGAAGCCTGCTCTACACATAAACAAACTCAGTCTGCCTTCACCGCTCAAAGAGTATGTTCTTAATTTTGAACTGTGATCTAGGATTAATTTATTAACATTATTTCTGATTATATGTTTTTATAACAATATTGTTTCATCACCGCCTGTACATTCATGAAAAGTTATCACTTTGTGGTGCTACTGATAAATGTCAAAAGCTGCAGCTTTTAATTAAAATATTAAATCGGCTGCAAAAAAACCTAAAATGTTATTCATTTAATAAAGTTGATGTTTTTTTTATATTCGTACATATTTCTATAATGATTAAACAGGTTTTAGCAGAGTATCAGATGAGATATGCTTTACACCACACTCCTCAATAATTTTGTCATAAAAACTGTAATAAGCTGTGTGTCAGTGTGCATACAAATTATTTGGAAAATAACAAGATATAAATAAATAAAGATATAAAAACGACAATATTCTTTCAATATATGTTTTATAGAATCTGGATAATTATATCAAAATATCTGCATCGTATCAATGTTCTCTAAAGGTATAGTAAAATTAATTCAATCTTGAAAATTTTTATGTTAATATGGGTACTAAAAATAGTTCACCACAAATAACATGCACCTTTTTTACTATGTTTTAAAATTGAATAAATGACTCGGTGATGTAGACACAAGACATGGGCTAGAATGATAACAAACAATATAGATTTTTCATTAAAAAGATGGTTCATATTTGAGAGAAACTATTTTTAGTTCAACAATTGATTATTTTTTTGGTTATAATTATGCAAATTCAATAATAATGTGTAATTTATTACGGTTATGAAATGTTTAGTTTATCTGTTAATTAACAATTCAAATTTCATCCTAGTGCAGTACAGTTTTGAGAAAATATCTAACTTTATTAGATAATATGAAATATTAATAGAGTGAATAAAAATAATATCCTTTTACAGGTAAATTTTATTTCAGTTGCGATAAAAGTTTTGGAATGGGTTGGGTTTGACCTTTCCCATTCTACTTTACGAGTAGTTCAATGCTTCTCTGATGATTCAATTATGCAGGTGGTGGTAACATAGTATGAAGCTTAATGATGTCGTCTTTGGTACTCAGTGGGTTATACAGTGAAGCCTGTCGATTTTTTTTCTTGGGTGAATAATTTTGTTTTTTAAATAATACAACTCAAGCTAAACACTTTTACATCCTTTTACTTTTTCTGGATTTCCAAGGGCTACACGATTAATTTTAACCATATTTACTAATATAATTTTGTGCCAAAGTTTCTAGTTACAGATATGAATAATTTTGTTTAGTTGAAAAATGTTCGAGGCTTTTTTGCCATGTTGTGTTAAAATAAGTGTTTTCTTGAACTGTATTTCAAAATGTTAAAATAAAATAAAGACAAAATCATGTTATATCTAGGATTTTTGAAAGTGTTATGAAATAGTTAGTTATTATGAAAGACGAATGGATTTATTGTTATCTTTTCAATGAATCTTGAAAGTGTACATTACTTTTTTAATATGAATCTCAATCCTTAATGAGGAAAATATTTTTTTAATAAGTTATTATGTATCATCATTCATTGAAAATTACTAAAATAAATTAAAACTAAAATTGTTTTCTTAACACATTGTTGCCGGGCGGTTTTTTCATCAATCTATGCCGTTAAGCGGGCAATTAATTTAGATTCGCACGCGAAATTACGTTTCACGTAAAATTACTATAACTTCAGAACTATTGATCATATTTAAATAAAATTTTCAGTATTTTATCATTAATGAAATCGTTTTTAATGATCTTTTTATAAACATAATGATATTTAAGGTTAATTTGCATTTTTACCTTACTGTCCATTTAGTCCTTCTGTACATGTTCAACATAATATATATTTTGTAAAATACGAAAAAATAAACACTAATATTGTTTTAAAGTATGATATCATTGAAAGCAGTTCCATGTATGTAATGGCACATCACAGAATTTACACATATATCGGGTTTCGCTACGCACTTTGTGGACCGCGCACACATGACATCTCCTTCGTAGATTCTTGTTTTTACCAGTGCTTTCAATCTTTTCCAATGTATGTTTTCTCATATCCATTGAAAGTCTTCCCGGAGGATCTGATTTTGAAGATTTTTTTCGGACACCAGATGTTGATGGTGTCGGTTCCGGGTCATGAATATTATCCGACGAAATCTGATCAGCCACCCAGTGCTCTGCAATGTCCTTTAAAATTTGTTTGTATTTTATTTTCTTTTCTCTTGTAACAGAGTTATACACAACAAAGGAGTTGAACAATGCACAATTTATTAAATACATCACCAGTCTTTTTGTCCATTTAGTAATTTTTCGTAAGATAGAATAATAAGAAAGATATTGGTCTGCTCGGTCAACGCCTTTCATATACTATTGTAATCGATTAAAGCATTGGGTTTAACTATGTTCTCGCAAGTTTTCCATCTATGTTGTGACTTTCTCGCATTTCAGCGGAATGTATGGTAGAAATTAAAGACACTTTTCGATTGCCAAACTTATAAGAGAACGTCTTTTTTTCTTCGAAAGATTGCTTGGCCCTTATTCAATTTAGTTGCTTTTAGGCAATCAGGCAGTCCCCTATTTTTTCGAATCGTACCACAAATTCGAATTTTATGATGCAAAAGTACTTTACTATTTTCCACACTATTGTAGTAGTTATCCATGTACAGATGATGCCATAAATCGGTATAAGGTGAAACAACAGTTTTAATGGTTTCCAATAATTTTTGTCCTTGAGCACAATAAATTTCGAAATTACATATGTAGCCTGTAGTGCTTTCGCACACCATAAGTACGAGAATCCCATATTTTATTATTTTTGCAGCATTATAAACTCTAAAAAATAGTTTTCCCCTCCAAGGCACTATACCTTCGTCTAAAGATAGTTGCTGATTAGGTTTGTAAACAGTGGCGGCTGGCTCATTAGTGCTCTCGTGCGTCGAACTACTGAATTTATATAACAAACACCTAAAGAAGTATAGCGAAAATATGTATATTATCATAACAATATTTATGAAAAATAATATATATTTATGTCGACATGGCTCATCACAATATGCAACTCAATTTGTTAGAGTTCATTTGTTGTATACATGTGCTTTGCATCTGGACGCAATCTGCGAGCATGTTGGGTTCTTGCGTGCGTTATAGATCGAGCTCCAAAATCATAGAAATGTTTCGAAGTTAAAAGAGCACAGAAAATCTTGAGACAGCTATATTTGTATAGGGATTTCTAGGAATTTTAACTATGTTTGGTGCGTTGCACGAAATATCCGAGTGATCCCGAAAGCTTCCGAATGACAGTTCGCTGGGATAGTAATACATCAATTTAAAGTTTTTTTTTAAATATGACCACCGCAGAGAAGGGATGATTTGTTCGTAGCGTTTAAACTGGGGCGTCTTTTTAGTACATATGTCTTTGCGAGTATATGTCTCCAAATTAACAAACGTTTTTGCTTAATTAGGTAGCGACTTTCTTTCTTTACTTTAAGTATAACATGAGTTGTGTTTTATTACATTTTTTCAGTTTCGTCGCGCACTTAAACTTTTCTCTACCTATCTATATAATATTACGAGCCATTTGCAAGATAAACGTAACAATTTGGATTATTTATTGTGTTTGTTTGCGTAAATTAATAAACATGAATATTATAACTGTGGAAAATATTTAAAAAAATAAGTCAAGCTTTGAAAACAAAGTGACAATAAAAAAAAACGCTCCTAGACCCGAACTTGTGATAAAACAAGAGTGTAAATCTGGTGCTAAAAATTTATTCGTTCCTTTAACAAGAGGATGTATAATAAAGCTTCATGGCTCTGTGGATGTGAAAAACTCAATAGTTTATTTTGTTTTCCGTGTCTTATTTATGATGTTGATTCAGCTTGGACAATTGGCGGCATTAACGATTTAACTCACCTTTCAGAAAAGATCAAAAAACATAATTCATGCCAAATTCATCTTAAAAACGTTTTAAGCCTAAATGTGTTAGGAAAAGTTGATATCCGAATGCAATTGGATTCAGGCTATCGTTCACATATTAAATATCATACCGAGCTCGTTAACAAAAACCGATACATTCTGTCCAAACTAATCGATTGTGTGAAGTTTTGCAGTGTGTTTGAACTAGCTATGCGTGGCCATGATGAGAGTAGTGATTCGTTAAATCCAGGAATATATCGTGGTTTAATTGACTTTGTGGCTGAACTTGACATATCGATGAAGCAACACATGGAATCCGACTCTTTATTCAAGGGTACTTCAAAGACAATACAAAACGACATATTGGATGCAATTTTGGAAGTATATTACGAAGAAATAAAATTACAAATTTCGAAATGCGATTTTGTAGCAATCCAAGCGGATGAAACAACTGATGTATCGACAGTTATGCAAATGGTTATGGTCATTCGATATGAATGGAATGGCAAAATTCACGAACGATTTTGGAAGTATTTAACACCAAAATCCCATTGCGCTGTGGGATTATCCGATTCTCTATTTCAAGAACTTGAGTATTTAAATATATCTAAGACGCAATTAATCGCTCAATGTTACGATGATGCTGCAGTAATGAGCGGTCAAATTGGAGGAGTTCGGACAAAAATTCAAAATATGTTTCCTTATGCGCATTATGTTCACTGTTACGCTCATCAACTAAATTTAATAGTCGAAAAAAGTGTGTCTCAAAATAGAAAAGTAAAGATGTTTTTCTCGAACTTACAAACATTTCCAAAGTTTTTTTCGCGTTCATCTAAACGTACAGACATTTTAAGTGAAATAGTAAAACGCAAAATTCCATCAGTTCCACAAACGAGGTGGAATTTTAACATCAGAACAGTTAAAACTATTAGCACGAATCGCGAATCTCTAATTGAGTGTATGGAAACCATTTTGGCATCCGATAATGATAACCAGACAATTAATCAAGCAGATATGCTTTTGCGCTATCTTACAGATGAAACATTTCTTTATTGGTTGAGTTTTTTCCAAAAAATTATGCCACACTGTAATATTTTATTTAAACAATTGCAATTTAAGAATTTAGATCCCGTTATAATTCGTAACAATATCAGTGAGTTTGAAAAATGTGTTCAAAATGTGCGTAACTCCACGGATAATTTTTTTGAACCACAGACTAAACGAATAAAAACCTCAAAGTCAGTTATTTGTAAAGAAGTCTGCGATACAATTTTGTGTGAAATGAAACAACGTTTTGCATTCAGCAATCACTTAACTGCAGCAAAATTACTCTATTGCGAAAAATTTACTGAGTATAGGTCAAAATTTCCCGAACATGATTTTGTTTTGACGGTAAAAACATACGATTTTTTAAATAAAGTTCAATTAAAAGGTGAACTCAGTGCAATTTATGCTCGCGATGATTTTGCCAATGCTGATGGGGCTTTGTCTATTTTACAACTTTTTTATAATACTGGTTTACTAGAAGATTTTTCTCAGACTGTAAAGTTATTTAAACTCGTATGCACTATTCCAATGACTTATGTTGAGAGTGAAAGGTGTTTCTCTACGTTAAAAAGGATAAAATCATTTTTGAGAAATACAATGAGCCAGGACAGACTGAATGCTTTATCAATATTAAGCATCGAAAAAGAGCTAATTCAGTCTATACCTGATTTCAACAAAAGGGTCATTGAGGTCTTCGCTAAACAAAAAGAGCGGAGAATAGAACTTCTCTATAAATAGGTATGTAATTTTTTTTTTCTTTATATTATTTGGTATTTGGATACCTACTCTGGTGAACCCCCAATTATTTGGTCCACCGGCCGCCACTGTTTGTAAACATTTGTAAACTTGGGGGAAGAAAATAATCTAATAGTGGTCTAACTTTGCAAAGCTTATCTGATCCATCTTCAGTATTTTCATTATTATTAAAGTTTTAAATTGTTATTAAATTGACATATTTCATATCACATTACCAAAAGCAAAAGTAAATTTTCTTCTTAGATTAAGCGCGTTAGAAAGCACTCATCAACATACTTAAGTGACTGAATATATATGTAACATACGTTTGTGTGTAAATACTCGTTTGTATACATATGCATTATTTTTTATTTTATATAATTTATAAAAAAAAATTTTTTCCCTGTAATTTTTCTTCTTTTTTAATGTCTTGTATTTTTCAATGTAATTGGGCTAAGCCTGTTTTGAAAAAATAAATAAATAAATAAAATCGCTTGAAATTGTTTGTCGGAAAAATGTCCGAGGACGCACGGTAACTTCATTATCACTAGTTTCAAATTCGCCATCTATCATCATGCCATCGTCAACACAAGATAATCGGACAAATTATCAGCACACAATTCTCCATCGCTCTCATTACTATTGTAATCTATTTTTATTGGGTATTTTTTATGAAAAAAATATTCATTTATTATAAAAATACGGAACAAATAACTTTTCAAACACAACAGCGATCGATATCCACTATACTATATCATACAATGAAAGGTATTTTGTAATATTTTTTTAATAAAAATAATTTGCAATAGCGGAATGTAGGCAGAAACGAAAATGAAGAACGTCTTGAAATAAACAATATCACCTCAATACTGAAGAATTATAAAGATAAAAACGAAATGTTTATCTTACAACTATTGTATTTCGAGTGCATGTTATATGATGACAGTCTGCCACCCGACCCTAATTATACTAAGACAGGCTGCCACCCGACCCTCATTATACTAATCGCTTCACTTCACAAGTAACCGCAAACCCAATTCGGATCTCTACAACGTTTTTTGGCGTCTCCCGTGCTCTACCAACAGTAAGCAAATACAACACTTTTAAGCGTCTCCTGCTCTCTACCAACACTATGTAAAATAAGTTTTTAAGCGTTTCCCGCAAACAATGTGTTAGAATAAAATAATAATAAAATCAAAAATAATCAAGTTTTTAGTTTTCCAATAAGTAGTATATTTTGTAAAAAAGATTAATTTTGCAAAAAAAGTATTTCATATTTTTTTATGTATTGTAAAATAATTTTGTTGCATTTATACAATAATTGTAAACAATTATCTTTTTCAGTAACATCTTATTTATATGTAAATGAATTATTTTCACAATCCGTATATATTGCTTTGGCTTTTTTTAAGTTTTTAAAGTGTTCATTATAAATATTTAAGTAGTTTTTATATTAAACAAAAGGCTTATACACATTTTGGTAAAAATATGTTTATAAAGAAAAATAACAAAAATCCATTTTTAAAAGTATACCTTGAAAGTGAGGTATAATCATCACTGTTATTGAAAAAAATATGTTATAACATAATCCTAGGCAATTAGTTAACGAGATTAAAACAGGCATAATATATAAAGCTTTGTCTTAAGTCGTCCTCCAATCTCTTGTCATTTCAATATGTTGATTAATTCTATATATAGTCTGCGTATTACATGAGACCATTCACCGAGTCATTCTTCTAAGCAGTCGAATGTAATTGCAAAATTTGTTGCATATTATCATAAAAAAAATGATTCGCCAATTCAATATATTTTTTCATATTGATTTTTATAAATTATTCACAATGAGATTTTCAATACAGAAATAAGTCCATCAGATTGTATAATACACATTATTATGAACAAATTATTACAAATATAAAAACTCAATTTCACTCAAAACTCAGTGTTCAGAGTAGGTATATTTCAATTTGGGTTAAGATTTGTTACATTTATACTCAAATGGAAGGCCCATTTATAATACTTACAGATACGTTTTTTAATCAACCATAGGTAAAGGTTGAATTTGAATGAATCATGTTGAAATGTTAATATGAAATGATGGTAGGAAATTAAATGAATGTAATTTGAGACTGGAGGTAGAAATTTTGCTGTTGAATGCATAACATGAATATGTCATGTCTTGTCGTACAGTTGTTATTCGAATTTAAAGTTTATTAGGTATATTAATATTGATGAATTAAATTATTATTCCACAATTAAATATGAAGTGTTTTTATTTGTAATATGTATTTGGAAATAAATTCAGTTATTGACAACAATGTTTTTTTTTCTCTATCCATAATTCAAACACTGTTAAAAGACTATCATCTGAACATTAAGGAATTATTTCTTGAATCTTCGAAAAAACTATAGTTTCACTTTGTGGTGCCATTTTTTACATAAAAGGAAAAATAAGTAAAATAAAAAACTTATTTTATATTTTTGTGTTCACCACAGGTTTATTTTAGGTTCACAACTAGTTTCGAAGACCACCGTCTTCTTCGTCAGGTGAAGATAAACTAAGTTGTTAAAATATATTCTGTACAAGTATAAATAATATTAGGTCCTTACATATGAAATTGGCGTTTTGCCGTACTGGCAACTTTGATCTCAAATATCTTCTCTTTGGTTAGGAATTCCAAATTCAAATTTATACAGCTATTTACTCAAGTATTTGTGTTTCGAAAATTATAATTCATTTGTTTTTTCCTCAATTGTTTTTTTTCTTTGCGTCACTCAGTTTACAAAATGGAAAACTTGAAATATCGCGTTATTTACGAGTACGAGTTCCACCGTGGCACCAGTGCTGCAGAAACGGCTCGAAGGATTAATGATGTGTATGGCGACGGTGCCGCAAAAGAAAACACAGTGCGTTTTTGGTTCCAACGTTTTCGTTCTGGAAATTTCGACCTGCAGAAGAAGCCCCGTGGACGGCCGGAGACCAAAGTTGATAATGAAGAATTGAAGGCTATTGTGGAAGCGGATCCATCGCAAACCACGTCCGAGTTAGCTGCAGGCTGCGGTGTTAGTGATAAAACTGTTTTAATCCACTTGAAGCAAATTGGGAAGGTGAAAAAGCTTGAAAGGTGGGTACCTCACGAATTGAGTGAAGCAAATCAACAAACGCGCGTTGACTGCTGCGTTGCATTACTCAACCGGCACAATAATGAAGGGATTTTGAATCGAATCATTACCTGTGATGAAAAGTGGATCCTGTATGATAATCGGAAGCGCTCATCGCAATGGCTGAACCCTGCCGAACCAGCCAAACCATGCCCCAAGCGAAAATTGACTCCAAAAAAGTTACTTGTGAGCGTTTGGTGGACTAGTGCTGGGTTCGTTCACTACAGCTTTCTTAAATCTGGCCAGACGATTATGGCAGATGTCTATTGTCAGCAACTGCAAACCATGATGGAAAAGCTAGCTGCTAAACAACCGAGGCTGGTTAATCGCTCTAGGCCACTGCTGCTTCATGATAACGCTAGACCACACACTGCACAACAGACGGCTACCAAATTAGAAGAGCTTCAATTGGAATGTCTAAGACATCCACCGTACTCTCCGGACCTTGCCCCAACAGATTACTATTTTTTTCGAAATTTGGATAACTTCTTGCAAGGGAAAAAATTCAACTCCGATGGGGCAGTCCAAACCGACTTCAAAGATTTTATTGATTCCCGTCCGAATGGTTTTTTTAGTAAAGGGATCGATGAACTACCTATGAGATGGCAAAAGTGCATAGATAGCAATGGTACATACTTTGATTAAATAAATATATTATATTAAAAAAAAATCAACTTTATGTTCCTCCCAAACAAAACGCCAATTTCATATGTAAGGACCTAATATATAAGAGAGATGAGGTAGGGGGAGTGAAGTGGGAGAGATGTGATACAATGGTGAATGGGGTGGGGGAAAAAATGTGAAAGTGAACGTGAATCTTTAAGACGGGGGGGGGGGGGGGGGTATTTTAGAGTGGAAACATATTAAGCCGGGGGCTATTATGAAAATTGATTTGGTTATAAATGATATTTAAACTTAATTTTATGTATTTTTTAATCTCGAGAATTTCCAAATTGTCAAGATGCAATCCCCCTCGGTTTATATATAGAATCCTCAAACCACGATTAATATCATGGTTGTTTTCAATTAGGTGGTTAGCGAACTATGAAAAATTATTGTTGTTCAGGCATTGTATCACATCTCTCCCCACTTCACTCCCCCTACCTCATTTCTCTTATAGTATAAATAGGCCAAAACCCATACGATGGTTGTCGTCGAAGAAAGAATACGAGAATTAAATTTTGAATACAAGAGAGCGAGAGAGGAATACTTAGATTCTCTGCGAAAGTAATTTGAATCTCGGTGGGTCCGTGATACTGAACAAATTTTAAATACCTAGCTAACAATTTTTGAACCGGTATACAAAGAGACGATGTATAAATGATATATATAAACAAATTCTATATTTATGAATATATATTTTCATAAATGTAGAATTTGTTTTACTTCCGTGAATATTTTACGGGTTCCAACTAGTATTATATTATTTACACTTGTACAGAATATATTTTAACAACTTAGTTTATCTTCACCTGACGAAGAAGACGGTGGTCTTCGAAACTAGTTGTGAACCTAAAATAAACCTGTGGTGAACACAAAAATATAAAATAAGTTTTTTATTTTACTTATTTTGCCTTTTATATTAAGGAATTAATTGAATAATACCAGTTCTTTCCTGGCAAAATTGGGTTAAATTATTGATGATTAATAACTTCCCTTCTCTAATTTGTAACTCATCAAAAAACTATCAATACATAAATTTCTAATATTTTTTTGCAAATATTTACATGTAAATCACTTTTTTGTTTTCAAAGGTTAGCTAATAATATTACATACACATACATAAAACTGCATTATTTTTTTTCAGTCTAGTTCTAAAAAGATTTTATTTGGTTTGAATCTATAAAATTAAAAATATTAATATAAATAGCTAATACTGGGTGGCTAAAAATTTATTCTACAACTTATATGAGCTGACATTTTGAATTGGTTTAATTTTGACAGTTGAACAGTGTAGACTTGGCAAATTTTGTATGGACCGCTTCACAATTTAACAACACGTTTTTATTAAAACATCGAAAATCAGTCTTCAATTTTTATGAGAAAATTATAATGAACAACAAAGACCATTTTGACATTAGCAGTTATTTTAACTAAGAAAATAACCACTGTTGGGGCACTGAAAATCCACAAGTGATTCATTAGCGACCATTACAACCATGCAGAGTGAAAAGGTGGTGTGAAAATTGATCAGGGGTGAGTCAATATTTCATTTAACACTGCGGGTAACGCTGTAACAATGAACAACGACCACTTCTGTGCCATGATTGAGGACTTTCTGTCATAAATTTGATGAACTGGGTTTAGAAAACACGTGGTTTCAGCAAATTGGTGCTATAGTATATGTCAATCAAAATTTTGAAGAGTAAGTTTCGACAATTAATCTCCAAAAGCGATCACATTGACTGGCCACCAAGATCTCCAGATTTAACTATTTCAGACTTTTTTCTGTATGGTTATCTTAAAGGATGTGTCTATGCCAACATTAATTGAACAACTAAAGAATATTCGAGCAGCAATAGTTGAAATATGTGTAAATGTAAATGTGAGGAATGTTTTTGAAAGAACTTTCTGATAAAACTCAGACTTTGAAGACTTAAAGTGATTTAAATCATTCCATAATTTAGGCTTCTAGTGCAAAATCACTTTGTTATTAAAGTGCCTTGCTAACATTCCTTCACAATACATATAGCTTTTCATTGACTATTTCTTCAATGTCCTTCATATCGTCTGATAATCTGTCCTAAATATTTATTTTTTGAAGTAGACATAAATTCTTCACAACATAATAAATGGAGAATGAATGTTGAGCTGTTCTTGTATTCGAAATACATAATTGGATATTTTGTTTAGGTACTAATCAATTCATAAGATGAGATATAACATACGAGTAAGATTCACTGATATCAATTGAAGTGGTTTGAATGAGGGAGCCAGCAGAACCATGTTATAAGTATTATTCAAATTATTGTCGTTAACACTGATGAAACCCTAAGGTGTGATCTTAGGTCAGAGCGCCCAAGTGGCAAAAGAAAAGCAGAAAACGCTTTGACATTCATTGTGTCAGTAAAGAAGCTTATTATGTCAGAAAAAAAGTGCGGTCCAAACACAAAAATAATGAATAGTCCCAGTGATAGCAACAATATGGTATCACTCTATTTAAGGTCATGCCCTTCTAAGGAATTCACTATAATACTTTATTGATAGTTCTTTGTCAATTAATAAGTGACATTCCAGATGATAAGTTGTGAACAATTAGTAAAAGGGGGTGAATTTCTCAACAGGAGTCCTCTCAGTTGTAGATGATTTCAGATGAAGCAGTCACTTGCTGAAACTCCCTGGAGGACAGATTATTAACCACAAAATCAGTTAAAGATGGCCAGAGTAAAGCTCAAATGGCGATGTCTTCTAAGCTCTAGTGATCCTCTCGGCATGTGTCCAAAGTTGTTTGGAGCATGACTCGTCTTCTTGATATCTGTTTGTAATGGGTGGGTGGCTTGATTGTTTACCCATTAGAAATGCCGCATATTTATTCCTACTCCATGGCATTGACTGAGCAAGGTATGCGTACCTCCACTCCGCCCATCTCGTACTGGGCTGTGCGTAGATGGCACAAGCACATTGTATATAAGCATTGATATAATACACATTGTACATAAGCATTGATATGATAGAGATCATCGACACAAAATTATAAATATGTGGCATCGGGTTGGCCCGTTCATTTAAATTCATGAGCTGGGTGAGATGGTCGCAATAGGTGATTAGATGGGAGATGGCAAAATGATGATTTTACTTTGCATAAATACTATTTATATGATGACTGATTCAGCTGTAATTATAATGAAAAATCAGCTGTAATAATAATGAAAAAGGAATTCGAATACAAGGCTTGTGCTCGGTAGGTCTTAAAATTCTAACTGAACGAGCACAAAGAAACCTAGAAAGTCATTTATACAGAACTTCTCCAGTACTATGAAACAGAGGTTAAGGCTTTTCTTTCATGCATAGTCATAGATAATGAAACCTGGGTCCATCATTACAATCCTAAGACGAAGAGACAGTCAAAAGAATGGCACCATCAGAATTCACAGCATGAAAAAAAGTTCAAAAGAGCGCCTTCTGTCAATAGTTATAGTGTGTTGTGGGAAAAAGGTGAAGTCGACCTAGTGGACTTGAGGTGAAATAGAGGCACCACAATGAACTTCGATCAATATCTGGAAATGTTGAAAACATGTTCCACAAAGTTGACCTGACAAAAACATGGGTTTAGGGCATTCTTATTTTTTTTATTTAATAACAATTTATGGCATTGAAATAGAATACTTGCCAGGTTTGCACTTTTCTACCATTAAGGAAAGTTCACTTATTTTTGTAAAATGGCAATGAGCGGGAAAAACTTCTCCATGACAACTTAAAAAATCCTTGCCCATCACACCAGATAACTTTTTCCTACATTAACAATAACCATCCAGTGAGAAGACAGATGGTATCTCTGCAAAAACAAAAAAAAAGGATCCTCACAGCTCTAATGAAAATGTCATCTTGTAACCCCATCACTCTAGGGCATCCTTGGTCACAAAATGTTAGTTACAAATGCTGAAATTATATTTTTATTATATCCTTTGTCATTCATATCATTCCTTATTTTATTCAGTGGGCTTATCCATATATATGTCATGGTAAAAATTTTAAGATATTTCGATATTGAATCTTTGGATGTAGAGGGAATCCCGAAAATTTAACAGTTCAGCGTCGCATAACACCCCAATAATTCTTATCGGCTACGTGAACCCGTGATATAAGTGAAATTTTTTTAATTCATAAATGCTTTTCGGCAAAAATACCTGAATTACGAATTACAAAATATGTAGTTTTTCAAATTATTGTGGAATTTATTAGTCGATTTCGTAATCTAGAAAATGGCAAATAATTCAAATTATGAATCATCTTTCTAATTGACAAACTTTTACTGTCACTTGATTTTTCTTCATTTTTAGTAGAATGTATTTCTCAGAGTCATGTGAAATGTATAGTTTTCTCTTTCAATTATAGCTTTACACCTCTTAAGGATTTGGTGGAACAAAATTTCCGAGATGGAATTGAAAGCAAAATAGCATGTGAAAAATCAATGTATGAAAACTTTCTCCAAAATCTACAATTTTTATTAATGTTTCTTGACATTAATAAAAATTTAAATTTAGATGTCTATTTAAATATGATGAGCATTTAACAGCTGTTTGACAAAGAGGAAAATTACTAACAGTTTCAAAATATTATCGATGCACAATTTTATCTTATACTACCCGATCCTCTCATCAGCACACTTACGATTACACAGGTTCAGTGAGGCACCTTTTCTTTGTTACAGCTCGACACTTGTTTATATTTACTTACCTATAATCATTTTTAAACTAGATCCTGATCAAAAACTCTCAACAAGTCGACAGTTGGTCAATATGTAGTCATTTTTTTATTGAACATGCTGTTTTTTAAATCTAGTTAATCTAATTGAGAGAAAAAAAAATCCAAATGAATATTCATCAAACTTAGAATATTATCAATACTTCAGTGACCAGTCTAGTATGGAATGAGTCGTGGTTGGGCACATGCACATGGTTTATGAATACCAATTTGTTTTCTATCTCTTGGAAAATTGTTGTAAACTCCTTTGAAGAGGTATATACGTATCACCTTGTATCCACTCCTTAAGGATTTTGTTAATACAGCTTCATATGGGTGAGGATAGTGCGGTGCGATCTTTATATCTCATTGCAAAATGCAACCCAGTAATATGTAGTGATATTGGCATTATGCATGAAGGGTTGGGGAGGGCAGATTCCTAGTTCTTCTTACTCATAATTTATTTAGAATTTAGTCAACTTAGTTTTTAAATTATTTTCCTAGTCCTCCTCTTTCTCTTTCACCATATTCTTATATTTATCAATTTAAGAATCTGTTCAAGTAATTTTTCATCAACAATTTTTTTATCTCTGTTCTTTGAATACCAATATCTCAGAGTTTTTATTTAGTTATTTAATTAATGTCGACATTATGCAAAATTCAAAAAATCTTTGATTTTCTTCGTGTTCAATTCAATTGTAGATATTAAAATTGTCATTATGTTTGAGAAGTGTATTCATACTTGAAATAAAAAATAAATAAAAATGATGCAGTCAGAAAAATAAAAGGAAAACTATAATTAAATAAGTAATTTATTTCTTTATGTAACCTTTTAGTTTGGTGTTTATACAGTTTAAGCAAATAAAAAGAAGTTTCAATATTGGCTACACATTAGTAGTTTGATATAACTTGGCATTAACCGTTTCAGTATATGAATGTGCTGAATCATAACATCTATAATTTAGTTATATGTAATTTAACGGATAACCACTTAACTTAAAAATAAGTTTCTTAATAATTACACAACTTAAATAAATCCTAATCATACGCAGTCATTGAAGATCAGTATCATTATTATTACAGAGCAATAATAGTAACTCCTAGCTCTGCACAGATGGCATCAGTCACATCCAACTAAGATATCCTAACCTTCATACCGAATAACAAATCAAATTGAAAGGAAATTAAATAATATTCACTCTTACAAATTTACAGTAAAGGCTTGTGTGTCTCTCCACAAATTGTATAAACATTGTGCAATGTTACAGCATCAAGTCATTATGAATTATAATATTAAAAGGCCATTATGATTCTTAATCACTGTGGGTCAATATTTTGGCAGGATATGTTTTCCAAGACAATGTCACTTAATATGGAAAAAAGCATTTTATACATATTACATACTGTAGTAATAAAGTTTTTTCAATACTGACTTGAATAGTAAAAAGTTCCACAAAATTGCTCATTTCTGAAGCTACTGATAAAAATATTTACATTTTTATTCCGAGTGCCTCTTTGGAAGAGTCCCACAGCAATTAAACATTAAATTATAACATAAAATGGACAATAATCTCTTTTATCTTCTATGTATTCGAATATATGGTTCAATTTCCATAAAATATTGTAAAGCTAGCGATAAGCCCACCAGATAAGTACAATATATAACCATGTTCAGTAAAGAATAAATAAATAAATAAAAATTTGACGATAATTTCTTTGCAATATAAGTAATTATCTGTGAATTGCTGCTAAGACAATTGTATTTGGAAGAAAATTATTTGTTAGGCTCGATTTGTTAATTTTAAAATGAAAATCAAGTAAAATTATAAACTGAATACTCAAAAGTAACTATTTCTCACATTGGTCACAATGTTTATCTAATGGCACATGGAAGAATTCAGATATGATCTGAAAAAAGCCATGATTAATTGTAGTGAGACTCTGATATCCAACGAGACCATAAAATAATCAAGAGTAAATATGTATTTCTTCAGACATATTAAGAAATGAGATTATAGAAGGATGTCTAAAGCTTGATGATTAATTGTAATGAGATTTTTTAAAGAATTTTAACAATTTCTTGAAAGTCTGCACCTGTGTACAGCTTCAAAGACGAAGCAACAATAGTATCATTGGTAAAATGTGCATAAGAGAATACATCTTTATCTAGTATAGTGATTGCAATATTTCTCCTCAAAAATGTCAATTAGGAATGAGTGTACAAATATTCAGAATTTTTTTTTGAAAAGTTTACATTAAATAAAACGGTAATATTGCATGAATCTCTTAAAATATGCATGTCTTGACGAATATTAAAAAAAAGTATAATTGTAATTACCTTATGAGAATTGCAAGCCTAAAATGCCAAAACGTTTATACACTCATTCTGCATTCACAAAAGCAATCGGACTAACATAATTTACCTAATTGCAGTATAATACTTATATACCTAATTATTTAAATCAACAGCAATGTGCTTTGAGTATTCCATTTGCTGGTTTACCTTGCAGTCACATTATTTTTAGAAATTTACATCAATTTTCCTTTATACCTAAACATCAAAAGACAAATAATTCTAAATTAAATGAATTTTATTATAAAAAATAGTAAGACGGAAAGCCTGATGAAAAGTATAAAATTTGATAAATCAATATAATTTACAAGAACACTGTTTTTAAGAGGCATTTTCTTTCTTTTGACAAATTTTAATTGAAACAGTCACATTTTCAAAATATAGTCTTACCATTTTACAGTATGTTAGGATATTTTTAAATATGGAGTACTGATCTAAGGGTTTATACATGAATACAATTTAAAAACAGAAAAACAAAACTCATTTTTAAAATAGTGGCAATTTATTACTATATAACCCATGTCCATTAAGCACAAGACAACTGTCACCCCTATTTCACCGGAGATAATATGCGCACAGGTTGAGTGGCGATTTCCATATCGTACCAGCTCCACTGTCTTGGAAGCCAGCTACAGGTATTGAGCTCAATATTTTATTTTAAGCATTTAATTTGACACAAGCATGTTGAGAATGCGCTAACAACTTTAATAAAAATATATTGCATTTTTTGTATTCTTGTCACATTCCATGAATTTAATTATAATTGTTACTGAAAAACAAAACTAATGAAGAAATATTCATTTGGTAAATAGCTAACGAAATGAAAAATTTATTTTTATAAAACATTTTTTTCATTTTAACTGAAAACTAATTTTCAATCTTTTACATATTTTTTAATAATGATTTATAGTTTTTAAATCCAATAAGATAATTTTTTGCCAATTTATTAACCTATATATTATACCCTACGTACAAATATACCTTGTATATTACTGATAGTATATTGAAATACATTTTTCAGCTGAATGCGGTATATGTTAAAGCGTTATAATATGAAGCATTTACAATAATGTCCCTGTAAGGTCTAATGTTATAGGATAATAAAATGAATTGTCTATGCATATCGGTGGGACTATCACTATCAGATTGAAATGAACAAGGGTTTTGTGGTGTGGAATGAAGTGGATTCAATATTAGACATGTAAATAGTGTGACAAGAAATGTTCTCATGCAGAACAATGAATTCACTCCAATAATAAATATATACACTCACACATTTTGCATTAGAATCACATTTTTAAGAACTAATGGGAATATGTATGTAGCATAAAACAAGTGGCTGAGTGGCTCTGGCGGCGGCCCTGCGCGCACCGCCCGCCTGCCTGCATACTGGAGGATTTCTTCTACACGTATTACACCTTTAGTTAACCATTTCTTCCCTAGTCTCTAGTCCACCACCATAGAAGTTATTATGATAGATCTGGAAAAATAAAATAATCGATGAATTTCATTTCAGAATTCAACTGAAAAAATCAATGCTTTGGATAAATCAATTCCTTAATTAAGGAGTTTCTACTCTTAAGACAGAATATTCATAATTTCCATGTCACTCTTAATCTCGCTGATTTAAAACCAAGTCTGTTTTAGTACCATAAATAGTATTTTACAAGTCCACAAAACCAAAGATATTTAAGGTACCAACGTTAGAGTTACATGCGCTTGAAAAGTAGTAATACATAATTTCTTATGTAATATATCTGCAGCTTCAATTATTTTGAATAATGACGACAGACAAACCCTCATGATTGAGGAAGAAAATTTTAGTCCATCCAATGGTAAACATTGTCTAACAATGTTTTGATTATTTGTATGCAAGCTGTTGTACTTTAACATGTAAAGTCTTGACAGATCCTAATCTGAGGTTCTGATGGCAAGGGATTCCAAGTTCACAGATCACCTAGAACAGGCATGTTAAACACGTGGCCCACCAATAAGATGAAACAAAATTGAATGTTATTTTGTAGTAAATATTAGGTAAAGCGGAAAGAAATGACAATTTTTTTTGATGCGACAAAAAATTGATTTAAACAAAAACTATACAATATTATTCCGTTAAATAATTACCGTTGTTACCGATGATCTTCCTCCACAGAATAGGCAGTTTTTTAATACCTTATTCGTAAAATTCTGGCGGTTTTACGGTAAAATATGACTCCAAGTGATTTCGGAGCTGTTCGACACTCGTAGATTTTTTATCTCGAAGCGAATGTTCCATCGACTTAAAAAGATGGTAATCCAAAGGTGCAATATCAGGTGAATATGGTGGATGCTGCAGAACTTCTAAATCTAGCTCTCTTATTTTGTCCTGCGTAATCCTTGCTGCGTGTGGTTTTGCATTATCATGTTGTAGAATTCATCTCTGATTCTTTACTAAAACTGATCATTTTTTAAGCAGTTCTGCCTTTAATCTTTCGAATTGGGGACAATACACATCTGCTGTAACAGTCTGACCAGGTTTTAGTAATTCATAATGAATAACTTCCAAAATATACCACCAAACACAAAGGAAAACGTTTTTCAGAGTCGATGTCGGCTGAGGGGTAGACAGATGTACCTGATTCGTCGAAAACCATTGTTTTTTGTTTTTTTTTCTCCTCGGATTGGTGTGAAGGACCCACTTCTCATACCCAGTAACAATTTTTCTAAGAAACTGATCAGTTTCATATCTGGAGAGTGAAGATGAACAGATTGTTATTCGTTGTTCCATGGCCGTTAGAGAAAGTTCGTGCGGCTTCCAAATTCCTTGTCTATTTTGTTTTCCGAGCCTTTTCAAATAGTTTTTCACTATTGATCATGGACAACCGATATCTTGTGACAATTCCTTGATAGTTTTACGCGGATCGGACCTCACTAATGAGTTTAAAGTGTCATCATCGATTTTAAGAGGTCTTCCTATTTTTGGTTTGTCCTTCGATTCCCTTTCACAACTTTCAATTTTTTGAAACCATCTTTGGCACTTCCGAGGATTCAAGATGTCTCTGTAAATATCGCAGAAGGTCTGGGTAGCTTAGTTTGACTTCAATCCTTTATCGAATAAAAACAGCATAAAATACCGCAAATGTGTCTCTTCAATCTCTGGCTTTTGCAGTTTTGTACTTTAGACCAAAACCAAAAATAAATATCAAAACAGAAAGGATATTAATAGAGCTTCAAAACGATACCAACCACGACGTATTAACCCAACGGTAACTGGTGGCAAACTGGTTTCAACGTGACACCTAATAAAAATTGTCATTTCTTTTCGCTTTACCTAATATATTCAATTTTATTTTGCCTATTTTTAATATTGAATACATGCGCATCCTCTACCTAATGTAAATTAGCTTATGTAACCCGTGGTGCAAAACAAATTTGACATACCTGATCTACTAGTTAAATGAACAATAATTTTTAAACTAATTATGATTAAATAGTCACATAAAAAAAGTTTTGAAGCAGATATGTCCGGAAATATATAGCTAATAGGCATGCTAACCATTAAAACATACTTTGAAGACGTATATATGTCATGTTTAACTTACAAGAGAGGTCCTGCTGAGAGTGGTGGCGCCGCTGCACCTGGTCGAGGTTGAAACGCACGAAGGCCTCGTACTGTTCAGCCAGTTGGCCACTTAGCGCGGCCTCATATTCTGCACGCAGCGCTACCTCCTGTTCACGCAGCATGCGCTCACAGATTACACGTACCTGCATAATATACAATTATTATATTAACCTGAAGGAGATACAGGAGTGATGGATACTTTTAGTGTATGATTTCTTTTGTGACTTTATTTTGTATTCATTTATAAATCGCAGTTATTTTTACTTCATAAATATGTATAAAAGTTTTTATCACTAAAAAAGTATTAACCATATTTTGACATTTATATAAAAAAAAAAAATTGCTACAATCTGTCAACATTACTTTTTGATCATTACTGTTTTGAGTAACTAAAACACGCCTATAAAAATCTTCAAATGTGAAGGGTTCAAGTTATATTTATTCATTTACATTTTATTGTTCATGACCTAGTTTATTTTTTCAGTCAAATTTTTCAGTCAAAAAGTTCAAGCAAATTTTTTCTGAAATGTATGATTTTGTAAATTAAACAAAATTGCACTTGACAATTTGTACAATGTTAACAGTGAACTGTAACACATGTATTTGCTGCTGGTAAGTGAATCTGACACTACTCATTTGTCTTGTGTATTTTCTTTTATTCTATCGACAGGATAGATAAATAAAAAAACAATGATAATTTCTCCAAGTTTTGAAGTATGTTGTATTTTTACTTTGCAACTGCATTCAATAAAAGTTTAAAAATATTAAGCAATTGAAAATCAAACATTATTTAGTCAAAGCGAAAGGGGTTTTGCCATACGATACCAAACTGAGAGATGGGTAAATCATGTCACATATTTTTCATCTTGAAACAAAAAATAATCATTAAAATAAATAGTTAAAAATGTGCAAAATTAACCTGTTTAAATGTAAACAAAGCACGAGAGTGCGGGTGGGGTGGAGAGTCAGCCTCAGAGCCACTGGATGAGCCATCACTATCAACTGGCCGCTGTCCATTTGCCGCAGCATTACTCAGCTTCAGTTGCCTGCGGTGATGTAGGCGCTTGATTTCATCACAAATCTCTTGTGCCATGCGCTCTGTAATAACCAATAAAAAATATCTGGTCAATTTGGTTGGAAAAAAATATTGTATGGTGGACTTAAAACCCAAAAAAAATTGACAAAATCTTTGTATTAATATCTGAGATTGAAGATATTAAAGTGGAAAATTACTGTTAGGTATCTGTAAGGAAATAGAAAAAATCACCTCCATGGCCTAGTTGGTAAGAATCTTATCTTCATATGTGGAGGTTGAGGATTTTTTTAAATAGTTCTATTCTTTTAAGATCTTTGTTTGGTTAGAAGAGATTTCCACATGCCAATTAACCCGCCAGGTTGTACTATATATAATGAAAATGTATTACAAAACAAATGTCATCACATAACATGATCTTCAGGAATGTCCTTGAATACAGCATGGGGAGTAGACCATTAATCTTTTTGTTTATAGTTAAGGCATTAACGTTGTGGAGGTTTAAAGACATTGTAATTTATTTTTAACAAACACTGTTTATTCCACTTTTTTATGACGGTATAACCCTACCGGTTTCAAGGCTTTCACCTCATCTTCAGGGGAGCGTAAACAAGACTAAATGCTGTTCGGACTGGCACCGATATAGACACTTCAACGGATGGAGGCGGGAGGGGTGAGAGGAAGGCTAGGTATAATTTCGACCAAGAGCGGGGAGATTTTGGGGAGATAACTATTCAACAGATGCTCTGATCGGTATACTGACTTAGAAATTTCTAGGGCCTCCAATCTGTCCAATCTATTTCCGTTGCCGCTAATATGTAAGAATTTGGCATCATCGATAGAAAAAGTATGGTTCTCACGGTGACAATGATTAGCCATTTCAGAATAAATTAGATAATAGCATAATACAGGTCTCCCTGTATTCTATCCATGTACACAGCATTTACCTCTTCTCTCGTCAAACATGCTCTTCTGTTTCTTATACTTCTTATATTTTTTTACATATACACAATATATACATTTTTTTTCTAGTCTTTCACACCTCATTCTTTAAATGTGGTCATACCATTGAAGATCCTTTCTCAATTCTACTTTTAACATCAGTCTCCAACAAACCGTTATCATTGTCGCAGTCGTCTCCGATAAACAGTTATATGATCGGTCTTTACTTTATCATACATTGAAATACCAGATATATGCAAGGCATGTAATTTTACGACTTTTTTACATTCAATCTTAACTCTTTCTCTAAACACTTGACATACGAGGGGAGGTCAATAAATTCACGGAATGAAGGGGTTAAGGGAGGGGGCGCTAGTGCGCATGTTCTGATAATATGACTCATTATTAGTATATTCACCAAGTTTTAGTCTAATTTTGACAGTATTATTTAAGATATCAACAGGAAAGTATGTCAAACATTAAAAATATCCCAAATATAAATTGAGTTACGCGCCGTCATTAAATTTCTCACAAAATAAGAGAAAACACCTCAAATCATTTTGGAAGCGATGTTAGTAGTTTACGGGAACTGTTGCCCTAGAAAAACGATGGTTTATGAGTGGCAGTCTTTTTAAGCAAGGAAGAGAATCAATTGAAAATTACGTCCGACCAGGACGACCTGTTGAGGCCACTTCTTCAAACATTGTATAAAAATTGTAATTTATTTTTATCAAACACTGTTTATTCCACTTTTTTGTAAAAAAAGTAGAAAAGCTTGTGTTGAAAGATGCCCGCCTCAAAAAACAACAGCTTGCAGAGATGGTTGGAGTATCACCTGCGATCATTTTGAATATCCTCCATCAGCATCTAGGGATGTCAAAAGTCAGGGAAAGGTTTACCCACCCTGACTTAGTTTTCCTTTTACATTGTCTGTATTTTTATAAGACTCCAATTCATGCATTCACACTTTCCATGTGATTCTTTTCTCTTTGACACTTTCTATAATCTCTTCGTCTCGCCATACATCTTCCTTTCCATGATTCTTCTTAAAACCAGACTCCATTAGCAGACAAGCACAACATTTTCTTTACTCCCATTTTTCTTATATATTAGCTTATCCGGATGAAAATGACGTATTTTGCATGGTCATTTTTGACCATCAATTGTGTTCAAGTCGTTGGTCCTACGATGTGTTTTGTGTTCTGTTCATCAGTTGACATCTGGAGAACGTTAACACTGACTACACGACAATTAGCCGACAAACTTGGATACTATAAATCTAGTGTGCAAGAACATCTGAAAAAAATTATTAAGCTAAGCAGGGCGTATGGATACCACATGATCTAACGAATGAGACAAAAGCGGTACGCAAGAGCATATGTGAAGATTTAATCGAAAAAGAAACAAACGCTCCGTTTTTACATCATTTAATGACTGGAGACAAAAAGTTGATGCAATATTCGAACCAACGACATAAACGCCAATGGCTTTCAAAGGGGCAGGTAGCAAAACTGACCCCTTGACCGGTTCTAACTGTAAAAAAAGTGTTTTTGAGTGTATGGTATTTATCACGAAGTCCTTCTTTACGTTAAAACAATTACGAGTGAAGTATACTATGTCCAACTCGAAAATGTGAATGCAGCAATTTAAGCAAAGGTCACGAAGAGACCTGGTTTTTTCAATCGACATTCAATTTTATTGCAACACGACAACGCCCGACCCCATACATCGAAGATGACAGAAAATAAAATAAAGGAACTTGGATGGATAACTATTCTTCACCCACCATATAGTCTCAATTTGGCTCCTTCAGATTATTATCATTTATTTAGATCTATGCAGCACTAATTAGCTGATAAAATATTTCACACTTTAGAAGTGAAAAAAGGTATCGAGGAATATTTTGCATCCATATGTACTAAATTTTATTCTGACGGTATTAAAAATTTGTTAAATAGATGGAAGAAGGTTGTGTCTACCGAAGAACATATTGTATCAATGTAATAAGAAAAAAAATTAAAAAATATTCGATCACCTTTCAAAGGAAATTTTCGTCCAGACAACCTAATATTTATACTTCTACTAGCACACTCATTTTCTATCACCATGCTTTGTAAATCACAAACTCATCTTGCAATTTTTCGCTTCTGACTGTTTTTGCTGCTACAATATTGTTCAATCTTGAGCAGTTGTCACCACCTCTTGAATTGCCTGTATAGTGAATCTCTGTATTAAAACTTTTTATGTTTAAACTTAATATCTGGATAATAAATATCCAACAGCAATATCACCACTAGATACTTAATTTCTAAAGGTATCAATATAGATACGCTAGATTGATACGCATATAGCTCAATATAGATACACAACATACACAAATAGGTCAAATTTACACTTCCATGTATATAATCTGTGACAGAAAGCTTCATAAGAGATTAATTTACAATCTGAATGCACATGTCCATTATGTAACACGTTGATCGCGGGAGATACGTTCCGGACATGGCTGCGATAAGCGAAATTCCGCGATCAACGCGGGATTTAAAAAAAATCATTTTAAGATTTTAAAAAACGTTTTATTTTTAAAATAAACATTAAATAACAATGTCATATAAAATATAATTCTTTTTTTTTTCCGCTTTGCAAAAAAGAATCTAGATTTCCTTGTTTAGCCTCTACGTTTATTGTGTAAAATTTGTCTATAACCGTCAAATAATCCATTACAACCACGATTTACAGCACTCACTCGCTCATAATCTTCTAACAACTGCATGCACTGATTGTGAAGAGAAAGGGCCTTTTAGATTATTTTAACACTTAATATCTTCGACGATATTTTGAATATCATTTTCGTAATTCATTTGATCATCAATTTCTCTGAACAAACTTTTCCAAACGCTCTTCATACAATATTGGGTGACTTCATTCCACGCTTCGTCGATGTTTCTGATAGCTACATATTTTGTCTCACTCGCGCTTGTGAATTTACGTATATATGTACATGTGTATTATGTGAGTGAACGAAAAAGAAGCTCGCTCGTGCAACTACACATTATGACGATTCCTGGAATGTGTCGAAGCCGGACAAGTGTTGTTTAAAATACCGCGTTATAACGAATCCGCACTCACCGGGGTCGCGATGAACGGGGGAACTATACTTCAATATAAAAAATAGTCAACTCCATGAGAAAAAATCAGAATGCAGCAATATATCTCGAATTAGTGCTAGTATGGAAATTTGACATTGCATGTTGTGTGGTTTAACTATTTTGCAATTACAACAAATACAATCAATGTAGTTTTCTGATAAAGCTAGGAAAAGATTTCCAACAGTCATCAGAGATCATAAAAAGAGCTCTAATAAAGAAAAAAGGTAAGCGCAATGCATTTAAGAATAAATTTCAAAGCTACACCTCTAATGCAAAATACGCGAGGATGAAATTTAGATTATTGAATAGAAAAAGAAAACATATACTATATTTAACACTCGAAGTTAAAATGCTTTATTTTTAATAATTGTTTATTAAATCAATCAAAAAAATTATTATATCTTTCATGTTTGAGATCGCTAAATAGCAAACTTCCGGAAATATTATAAATGTTGAAAGAAAAATTATACTTCTCTAAATGATTTTATTTAATAAAATATTTATAACGCGATTCATATGTATTGAATAAAAACTCAGTCGAGGGTGAATTACTTTAACCCATTTAGACCTATCATCCCATATATGGTAGTTCGTTAAGAAAAAACCTGAAGATCCCACTCAAGTTTCATGTTATTAATTTATAGTAGTAGCTTGGTGTCAAGTAGAAGGTATAAACAATAATATAAAAATAGTTCATTGTACTGGAATTCGTCAGAGAGTGAATACAAATACAGTTAAATCAGTGGTTAATTTTTCTTTTTTGTCATCAAAAAGGCAAAAAAGTATTTTTTTTTGTAACTATCCATTTTACTTTGGAATAAACTCATAAATAAATCTTCTGGTTATGATGCTAGTTAGTGTTTTTAATATTTGTGTAGTATTTTTTTTAACTTTGAAATATGGTGTACCCTATCTGATACAGTAGGACTACGTCCAATACAAAATTCATGACTTTTATGAACATGCAGTATTTTTTGCTATTTCAGACCTATAATCTTGAATGAGATTAACCTTTTTGGAAGAGGAGGATTTGAGCAATACAAACGCAGAAGGTGATATTTCCTTGCTACCACCTGATAATGCTAATACTGAAGTAACAGATGAAGGCTCTGGAGATGAAGATAATGTCACTCTGGAGATGAAGATATTTTCCCACCAAGTGTGCTAAGGACTGAAACTGAACTACAGCTGCCTAGCTAGGGTTGAAGAGCTTGACAGAGAGGGTGAATCTAGTGAGCCATTCCGAAAAGTAAACAAGCAGTTTCACTGGAGAAAAACAATGATTACCCAAATGACACTATGTGGAAACCAACAATATCTCATATCACTCAAGAAAGGTCACCAATTGAGCGGTTTTTGTCCTTTTTTATAGACGAAGTCAATGAATTGTTGATAACCGAGCCTTCTGAACAAAAAATCTTGCTGATGTCAAAACGTCAGAAATCAAGTATGCCATCGGAATTTTGCTTGTAAGTGGATATTGTCAAGTGAGTAGAAGGCGAATGTTTAAAAATACTCACCAGATTCTAGAAATAATTTGATCGCTAGTGCTTTATTGAGATAGATTTTCAACTATATTTTTAGCATAGGATTAGTGTCCGCGGGAAGAAGTGGTAAATACCTCTCACTTTACACTGCATTGATATAGCAGGTCAACATTCTTGATTACTTCCTCGAGTATGGGGGATCCTTTGACTTTCAGGATAAATATTGCAACGCCTATTATTAAAACAAATACGCTTCGTAGTAAGCCAGGACCAACCAGACCATCTTCTCTGATGACTGATGCAATGTATGATGGTTAAGATCATTTTATTATAAATCAAAGTAACCAAACAAGATGTGAGCTTTGCCATAAACAGTGCTTCACTAGATGTATAAAATGCAATGTTGGACTACATGTGCAGTGTTTCTTGCATTATCAAAGTAAAAATGTATGTTAAATAGCATATCTTTGAAGATGTATACAAAAATCGCAAGCGTAGGATATACGTTTGTAGTATTGTAATAATTTAAATTAAATAAAGACAAACTGCCATACTTTGAATTTTGATTACGCATGAGCCTACTATACTATATATGGTATGGGTGATTCCCAGCAAGCCTTACATGAATGAATTTCTTTCGTATTTTTCAGATGATTTCCGAACCCCCTTAATTCCATTAACAATAAAAACTCCATAAAACTCTGAAAAAAAAAGTAGTTTTAGGTCTAAATGGGTTAATATAATTTTTTTTTTATAACACATCGATCAATAATTCCCGGGACTAACCAACAGATGGCGCCTCTAATAACAAATCCATACCATTCTCAGTTAGTACCAACCTTTAGAAGTTACGTATCAAACTTTCATGACATTCCGACATTGTGTCATTCAGTTACAGTGGTTTTAGTGACGCTACTTTTGCTATTTCAAAACACTGGAAAAAACTTAATTTCGTGTGTTGATAAAAATATTGCTTTTTAATGGGAAAAAATACCGTTCAAACTCAGCGATGGCTTGAAAAGTGTTATCCGGGCTTTGCTCCGTCGAAAACAACCATTTGTCGGTGGTATGCTGATTTCAAACGCGGTCGTACAGACACAAATGATGCTGAACGCTCTGGTCGTCCAAATGAGGCTGTTACACCAGAAAACATAAAAATAACCCTCAAAATCGTGATGGAAAATCGCAAAGTAAAGTTGCGTGAGATAGCTGACATCCTGAAAATATCATTTGGTAGTGTTTCCACTACTTTGCATGAACATTTGGTCATGAAAAACCTTTTTTCGAAATGGTTGCCGCGTTTGCTCACAATGGAACAGAAACAACAACGCATTGATGATTCAGAGCGCTGTTTGGCACTATTTACGCGAAATAAACAGGAGTTTTTGCGTTAGTATGTGACAATGGATGAAACTTGGATCCACAGTAGTTATTCCCGGGACTTAATGATCGATGTGTTACCAATTCTAGTATACATCGGGCTAAGAAAAAAGCACCATAACATGGGTATCTTTCCTATTGGTTAACAGCGTACTAGGCAGTATTAGACACCAGAAATTATAAGGTTATCTCTAAGCGACCCCACGTAAAAAAAATAAACACAGCACGGTTTGAGTCTACTTGGTTATGAAATTCCTTTTCTATTTAGCTATTCTTCAAGAAACCACCAGAGAGAGAAGTAGGTAAGACCAACGCCCTTATGAAAAGTATATCAATGTTGAATTTTTCAAATATGTCAATAAATAGCGTTATTTCCTAATACAGTTAAAAAATTACTGGATGCACCTTAATGCAGCAATATATGTTAAAAAGAACCAACCCATATTTTTTGTCTGTTCTGAAACAATTGAGGAAACATCTAGCTGCTTTGTATGTGATTGTATGGATAAAAATAATGTAGAATTAAAATTTAAAAAAAAAAAACTAATTTGATAATTTCACTCACACAGGCTTGGATCTATGATTTTAACACATTTTAAATTAACCAAAAAAAAAAAACACTTCAGTAATACCAAATTTTCCAGCAGCCGCAGTCAGTTATTTGTAGCTTCTGCAGCACACACTACTATATCCTTAAAATTGGAATCGTAGCTACTGCAAATTTCTTTTATTGATTTGAATTTTTCGAGCTCCTTGCTTTTTAATATGTTCACTCATCATACATTCGAGGGTGTAAGAATATGAAAAATGTAGTACAAAAAATAAGATAAAAATAACAGAAACTAGCAGAAAAAGGTAAGCAATGCTGTCTGTTGAATGAGCTCATCAAAAATATTGTCGAGATAAAGAGAATAGAAGTATTTGGGGCAATATAGCCGTCACGGTCATCATGTAGTGAATTTATTATTCATTTGTTTAAGACTCAAATATAAGGTGACCTACAGCTTCTGTGTTGGTTATTTAAATAAAAACTCATCTTATAGTTGGGTCAAAATGGTAGCTTTATGAAAATATAAATTACTTCCATTTAAAAATTGTTTTGGAAGTTTTTCTAGTTTTTTATTTTACTTTACCAATACATTTTATGCTTACTGAAGAAAACAAAGACAAAAATTAGATTTAAAGGACTTGAAAGATTATTTTCATATTGAAAGTATATAGATGTTATATTTTTATTCCTCTTTTAATGTGTAATATCATTTAAATAAAGGAAACTGTTTGGAAAATGTAATTTTTGTCAGTTTTAATTCCATGTTGAAGATGAACTACACCCATGCCATTCTTATACATTTTATTAACTGTCAAAATGGCACACTTTTTTATAACTATTTATGGCATGAAAATATAAATCTTACTGCCAGGTTCATACGTTTCTCCGCTTACGGAGAGTTTATTTCTTTCTGTCAAATGGCAGCGAGCTATCTTGGCAGGAAAAACAACCTCTCCATAGCAACTTACAAATCCTTGCCCATCGCACCAGAAAATTGTTGTCTGCTTTAACAATAACACCATCCAGTGAGAAGACAGACAGTGCCTAGGCAAAAAATTAATCACCCAACACAAAAACAAAGGATTTTCAAAATTCCAGTGAAAATGTCATCTTGTCCCATCAACAGGCACCCCAACATTCTGCCTAGCACACTAATCATTCGAATTCAGTCCAATTTGATATTTCAGATCAAATTCAGTGAACTTCAAAAATATGTTCGATTAGTGAAAAACTATTGCTTTGGCTGTTGATTTTAGTCAATAAGAATTGAGGCTCTAAAATAATGAAGCAGAAACTAATATTTTAATAAGCTGCTATGAAAAAATATACGTTTCACATCCCAAGGATAGCCAAATTTAAACTGCAAGGACTTATTTATAATGCACAGCATTACTGCATCATTTCGCAATCTCCATGTACAGGAGATTTTCTGATGAAGTGATGTGGTCTTTACTATTTTTCTGTAACCTATTACATATTATTTTTGGGAAATATTGTCGTAATTTAAATAAAAAAATGCAGAATATCTTACAATAAAACCTTATGAGGCAAGAATCATACAAAGACTGTCGAATTAAATGTAGAAAATACCGTCAGATTGTAGAATTGAAAAAAATGTACTCTGATCACAAAATAAATTTACATACAAATCCTGGTAGTCATATCATAATATTCATGGTTAAATTAAAACTTTAGAACGTTTAATATCATATCAAAAGGAGAAATACGTTACTTTATAAAAATGTTAAGAACACAAAACTGTCAGCTTATCGTAATAGCAATGCTTTGACAAACTTACGACGTTAACCTTCGAAAAAACACTTGAATAATTATCAAGTTTTCAAACATTTTCAACCGATCGTCATTTGTTTACCAAAATTTCAACATTAATTTAAAGAAAAATAAAAAAACAAACAAAAGGTTCGAATGTTGCAAATGGTCTTACAAAATAACGTATTAGGTCATAAAATTTAGAGGAATTAGCGCTTAGGTCATAAAACCGAGGATGAACGGCAATTTTTTGGCAAATCATATTACCCGATTAAAAGTGTGATGACGCTATGTAAAGAATATTAACTGTCATTAAAATTCAATCATTAGCATAATTTCAAGTTACAGATTTTTTATAAGTTAAATTTCAGGGTGAAGTATGACTAAATACCTTGCCTTTGTTTTCAGTGTAAAACAAAATAAACAAACCTGGAGTTAGCTTGGGGTTTCCGACGCCAGTCTCCCCGAAAGGAGAAACTCTAGATTCAGAAACTTTAAAGCCGGGACTAGAATTGTTACTACTAGAAGCAATTGGCGAACATCTTCTCCTTTTCGCTGGCATTTGCGACATAGACTCCCAATCCAAATTCCTCTTCAGTGTAGCGCACGCCATTTTTCTTTTCTACCAGCAAACGACCGTCCAGTACTTCGTATTAAAAAAATTCTTTCATTAGCAGCCAAGCACAGGAGGAAAATATTGACAAGGAATATAATGAAAACAAAGTTTAAAAATATTTAAATGATTGTAAATGCAAAATTTATATAAAAAGTTACGATTCCTTCGGATTATCTAAATAATACCAAACGGAAAATCATGACATAGAGAAACTACAAAAGTGAAGGAAACAGATGTACATAAGTAGATGTGAAAATCTATGTATCTGATCCATAGACAAGGTGTCGAAAATATTCCGTTGGTTCTTACCTAACTATGATTTATTCAGTGACATATAGATGGTAAAAAATATACTGCTAATTTCACAAAACGAGAAAATAGTTGACAAATTATGATCTACGACCATTAAAGATCTTAAAGGAAAGACGCATTACAATATGCTTCTCTTGAACTTTGAACTTGGCCGTTGACTTTTTTCTTCGGTAGTAAATATAGTAATTAAACCAAATATATCCAAAAACACTTTTTGGCACGTGTATACTATATAGTTTAACTGTTGATTGAACTTGTTCAATGAATAGACCAGTGACTCCCAAAATAGGGTATGCGAGGATATCCTAGGGGATCTGGAAGCTCAAAAATGATTACAATTATATCAGAAAATTAGTTCCCCACGCATACAACAAGTTCGAACGAATATATTTATCTGCTGATGGTCTTTAATAAAACTCTGTACCCTAGAGGATAAGCCACGGGAGTCACATTTTACCCTAGAGGATAAACGACGTTGCATCATACAATTCATGTATGACGCATATGACGTTTATCTTTTAGGGTACAAAGTGACTTCCGTGGTTTACCCTCTAGGGTACAGAACTAAGCAGTGTATTTATGTGTCTGTAGTAGGTACCTACCAATAAACAAGCGAGCTATGCATCAGCAGGCGGAGATAAAACTGAAAATAAAATTGAATCCATGACCAATAAACAAGATTTATGATTGAAATATGTTTCAAAGAAACTGTGATCATTTTCTTACACTTTCAATATTTTTGTTACCATCAGAACGCACTATGCCACAGAATGTATAAGACTTCATTATATATAACACAAAAGCTTTGAAATAGTTTTTTCGTAGTCATTTTGAAAATAAAAATAGGACCAAAAGCCCATTTAATAGTATGATAATTGGCTTAACACCAGCAAAGAATAGCAAATCGTTGGATATTTCATGTAATTTATCTCAAAAAACGGTCTACAAAAATATCAATTTGTCCAACTTTTGGCTCATTTTAAGAAATGAATATTTGTATACGAGTATAGCAGTTGGCTTTAAAAGTTATGATACTTTTTTCAACTACTTATTTATGTGATCATGGATTTTTGATCCTCGTCCATATAAAAAAATAGACAAAGAAACCGGAAGCAGATGAAATTAACTCTACAAATATATGTTTAAACATTTATTCCAACATCAATGATTTGATAAAGAAAAAGCAGTTTCATCTTTTTTCTTAAGATGAAGTAAAATAATATAAATTTATTCCATAAATTATATAAGTTTTTATAATATATAAAATAAAAAAATGCATACTTTTCCGTTTATTTTTTAAACTCGATTAACAAAGTAAAACTTTCTAAAGTACATTTATATTAGTTAGCTCTCTTTTTGTGAAAATCTTTGGGAACCACCGAAATGAACGATTAATGGAGTTGTGCGTAAGAATGAATCTGGAGACTTTTATAAGCTTTAAACCATTTTTGTCAACCAAAACGCAATTTAAGTGACTCAAAACCTAAAGTTGCATCAAAGGCACCATCATCATAAAATCTTGATTAATTTTGTGTTTTTAATTTAAAGTTGCACAAAAATTACAAGTTATCATAAATATTAATTTTATTATCAAAAAAAATTATATAAGTTGTCACGTGTGCTGAATCAATGTACTCGTACATTAATGGAAAGAAAGGTTTAAATATAAACCTTAAGTTGCTCATTGATAAAAATCCAGAAACGATACCTTAAAAACTAAACCAGTATGTTTTTTGTTTTAATAACGATTTTATTGCTTTTTGAAAAGTCGATTGGTTTCTTAGTTGACTTGTTTATAGCTGAGCGCTCTTTAATGGTCTGTATCTGAGTGAATGATTCGCCTCAACTCCTTCCAGTCCTAAGCAATGATGAGCGCAACCACATATTACCTTAAAGTGAAGCACTCGATGAGGAATTAGTCATTTCTTTAATTTGGTCTATTCTTTTGAAGATCGTCCCCATGTTTATCCCTTATGAAAATATTCTATTTTTGCATGTCGTTGGTAACCCTGACCTGCAGGTGCTGGATCGATACATCGTCTCATCTTACGGTCTCAAAATATCCAGCATATCTCATTATTTTTTCCTTAGCGTCCATGTTTTCACTTCATAGAGTACATAAATAAAATCAAAGGTCGCATGAGATGAACTTTAGTATTGAGAAGTTTGATTGATATACTAAAACTTCCGTTTTAGTAAAGCTATTTTAATTTTCAATAATAAAATAGTAGTGATTTCTTAATCAATTATGTTTTAGCTTGTCATTTAGCAGGTAGGTTTTCAATACATTTTGAGTAGAATTCCGCTGATTTGATGCGTAAAAATTTTCCCCATCAAAGCGTTTAAAACTGATCGAAACAGACAATAATCGGATGGTGCAAGGTCAAGTGAGTATGGTGGGTGGGATAGAAGAGACCAGCCAAACTCCACTTTTTTCCCGTGCTACTCTTTTTGTTCGGGGTTTTGCATTATCATGGAGGAGAACAACTGAAAATCAGGGCGCTTTTCAATCAAACGTTAATGAACACGCTGTAGCTGCTGGACGCGTACATCTGCATTTACTGTTTCATAACGGTATAAAAGCTCGAAATCAATAATACCATGACGAATCCAACACACACCAGCATTATTTTTCTTCCATGAAGCTCAGGTTTTGGGGCCAGCAGTGATTTGTATAGAACATTTTCATGTTTGATCCATTTCTCATCTCTAGTAATGATTTTATCAAAACACGGGTCGTATCTCTGTCATGAAACAAGATTTTTCGCTATCGATAACCGAATTGTCTTGTTTATTTCACTAAGAGCGTGTGGAACCTAAACAAAAAACTTACTGATTTCCCCCATATTTTCTAAGTGACGGCATATGGTGGATGGAGACGTGATTAGTTTGTCTGCTAATTTTCGAGTACTTTGGCGTACATTACATCATTGGGATCACTAATAAATTATTACAATTTGTTCCCGAATAACAGAAAATATTTATGACTCAACTTAATATATGTCGAACCGCTTTGTTAATGAATATATGAACTTTTCAGTTGAAGAAAGCAAGCTATTAAAAGGACAAACCTACACGGGGTTTGGAAGTATATTTAAATTGAATCACCTACGAATAGGTTGGAGTGCGTTCATTCTTTTCTTCCGTCATTTTCTTGAAAAATTGTCAACAGAAAGAGAAACAGAAGTTCGTTTTTAGTGCACTATAATCTACATTCATATCCGCGTTGTGGGGCTTACCTGTATTATTTCTCCGAATAAAAAATATCTTTGTTTTATGTCATTGTCGATGGACAACATTTTATCGTAGACAATAGAATTGCTATGAAAGAATCCTTGGGCTTCGTTCCGTTCCATTCGATTCTGTTGATAAATTTGTCGGACAGTTTAGAAATCTAGTGTATTTTTTATTTTCCGACAAGTTGTCCTAGAATTTATCGATGTGTACAATTTTGAAGGTTTAACACTCTTCCGATCATGTAAAATATGTGAAGTTCAATAAGTAAACACAATGAAATCGATTGATTTGTTTATTTGTGTAACCAGCTGATGAACTTCTGGTGAGTTTTCAACAATATGCCTATTTTAATTCGATCTTATAATATTTAATCAGTCGACATAATATATCATTTGAATAATTTTTCACGTGACATCTTGGCACATTCACTTGGGAAATATTTCACGATGTCAACATTTGACATTTGCCATTCTCCTTAAAATGTAGTCCAAGTATGCGTGAGATAATGTTTCTTTTTATGATTAATTGATTGTAATAACCTAAAATTATTTTATAATAAGGAAATTCATATGGAGAATCTAATTATGCTAGTATTATAACGCTTGTGTACTCAAATGTCCTATTATTTTTCGTGACTTCACAAATATATTACGACACGAACGCTTTTAAACCGAAAAGATTCGCAAAGTTTTGATAGCACACTTTGTAAATTGCTTGTTTTGACTACATTTGCTAGAACGATTTTTAGAAGCGGGAAATTAAACAAAAAGTAATAACATTTTGTGCTCTTAGATGTATTAACAATGTTGGTTTTAAGAATCAAGTGGTGTAATGTCAACAGATAACTTTTAGACTTGGCATTTTAATGTAACAATTCTTTTGAAACATTTAATTCATTATACTTGAATATTGTTTCACAGGAATCCTTTCGAACTTACAATATGTGTATTTCCTAATGAATGATGATTCATTCAATTATTATTTAATCAAGATTTTTCAAGTTTTTGTGAAACATTTGTATTCTTCTTCTTCTTGAATAATGGCCGTGAACTATGCACACTTGAAATTCTAATTTGAATTTACTATTGTTATTTTTAATGGTCAGAGTAAAGATAGTATATCATACTAAATACAAATTAAAACGCTGATTTTTAGTTCTATATATTTATTTCTACTTCTTGAATAATAATTTCAGCTTGCCAGGACATCATCAACAATACAAAAAAACGTAAATTCATTTAAATTGTTCAGTTGAAGAAAGTTTCAATCTGACATGCTGGTGTCCAAAATTTTATGAATGCAGAAATTCCATTAAACAATTAATCTATTACAATTTGGGCGATATATATTTATGATTTTAGTTTTATCCCAGGAATTTCAGAAACTAATAAAAATATTAAAAGTAAATCTAAAACATGTTAAGGATGAAATGCCAATGTAAAACTATGTTTAAATACATCTAACTGAAGATTACTAAAATGGGTGTCTGGCCATAAAAGTATTTTGAATACATAAAGATAGCTTAATTTCAATGAGTCATAGTGGGGTACATATGAGGGAAAGTTGAAAAACTTTCAGACTTGAAAAAATAAATACTAACCTGTCTCAATTTACTATTGTGAACTGTACATTATTTTTATTTCTTCGGTTCATATTTCTCTCGATTCTTCCATTCATATTTTTTTCTGAGTAGTGTATCCAAAACGATAGCATCCATTTTATGACCTTTTACAATACATTTACTCAAACACTTTATACCTGTCTTTTTCTTAAAATTCCCTGGTTTATGACAGAAGTACTCCTGAATATTTTCTTCCTGTAATGTAAGCAATATTTACTTATTTAGTGTCAATTAGTGTACACATTTGGACTAAACTTCATGCATTATGCTAATTCTGTTTTAGGCATATTACTTGATCTATCTGCCACTATTCAGTGGTGCCCCATTTCACCAGAATACACTACTTTCGTCATAAAGTGTCTTGTAATAGTATCAGTGAAAAACAACTGAGACATTTGAAGGATCATATAATAACAATGATCCAACCGTACACTGAACAATTGGTGTTCATACAAAAGAAGGCTTAATCAAAATAGAGATTGCACCAGCAATAAAAAAGCTGAAAAATTGAAAATCTCAAGGAATCTATGACATTTCAAATAAACTAATCAAGTAACACATCAATCAATAAGTCAAGGGACTAACTACTAAAACAACATTTGTTTGCCAAAATTCTTTATTCATCAACATAGTCTCCTTCAAGTGCGATACATTCATTCCAACGCTTTCCTAACTTTTCTATGCCAGCCGTGTAGAACGATTTATCTTTGGTTTCAAAATAGGCATTAGTTTCGGTAATCACTTCTTCATTGGAGCCAAATCTCTTTCCCTGGAGCATCTCTTTGAGGTCTGCGAACAGCCAATAGTCGCTGGGGGGCCAAATCTGGAGAATACGGTGGGTGCGCAAGCAATTCGAAGTTCAACTCATGCAATTTGGCCATCGTTACCATCGACTTGTGACACGGTGCATTGTCCTAATGAAAGAGAACTTTTTTCTTCTTCATATGGGGCCGTTTTTTTGCAATTTCTACCATCAAACGCTCCAATAACGCTATGTAATATTTGATATTGATGGTTTTTCCCATTTCAAGGTGATCGATGAATATTATACCATGCGCATCCCAAAATACGGAGGCCATAACCTTCCCGGCCGACTGTTGAGATTTTGGTCGCTTTGGATGACTTTCACCGGCTGCTCTCCACTCAGCTGACTGCCGATTTGATTCCGGAGTATAGTGGTGGATCCAAGTTTCATCCATTGTCACATACCGATGCAAAAACTCCTGTTTATTTCGCGTAAACAGTGCCAAACAGCACTCTGAATTATCGATGCGTTGTTGTTTCTGTTCCATTGTGAGCAAACGCGGCACCCATTTCGAAAAAAGCTTTTTAATGACCAAATGTTCATGCAAAATAGTGTAAACACTACCAAATGATATTTTCAGGATGTCAGCTATCTCACGCAACTTTACTTTGCGATTTTCCATCACGATTTTGAGGGTTTTTTTTATGTTTTCTGGTGTAACAGCCTCATTTGGACGACCAGAGCGTTCAGCATCATTTGTGTCTGTACGACCGCGTTTGAAATCAGCATACCACCGACAAATGGTTGTTTTCGATGGAGCAGAGCCTGGATAACACTTCAAGCCATCACTGAGTTTGAATGGTATATTTTCCCATTAAAAAGCAATGTTTTATCAACACACAAAATTCGGTTTTTTCCATTGTTTTGAAAATAGCAAAAGTAGCGTCACTAAAACCACTAACTCAATGACACAATGTCATGAATGTTTGATACGTAACTTCTAAAGGTTGGTACTAACTGAGAATGGTATGGATTTGTTATTAGAGGCGCCATCTGTTGGTTAGTCCCGGGAATTATTGATTGATGTATTACACTGTACATAACTTGATCAAAGAGCTAAAAAAGTTGTATAACAAAATAAACTAATCAAGTACACTGTACGTAACTTGATCCAAGAGCTACCAAAGTTGTATAACAAAATCCTTGCAATTAGTACTATACCCAACGAATGGTGGACAACTATAATGCTCCCTATCTTCAAGAAATAGCAAATTACCAATCTAGAAAATTTCAGAGGTCTTTCATTATTTTCTACTGTTCTCTAACTCTTCACAAGTATCCTAAAAACTAAACTCAAACAGTGCATTGTGAATAGAGAGGAGCAGAAGGGATTCAGAAGAACCGGTGAACCACTGATGCCATCTTCATAATGTGGCAAGTAAAGGAGAAACCAATTGAATACAATAAAACCACATTTGTATGTTTTGTCGATCTAACAAGGACATTCAATAAGGTATTGCTGGATAATGTAATCGGAATTTTGTTAGAGAAGGAAATATCACCCGCTATAACGAAGACTATTGAGAATATTAATATAAATTACAAACGAAGATCAGAGTAGATGGTGAAATACCAGCAATGAGCTGAATAAAGCAAGCAGACAGAATTATAAAAAAGGTTGCGTTCCTAAATATTGGTTACAAGCTAGACGATAAAACCATAAGCATCATATGCTGTGTAGGTGACGCTACCGCAGTAGCAGAATTAGAAGATGACCTAGAATTATTATATAAGTTCCATCTTACAGCTAAAACGTATAATATGAGCATCTCAATAAAGAAAACGGAGAGTTTAACAATATCCAAATAGCTGAAGAGGTACAAACTAGTCATCGATGATAAGCTTGTTGAGCAAGTGATGCAATTTAAATACTTGGGTATCGATATCTCCAGCTACAATGATCTTTACAGCGAAGTGAGGGAACAAACAAATAAGGCAGTTGTAACATTTGTATATCTAAGAGATATGATCTGGAAAAACAAACACATGCGCATAGATAGCAAAGTTTGAATTTATAAGACCTGTGTCAGGCCGATCATGACTTATAGTGTTGAAAACAAAGACGACACAACTAGAACAAAGAGCCTTCTTTGATCATCCGAGATGAGAATAATAGAACTATCGTAAGAAAACCTTTTAGAAATAGGATTAGAAACTCTCGCATTCGACAGACCAGCAACACAGATTATATAACAGCAAGAGACTAGTGGTGTGACAGTGTGAATAGGATGGAGAATGACAGGATCCCATAGGTAGCAGGATACGAAGTTCCTGCAGGATATCGCATGTCAGGAAGGCCGTCTAAATGTGGAGAGATAGTTGGTGTTCTACTTCCTAGGAATAATTTTCGCTTTCGATTTAATTTTATAACAGATCCAAAATCTACATCAAGAAAAAGAAGTCTTATAATATATTACTATCCCTTTCTTTGTCAAATATTTTCCAAGTAATTAGAAAACACTACAATTTTCTTTGTTTTTAGTGATTGATTTCAGTGTTTGATAATATACCTATACACCCATACCTATACACCCATACCTCACTAGGCCGTTGCCTAGATATGTTCCGGAAAAGTTGGCCGTAAAGCGAAAAGCCGTATAACGAATCAATTATTTTGATACAAACACATACAAATTCAATTGGATCTGTTCCAATTTTATATAAAATAATATAGTTTTTAGTTCATAAAGCATTTTATTCTTTTTATTTCCTATAAAAATGCTTACATAAAAATAACCATACAAAACAATGTAATAATAAACAGATATTCAAAAAATAAACATATAAATTAAAAAACAAAAGAAATCATGTGCACATATGTATACATATAATAAAAAACATAAAATAAAATGTATAAAAACTGTTTTAATCTGATGACAAACATTAACATGAAGAATCAGTAAGCTACCATATAATATGCTGCCATTATCACTTTCCGCTGTTGTGGATTGCTGGACCCAGTTTAAAATATTGGTCCAACGTTGTCTGCTTCGCCTTGCAGTGTTTTGTAACAGGTAATGGCTAAGTTTACTCCTCGAGACACTTTAGCGTTGTGTTCTTCGTCGGGATAATTTTGAAAAAGGATGATGTTCATTCCCTGCTCGAAATAAGAAAGCGCATTCGACAAGTTTTTTGCTGTTAGCTGTTGGCATATAGCAGGCTCTGGCTCTGGCTCCTCATCAAGTGCTCGTTCTGTTTCTAACTGGATCAGTTCCTCATTTGAAAGAGGTTCTCTGTCAGCATCTAGAAAATCAATCAAATCACCTTCTTCCAAATCCTCTAAATCAAGATTGTTCACTAAGTTTAATATGTTTTGTCGAATTTCAGAAAGAGAATTAACTTAAGGCTCATTAGTTTTTATGCATTCTGGCCATATATTTTTCCAAGCATGGTAGATTGTGGTTGATTTTAATTCCTTCCACGATTTGCTAATGTTGTCTACGGCATCTCTGATGCTGTCGTTTTTCCAAAACTTTTATTGAACATTCACTATCGGTTTCGTGAATAAGGTTACGAAAAGTTCTGCATAAATAATAAACCTTAAAAGTGGCTATTGCACCCTGATCCATTGGCTGGATCAGAGCTGTTGTATTTTTTGGAAGATACTCAATCTCCACATCTTCAGATAATTCAGATAAATTAACCGGGTGCCCTGGAGCATTATCCAAAATGAGCAATGCCTTGTTGCTCAAGTTATTGTCCTTCAAATATTTTTTTACTTCTGGGCAAAAGTAATTTTTAAACCAGTCTTCAAAGAGAATCTTAGTCATCCAACCTTTCTTGTTGGATCTCCAAATGATGGGCAATTGTTTCTTGTTCAGCCCTTTAAAACACCTTGGATTTTCGGAAAGATATACTAATAGCGGTTTTAGCTTAAAATCCCCTGCAGCATTAGTACCAAGGAGCAAAGTTAATCGTTCTTTTGACACTTTATATCCAGATGCAGACTTTCATATTTTGAAATGTAAGTTCTTTCAGGCATTCATTTCTAATAGAGTCCTGTCTCGTCTACATTGAAAACTTGTTCAGGTCAGTATCCACCTCTTTCAATAATTCTTTTTAAAGTGTTGGGATATTTTTAGCTGCGTCATTATCGGAACTAGCTCTTTCACCTTTCATTTTTAAGTTGTGCAAATTGTGGCGATTTTAGCGAGCGGCCGTATAGCGAGGTATAGGTGTATGTTAATTGTGAGAATTTTCCCCTCAACACTATTTAGTGACATCTCAAGGCTTGATGACTTCGCAAAATTTTTTTTTTTAAATCTCCTATCCAAGTTCTCTTCCAAGACAATCTTTATAACAGGTCTGTAAATATGAAACCGGATTTTTTTATAGAAAATACACATTTATTGTATGAAAATGGTAAAAAATATTTTATTCAAAGTATTGCCCATCACTAGCTACACATTTTTCCCATCTCTCTGACAAGTGGTTTTTCGGTTTTCCTGCTGTCTTTCATTCAGTTCATGTGGAACCCATTTTTCGGATCTTTCCCATGGCTTTCAAACGTATGGAGACAGCTTCTCGTGTCACATTTAATTGATCCGCGAGTTGTTGTTGCGTTTGAGCGTCATCCTCATCCAACAATGCTTGCAATTCGGCGTCTTCAAAATTTTTCGGTGGTCTTCCACGTTCTTCGTTTCTCACGTCAAAATCGCCACTTTTGAATTTTTTAAAGCACTGTGATTTACCAAGAGCATGCTCACCGTAAGCTTCGACAAGCATTCGATGCGATTCTGCAGCGGTTTTCTTCAAATGGTAACAGAAAATCAATGCTGTCGGCAAATCGTAGTTTTCAGGCACAAAAACAGACATGTTCAACGCTATGAAAACATATGTAGTTGTATTTTTGTGAGTCTTTGACAAATGTAAACACAAGAAAAAGGCGCTAATGATGCGGTTTGACAGTCACTACATTGACAACTAAAGCCATCTATGAGCAAATTTCGGTTTCATATTTACAGACCTGGTATATATAGTATATTTATTCTTTTTCCAGATGGTTTTAATGTACTTTCAAGATGACTTCCAAAAAAGTGACACGCAAGTGGGAGGTGTTTGCGGGTCGCAACAAATTCTTATGTAATGGGCGGCTAATTACTGCACCGCACAATGGTATTTTCTACCTCACTGTCTTCCTTATAACCAGCACAAGCATTTTATTTTTTGTTTTTGAGTAAGTTACCAAATATGCTATATATGTATCTAATTTTAAGTAGCAATATTTCTATCCAAATAAACTTTCTTCAATTGAAAAATAATTTGTCACATTCAGAAGGAAGAAATTTTTATTTTTATTAAATCCAGATAATGCATGAAAAATGTAAATTTAGAAATACGAGTAGTATAAAAAATGTGCTCTGAAAAGTGGAAAACTGATTTGAGATAATTGTTATATTATTTATTCATTTCACTGTGCTTCTGTTTCAAGGTTTTAGAAATTTAATCCAAAACCTCAAAACCAGTGCTTCTACACTGGTCTGTAATGCTATAAAGTTATATGAAATCTGATTTGTATTTGATCTAGGTTTTATATTGAAGTTTATCATCTTGATTTTTAAATTTATCGTAATTAGGTATATGAATCACCTAAAATTGGCTGGATTTTGATAAAATCTTTTCTTCCCTTAAAACTGGAGTCAACATGACAGAACAAATATAGTAAACCGTAACATAGATAATTAACTTAGCAAAATCATTGTTTTTTGTCAATATGAAAAATAATGTATTTTTCGCTACTCAATATGTACTTATATAAATATGATGCATTTTTGTGTACTAATAAATTTAAGGAGATTTTAAAATAACTTAACTTCATAAATAATTTAAAATATAAATCCAATGAATCATATTAAAGTGGAATTTTCACTCGCTAACGCCAATATTTTTTAGTTTTTTTTATGTGATAATCTAATAGACATCAATATCATTGATCTTATGTCGCATGATATTTCACTATACACACTTGTATCATATCTAGTCGTTGATTCCCCATCATTGAATTACATCATGCAACTCAGTTTGGGATTCTTTATCTTAGTAATTATTCAAGACTTGATATCTTTTAATTGTCATTTTATATTATATCTTGATAAATGTTTCCATAGTATATTTTACAATGATATTATGTGATTCAACTTCAGTACCTTAATGGAATCATATCTTTTATCATAAATTTTCAAGTGTTATTTAGAAAAAATCTTTATTTAATAAATTTGTGTTAATCATGCTTAAATACTTTTTAATAAATTGTTCTATGATAGGGAATATCTCACGATCAATTGTTCCATGATAGGGAATCTCTCACGATCAAAGGGGATCCATCCACAGGATTATGTCTACACTTCATGCACCCAAGTCCCAATCGAAAGATCTAAGTTGTATTTTATTTTACTTTTGTTGTATACAGTACAACCTGGTGGGTTTATTGTCATGCGGCAATCTCTTCTAACCAACTTCTTTTTATTTATTTGTGTTAATGGGAATTAAACCCGCAACCCTGAGTTGTAAAAAAGATGTCATCAAATAGACTATGAAGACCGTCTAAGTCCTAAAAAATATTGGCAGAATCTATTTATTGCAGCCCATGAGGCAGATTTATATAGAGCAATTTTTTCAATACACAGTTCTCTTAGAAAAAACATTCATATGAAATATGGCCTGAAAATAAAACTGGTCCAGAAGTGACTCCGACAGGAATACTCGAGATGCCATCTTATTCAGTAAGAATGCATACCTTAAGATTACAGGTGACAATTCAAATAAATATATTATTATAGTAAATCCTTGATTTACCAATGTATAAAAATCACTTTTGAATATGAACTATTGAATTTACATTTGTTCTCTTACTTAAAACACCTGATTGGAAATTTAAATAAGCGTTGTATGAAATCCCAGTAACTTACACATAAGATTCTTTTTAACCCTGAGAGCACTATGAGAAAAAAATATAATTGTCTATCTAGTGCTGAGATATATTTACGATTCGGACGTTCGTGATAAATATTTATTTTAAACAACAAAAAAACAAAAAAAATATATTTTTACAACATAAATATATTTTAGAATATGTACCCTTGTATTCTAAATGAATGATATTCATTTAGAATACAAGGGTAGAACAAATTTCTTCCACTGCTATAACAGTGCGCCGATCTCTCAGGGTTAATTAACCTCTCGATTAGTAAGATATTTTTAAAATTTTAAAACATTGTTTGTTCAGTTGGTAAAACATGTAACTAGCCGATAAATTATTTAATTGTGTGGTATAAATAGATGTCATTGGTACTCCAAATCCTGACATAATCTCGGAATACTACCTTGATCAAAAAGTTTTAGGACCGGCCACCGTGTGACGCTGTCAGTGACCCGATTGGAATTCTTTTTTTTTGTTAGGTTACCACATCTATCATTGACACTTCTCTCCAAATTTCAGCGTCATAGCTTGACATTTGTAAAAGTTACGCTGTACTGAGTACATCTACCTTTGTGCGTGTTTTCGATTTTTTACAAGTTTGAAAATGGCATCAACTGTGCATCAACGAGGTTGCATTAAATTTTGTGTGAAAAACGGATTTAACAGTCCGCAGACCTTGGAAATGTTAGAGAAGTGTTTTTCGGTGACACGAACGCTTCAGAAGCGGTCGTGAGTCGATCGAGGATGACGAACGCAGTGACAGTTGAAAACCGATGAAAACATCGATAAAATCAAAGAAATGTTGGCTGAAAACCGCAAATTGACCATTAGAGAGCTGGCAGAAGACTTGAACATCGCTTATGGATCCGCTCAAGACATTTTGGTTAGTGAACTTGGGCCTCAGACGTGTCGCTGCAAAACTGGTGCCGAAAGACCTCAATTTCATGCAAAAAAAGGACCGCGTTGAAATCGCGAAAGACATGATTTCCATGAGTTTTTGACCAAAAACAACACGAATACTATCCAGCAGCCTTCGAATTCACCTGATCTGGCTCCCTGCGACTTTTTCCTATTCAACCGACTTAAAAAACCGCTTTGCAGAACGCGTTACAGCACCCGAGAGGATGTCATGAAAAAATCGAAGACGGCTCTGATGGGCATACCGAAAATTGAGTACCAGCGGTGTTTTGAGGATTGGATCAAGCGCTGGCGTAAGTGCGTTGCAGTTGATGGGGAGTACTTTGAAGGGGACCATATCGATTTTGATGAATAAACTTGTATTTTCGATTTTATGAATAAAGTCCTAAAACTTTTTGATCAAGGTAGTATTCGAGAAATAATCATTGCGCCCCAACCGCGGGGCCATACGCTATCTGACTTAGTATTTCATGGCCCCACGGTTGGTGCGGTACGCACGGAGAGGTTAACATTGAAATGCATCAATAGACTAGTCAACATTTTTCAACTTTTTTTTTAATTTCAGCTGTCCATTTTTGGCCAAGCACATAACGATAGCTATACCATGTATTGGTGCTGTTCTCTTCATTTTTACAATGGGCTCTCTGTTGCGCACATCATTTAGCGATCCTGGCATTATACCTCGAGCTGCTCACGATGAAGCAAGTTATATTGAAAAACAAATTGGTGAGAATTTTTGTCTTTTGATACATTAGTTTATATGCTATATGTTGTCCAGAAAGAAGTTTCATATTACTTGGATAGATGTCATTATGCGAACATTTTCATTGCTTATTTAATTCCAAAGGTGCTGTAAACATATTATTACGAAAGTTAATAGTTTAGTGCATTAGGCTAATGTTTACCTAAATCGCGTGAGATTTTTTTGTTGTCATTTTAAAGATGAAACAAATGAGCTATTTATTCGGTTCTAGGTACTTTTTACTACCACAAAGGAAAAAAATCGACACAAGTGGTTGTGTGTGTCAAATGTGGTTTAAAAAAATCCATAGTGGTAATACAATACTTTCAGGTGTTGTATGTTCTGAAAGGTCTATACCACTGATGACAACCAAATCAATGCTTTGATTGAGAATAACCAGCATTCTATTTATTACACGAGATTTGGCTAAGATTCTGAAAATATTAAAAACCACCGTCCACGATCATTTTGTGCAATTTTGCATTTAAATTTAACCTAAAATACGAAATTACTTTCTTGACAACCCAATAGAAACAAGTCTATTATAATCCTTTTGAAAAAAGATTTACCCATTACATTAATTTACCATCTAAAGTAACTTCTTATATCCATTTTAAAGTGAAGTAGCTGAAAATCCATAATAAATTTATGTACTTTATTTTGACTTAACGTTTTCAATTCTAGAAAATATATTGAAACAATTGTACAGATATATTGAATGGCAAGTTGCAATAAGAAACAAAGTCAATGGGGCACTAAAATACATGTTCACAATGGCATATTAACCAACATAACACATCAATCAATAAGTCCCGGGACTAACTACTAAAACAACATTTGTTTGCCAAAATTCTTCCTTATTCATCAACATAGTCTCCTTCAAGAGCGATACATTCATTCCAACGCTTTCCTAACTTTTCTATGCCAGCCGTGTAGAACGATTTATCTTTGGTTTCAAAATAGGCGTTAGTTTCGGCAATCACTTCTTCATTGGAGCCAAATCTATTTCCCTGGAGCATCTTTTTGAGGTCTGCGAACAGACAATAGTCGCTGGGGGCCAAATCTGGAGAATACGGTGGGTGCGGAAGCAATTCGAAGTTTAACTCATGCAATTTGGCCATCGTTACCATCGACTTGTGACACGGTGCATTGTCTTTATGAAAAAGAACTTTTTTCTTCTTCATATGGGGCCGTTTTTTAGCATTTTCTGCTTTCAAACGCTCCAATAACGCTATGTAATATTCGCTATTGATGGTTTTTCCCTTTTCAAGGTAATCAATGAATATTATGCCATGCACATCCCACGGTGACACGGTGCATTGTGCTGATGAAAGAGAACTTTTTTCTTCTTCATATGGGGCCGTTTTTTTGCAATTTCTACCTTCAAACGCTATGTAATATTTGATATTGATGGTTTTTCCCATTTCAAGGTGATCGATGAATATTATACCAGGCGCATCCCAAAATACGGAGGCCATAACCTTCCCGGCCGACTGTTGAGTTTTTGGTCGCTTCGGATGACTTTCACCGGCTGCTCTCCACTCAGCTGACTGCTGATTTGATTCCGGAGTATAGTGGTGGATCCAAGTTTCATCCATTGTCACATACCGATGCAAAAACTCCTGTTTATTTCGTGTAAACAGTGCCAAACAGCGCTCTGAATCATCGATGCGTTGTTGTTTCTGTTCCATTGTGAGCAAACGCGGCACCCATTTCGAAAAAAGCTTTTTCATGACCAAATGTTCATGCAAAATAGTGTAAACACTACCAAATGATATTTTCAGGATGTCAGCTATCTCACGCAACTTTTCTTTGCGATTTTCCATCACGATTTTGAGGGTTTTTTTTACGTTTTCTGGTGTAACAGCCTCATTTGGAGGACCAGAGTGTTCAGCATCATTTGTGTCTGTACGACCGTGTTTGAAATCAGCATACCACCAACAAATGGTTGTTTTCGACGGAGCAGAGCCCGGATAACACTTTTCAAACCATCGCTGAGTTTGAACGGTATTTTTCCCATTAAAAAGCAATGTTTTATCATTACATGAAATTCGGTTTTTTCCATTGTTTTAAAAATAGCAAAAGTAGCATCACTAAAACCACTGTAACTCAATGTCGGAATGTCATGAAAGTTTGACACGTAACTTCTAAAGGTTGGTACTAACTGAGAATAGTATGGATTTGTTATTAGAGGCGCCATCTGTTGGTTAGTCCTGGAACTTATTGATCGATGTGTTAGGTGTATGGGAGTGAAATGTGGATGTGGAAAATGAATGAAAGGAGCCGAGTAAATGCTTACACTGAGAAGAATATGTGATGTGTCAATATATGACAGAATAAGAAATTTAATTATTAAGGTTAAATATTATCTAAAAACTGTTGTGTAAGAAGGTTAAAAAAACATGTTGAGGTGGTTTGAATATGTTGGACAGATGGATGATGAAAGACTGACATTTTTTTAATAATGCTAGCATAAGGAGGAGTTGTGGTTTAGGATAACTGAGAAGTGTGGTTGGACCAAATGAAGGAATTTTTGAAAGAATGAAAGGTAAGTATGAGAAATAGAAGGAACTAAAGGAAGTTTGTATTGTATCACACTTTCATTGTATTTAATACAATCTGACATACTTATTGCCATATTGCAATCTCTTTTAACCAACCAGAAAGATATTAACCCTTGCCTATCTGTGATCGGACGCGCGTGACCAGGACTTACATTTTATTTAATTTCTCGACATATACTGCTTGCAGGGTCTTAATACTTTATGTATTCCTCATCGAAACCTCTATGATTTGAATGATGTCATTAGGAAACAAAACATTCATAATGAAATCAACAGAAATTAATGATATTAACTCGCGAATTGACGAAATGTCAAACACCTGCATATGGCTCATTCTTTTTTGACAGTTCATCTTTTTACATCCGTTTCAGGGGTTCGTCACCAGTTTTATAATCCTGATTGTTATTTTTCATTTTTTGCTATTTTTATCTGGTATGTTTTTTCTATTGTTATTTTTTATCTGGTATGTTATATTGTACCATTACTCTTTTTATAATAAATGTACATTTTATTTATTATTTCATTTTCAAAAATATAATAATTGAGATGGCGGGAAATATGGCAATGATAGCGATTTGGAATTTAAGGCGACAGGCAATATATCAGAATCAGAAGATTTTGTCGAGGTACAGGATGAAGTATATTCTGATTTGGAGACGAGTGAAGAAGACAAAGAAATATTATTTACATCAAAACATGGATTCGAATGGAGTTCATTACGAGTACCACCTCAATCTTCAAGGCATCGGTCGGGTATCAAATATTCTCATTGAAGATTCTGGACTGAGAAATTCAAGTATAAATGTATATTCCATAAAAGATATGTGTTGTCTGTTTGTAAATGAAAAGGTGGTAAAAGTGATATTTAAGAAACAAATCGTCATTTAAATCGAATTCATTCAGAAAAAAACCAACCAATATCAAAAGACGAGTTATATGAATTCATTGGAGTATTGCTCGCACCTGGCAGAAATCGAACACGAAAGCTATCTTTGAGTGAATTGTGGATAAGTGAAAGTCCCTTTTGCCAGTCATTTTTCACAGCAGCTCTGTCTTGAGATAGATTCATCTATATTTACAGTCATATTCGTTTTGATGATAAAGAAACCCGAGAAGAGAGATATCAGGTTTTTTTCAGATAAATTAGAACCAATTAAGTGGATTTCAAAAATGTTTGTGGATATGTGCAAGAGCAATTATTCTCCATCTCCGAATATAACTGTAGACAAACGTTTGGCAAACTTTAGAGAGAATTGTTCATTTCGCGTGTACATGAAGTCTAAACTTGGTAAATATGGCATCAAAATCTGGGTTGCTGCTGACTGCGACGGCATATGACACATAGCAAATTAACAGGTTTATTCTGGTATGATAAATAATCGTAGAGAGAGATAAATCAAGGTAACTGAGTAGTTATGGAAATAGTTCACCCGCAGATGCCACGAACAGGAGGATAACCACATATATTTTTATTACCTCCATCAAATTAGCCGATAATCATTTATTACAAGGTTTTACTCTAACTGGCACGCTTCGAAAAAATAAAAGAGAAATCTCACTTGAATTTATACCGTCTAGAGAGAAAACAATCCATAGTAGCTGAAAATAAAATACTTGTTTCGTGTGTACCACAAAAAATAAAGCAGTATTATTATTATCCACTAAATTCAATGATGCAGAAATTGATTATTCAGAAAAACAAAAGCCACTAATTATACATCATTATAATAATACGAAAATCGGAGTAGATACAGGAGACCAAATTACTAGAGAGTACTCTTGCTCAAGGTCAACGAGAAGATGGCCTTTCCGTCTTTTTATGGAAATTATAGATATGGCTGTATTGAATGCATACCTCTTATGGATAGACAAATATCCAGAGTGGAAACAAAATAATTAATACCACCGAAAACATTTCATAAGAGAGTTAAGTTTGGAATTGGTAAAGCCCAATATTTTAAATAGGGAAAATAGCAACATCAAATATCACAAGCAACAACAAGATGCTTTTAATACAGTTTTAACATATTGTGGTGAGTCAATACCCGAAACATTAGTAAATAATACCCTATTGGCACCCCGTGAGGTCCTCAAAAGAGGAAGTTGTGGGTTTTATTAAAAACATTCGAGAAAAAAAAAACCAAGCTATTCTGCAATATTTGTCAAACACCTGCGTGTTTAGTACGTAGAATAGAAAAAAAAGTTGTTTCGTGCCCCAATTGCGATAACTTTCTCCACAGGATTAAACTTTGATTATATGATATGTTTGTCCTATTTTCAAATTTTCTGTAGTGTTTATATTTTCCGAATTGCATATATTTTATTGATTTGAATTTCGTGTTTGTTTATATATAATTTTGAATTTCGTGGTTGTTTATATAAATTTCTCGCCCTAAAACCTTGATTTTTGAATTTATATATTCATTTTATATTTTGTTTATATGTTATTTATTGTCTTTATTCGAATTATGGTTTTATTGCCAAAAAAATACACGCTACATTTTATTGCATAATTTTATGAAAAAAAAATTAAAAGGTTGGAAATCTCTTATCATGCATGCGCATTCTGAACGTTGCGCAGACCGAACGTCGCAGCGTAAAAATAATATTCTTATAGAAATGTCGCCTCTCTGTTTCAGCTCTTATTTTATCATTTCTTACACTTATTTTATATTATTCGACATTTTATTACATAATAAAATGATGTTTACTATATAGCTAATAACAAAAAATAACCTAGCAGATTTTGCATAATTTTAATTTGATACATACATGTTTACTGTATCCTTAGTGTCCAACACCGTTACTGGCGTGATTTTTTAGCACAGTAAGGGAAGTGTTAATGAGGGTTTAAGTGAAAACCAGTCTGCAATCCTTGGAATGGAAAATAAACTGGGTTCCAAAAGGAATCGAACCCGGATGACAGACGGCTTGTCAACTAAGCTACGGTGTATGAATGTTGAGGAGGCGAAGGAAGTGTCTCGTGATAGGAAAGTTTGGCATTCTGTGTATGTATATAGTACAGTTTTTTGGTAGATAAAGTTATTTTACATCTTGAAAGATTTCTGTATGACATAAAGTATACATAAATATATTTTCAGCAGTTCCTAATTCTTGCAATTCTCCGACTCGAAGGCCTCCTCCCCGCACAAAGGAAGTATTGGTGCGTGGTCAACCTGTCAAACTGAAATATTGCTATACTTGCAAGATATTTCGACCTCCGCGTGCTTCCCACTGCTCTCTCTGTGATAACTGTGTTGACAGATTTGATCACCACTGTCCATAAAGTATAAATAAATATATTTTCAGAAGTTCCTAATTCTTGCAATTCTCCGACTCGAAGGCCTCCTCCCCGCACAAAGGAAGTATTGGTGCGTGGTCAACCTGTCAAGCTGAAATATTGCTATACTTGCAAGATATTTCGACCTCCGCGTGCTTCACACTGCTCTCTCTGTGATAACTGTGTTGACAGATTTGATCACCATTGTCCATGGGTATGTTGTTTTTTTAGTAAATTTTTTTTGTATTCATCTAAACCAAAAAATGTGCAATGAAACACTAGGTGTATATGTAATTTGTTATTTGGAGGTTTATAGTAATTATGTAACATATGGGGGCTGTGGGGTAAGGAGAACATGATCTCTATCTTTTTCAAGTAGTCTTTTATGATAATCTATAAGAGACATACATTAGTAAATTAGACACCAGAACTAGACATCTTTAGGGGTTCCTTCAGGACTCGGGCCGTTGGATTAATTCCTCAATGCCCTTAAATTAAACTATTACAACAATCAACAGTCAGATCATCTCAAAAGTAGTTCGGCTACGGCTTCTAATGACATAAAATCCAGCTGTGGACTGATTGGATGGAGGAGTCTTATGATATACCTATGTTCCTGATGGAATGTAAAGATGATAATGAATATTGTGTACCATTTTTTAAATAATTGAGAATTAACCAGAAGCAGTAGTTGCTATTTGCTAGCCAGAACTTAAATTGAATTTCCCCATCCACTTATTTTTATATTTTGATCATTACACCATGATGCAATGCCAGTTATGCTTTGAGAGTGATCATATGCTTCACCTTGAGTTAGATATGGCTAAAGAAGAAAGTAAGCAGTGTGATAAAACTAAACTTAACCATCGCGAGATATTTTGAAATGAGTTTTTAATCAGTCAATTTTTAATATAAGTTATAAATATATGTTAAAATACAATATTAGAATAATTATGTTATTGCAATAATCATATTGTGTTGGGGCTTATTGTTTTATTACTAATTGTTATAGTTTTTTTCAGGTTGGAAACTGTGTCGGTAAAAGAAATTACCGTTTTTTCTACATGTTTATAGTCTCTCTGGCTTTCCTTGCCGTATTCATTTTTGCATGTGGCATCACTCATCTTGTACTTTGTAAGTGATCAATAAACATAGTAGTATTATATTTTATATATATTAGTGTTCTCTTTTAGTTAATTAATTATGAAAAATTATTCATTTGGACCATATTGAAGGTTTCATACATAGTCTATTACATATTATTTTTGCTATTTAATTTTCTGAAGATTATTTTTCATATTCAAGTGGACAATTTTCGACTAGTTTTCATTATTTTATTTTGTTGTGTAGCTTTATATTTACTAACTTTTTTCAATTAAACGAGTTATAAATATTTATAATGTGCACCTATAAATATGTATAATGTACATTATTTTGTGAAGAAAAAAAACAAATCACCAGAGGCCTATTAATTTATATTGTAAAAAACAGTTCCATAACCTTCACTTGAGTAAATAAATTTACGGTAATTAATTTTTTTCTAATGGGAAAATAACCTGAGTTGCTAAGAGTAGGTGACTAAACTATCCATCAGATCATTCACAATAGTAATAATTATGCCTGAACATCCAGTGCATCTAGTCCAAATCAATTAGTGATATTTCTAAAACCCTTTAGTAATATTTAATGAACTAAAACCTTTACAATAAAACAGTCCTTTGGGCAATTGATAAATCTAGATGTGGCCATTGATTCTATCATAGACTGAGTTAGATGCAATGTAAAAACCATATATGTATTTGAATTAATATTTTATAATAATATTATTTTACAATTTAAATTAATATTAACTTTTATACCAAAGAAATTAAGTTTTTTTAATGGATTCCAGTATCCAGAAATCCTCCTGGACGGGCTTTACTGGATGCACTAAAAGAGAGTCCCGCCTCTGCAGTGGTGTGTATTGTCTGCTTCCTCTCTGTGTGGTCTGTACTTGGACTGGCTGGCTTCCACACCTATCTCATTACTACCGATCAAACTACGAACGAAGATGTAAGGATTATCTGCATTTATTCTTGACAATATATCAGGAATTAAACATACAACTGTTACATTTTTATTTTCCAATAAATAATCCATACTGTAATGAACCTAAGATATATTTGTTAAGTTTTATCATTAAAAAACTTTTCTTAAAAACATGTTTGAACTTGTATCAGTTGTATTCTCAGTTCATTTCTTTAACCAATTACCCGCTTAAACTACTTTACATATACTTTTTGATTTTGTTATTTGTTTTCAGATCAAAGGATCATTTTCATCTAAACATGGACAGGAGAGTCCCAATCCTTATTCCAGAGGGGGGGTCTGCAGTAACTGCTGGCATGTTCTCTGCGGACCTGTTGCCCCCTCGCTCATTGATAGGTTTGTAACATTTCTTCATTCACTATATCCACTTTCCAGTTGGTGCAACCACCATGTTATATACTGACAGAACTCTGAATTATATGGTTTGGAATCAATTGATATCTCAATGATATAAAGATTATTAAAACTTATTTTCTAGAGTGAATGGATTATTCAAGGTTACGATACTAGGTTTTCTAAAAATATTTATAGTATAAGGTCTTTTAGAGTTTATAATTCGTTTTTGTTGCGTAAAATGCTGACATTTACTTATAGCGAAGTTACTAACTAATGAGCTCTGAAGTTGAGAGCTGTAACATTCTCAAAATGCCTTGTATGTAAAAAAAAACATACTTTGTATTTTTCATCAGCATTGGAAATTGGATATTAATCCCAGGGTGGAAGATGAGTATTATATCACTAGACTGTGTCGGTTGTTGAGTAGCAACAGTAACGAAAAAGGCAATATCTTGGTTATCAAGTGTGATTATAATAAAATTATTATTTGGAAATAATGTATAAAACGCTTAGAGGTTAAATATTTCTACAAAAATGCCTTTGAGAGAAGATTTCCCGATTCATAAACAACTTGCAACTATTTTGTTTGCATTTTAGGAATGATAACACATAACATTGTTAATTGTGAGTTCCGTATCTATTTATCTTAATTGTGAGTTCCATACCTATTGGCGTTTTTGTACAGATTATTTATTTCTAAAAATATCCCATAATGGTTTTTATGTATCTCTAATAGTTTATCTATGTATTAAAATGAATGTGCAGAACATACTGTTTTTAACATATTTCTTCAAACATAGCTTTCTCAGCAGATATCATAATGTAACAATTCATGGTTTTAAAAAATATCAGCAGCTAGTGAGTGAAACTTACACTTTACATATAAGAAATACCATCAACATTTGGATCTGTGATGATATTTTTGATGAAGTTACATTTGAAAAATTTAATGCAACTTTTTTCTATCTACGAGGGCAGTCCGATAAGTACTTAGCCTCACCGCCCGATGGCACCACTATCGCAAGAGCAATTTTTTATCGCGTAGTACATTCTCGTTGACAGCTATTGTCAAAATTTCAGCCGAATCGGACGCGTAGTTTTGTTTTGACCGCGTGTGGAAGCCAGCGTGTCCGCGGATTTGAGAAAAATGGAAAAAGAGCAATATCGATCGGTGATTCGATTCTTGTTTTTGAAAAGGAAACCGCGCAGCGAAATCAAAGAGCGCTTGGATGCTGTGTACGGTGACTCTTCTCCATCGATGGCGACCGTCAAAAATTGGTTTAACGAGTTTCAACGTGGTCGCACGTCGGTTTTTGATGAGCCACGCCCAGGTGCCCCGAAAATGGCTACCACAGAGGATAACGTGACAAAAATCCACGATCTCGTATTGGCAGACCGCCGATTGAAGGTGCGCGAGATAGCTGAGACAGTAGGCATCTCAAAAGACCGCGTGGGTCATATCCTGCATGAAGTATTAGGCATGAGAAAGCTGTCGGCGCGATGGGTGCCGCGTTTGCTCACTCCGGACAACAAGCGCAACCGTGAGACCACTTCAGAGCAGTGTTTGACGATGTTTAAGCGCAATCCGAAAGAGTTTCTGCGTCGTTTCGTGACCGTCGACGAAACATGGATACACTGGTACACACCCGAGACCGAGGAACAGTCGAAACAGTGGACTTCACCCGGCGAACGTGCTCCGAAGAAGGCGAAGACTGTCCTATCGGCCGGAAAGGTGATGGCCACCGTTTTCTGGGATTCAAAAGGTGTGATCTACATCGACTTCCTGGAGAAGGGCAAAACGGTCACAGGGCTCTACTATGCCGAATTATTGGGCCGATTCGACGCCGAATTGCAGAAAAAACGGCCCCATTTGGCGAAGAAAAAAGTGCTCTTCCATCATGACAACGCACCGGCTCACACCTCCGCCGTCACCACGGCCAAATTGGTAGAATTAGGCTACGAACTGCTGCCCCATCCACCGTATTCTCCGGATTTGGCCCCGTGCGACTTCTTTTTGTTTCCAAATTTGAAAAAGTCACTCGCCGGGCAGAAATTTGAGTCGAATGAGGAGGTTATCGCCGCCACGTAGGCCTACTTTGCAGACCTCCAGAAAACGTATTTTTCAGACGGGTTAACTCGTCCAGTGCTGAGAACACGCGTGGCGTGTCCATGTGAACATCGGCTTCATGCTCAGAACACGCGCGGCGTGTCCATGCCTAAATATTGTTAGTATATTACATCAGCATATGATATTCGTCATTATTTTGGAAGGTTCCGTCGCTTCGGGCGTTTGCGCATGTGCAACGCATTGTAAAGTTGAGGTTACACCCGCAGTTGTAAATAATATTTTTTCTAGTTCTTATTCCGTTTGTTTTCATTGTGAGACTTGATAATAAAAATAATTGGACTATTTCTCTAGCGCTGTTTTGTGAAAAAGTCACTCACTGCAAGGGATATTTTGTTTATGTGTTCTAGTTATTTTCAATTTTGAATGAGTGACATAGTGAATTGTGAGCAAAAATAAGTGCCTTTTGAAAAATATATTATAGTAATTGGTGTGGTGTATACATAGTGATATTTAGTATCATATAAGTTTCTTTTTTGATTTTACGAAAAAAAAAACGTTTACCTTGAAAAATGGATCGCCCATCGAGCTCTAAAAGACAAAAGATTGAGGATGATATGGATGATTCATTTAGTGACGTTAGTGATGAGGAATTCACCATCATCAAGGACGATTCTGAATTTGAGTCAGATATTGAAAATGGTGACAATATTCAAATTGAAACTGTTTCACAAACATCTAGAACACCAGATGTTAGCTCTACGCAATGGTCGAATATAAAAAAAACAACCAGCCTCTATACCATTTTCAAAAATACCCGGGCTGAAAATTGAGATGTCAAGTAAAGAACCAATAGATTATTTTGATTTGATTTTCAATGAAGATTTGTACAATCTTGTGACAACCCAAACTAATTTGTATGCTGTTGAAGTATTGTCGAAATCAGAAGGTGATACAAGCAGAATCACGCGATGGAAAAATGTCACTAAAGACGAAATGAGGGTGTGGCTGGGTTTACTACTACACACCGGAACAATACGTTTGAACCGGTTGAGTGACTACTGGAATACGGACTACCTATTCAATTTACCGGCATTTCCACAATTCATGTCAAGAGATAGATTTTTACTCATCTTACGGGCACTTCATTTTAACAATAATGAAGAAGATCTGTCGAGCTTGGCAAAAGTCAGGGCATTGATTGATTTGTTCAATGGAAGGATGGAAGTAATTTATGATCCACACAGACAACTATCGATAGATGAATCATTGGTTCTTTGGAGAGGCCGATTGATTTTTTGCCAATATATAAAAGGCAAAAAGGCCAAATATGGTGTAAAACTTTACATGTTAGGGGAATCAAGTGGATTGGCCGTAAAAATAATTGTATATGGTGGATCATCAGATGAAGAGTTAGGTGGCAAAGGCCACACTAATAAAGTCGTTCAGAAATTGCTCGAGGGGAAGACGGGAGCCGGATATTCAGTTTACATGGATAATTTCTATAATAGCGTTCCTCTTACAAAAAATTTATTGAACCAAAACACATATGTCACAGGAACACTACGAGCAAATAGAAAAGAAAACCCGATCGATGTTATAAATAAAAAACTAAAGAAAGGAGAAAGTGTGAGTCAGTACACAGAAAATGGTATATGTGTTACCAAATGGAAAGACCGCTGAGAAGTCTTTATGATTTCTTCTGAATTCGATGGGGACCTGTCTGATAGTAAAAACCGACATGGTCAAGTGGTCACCAAACCAAATATGGTAATAAATTACAACAATCATATGGGTGGTATAGACTATCATGACCAGATGTTAGCTTACTACCCATGCAAAAGGAAAACATTACGTTGGTACAAAAAGTTGGCCATTCATCTATTCCAGACGATGTTATTGAATTCTTGGCATTTATACAATGCAGACAATTCACAGAAAATGCCGTTGTATGATTTCAGGCTATTTATAATAAAAAAATTACTAGGTCCACCTCCATCATCAATTCCGAGACAAACAGTACAATCAAAAACCAAGATACATCTGCCGAAGTTTTGTGAAAAAGACACTGATAATAAAATCAAAAGACTCAGATGTAGGCAATGCTGGGATACAGCTAAGAAAAGAAATGCTTCATTATTCTTTTGTCCAGATTGCCCCACACAACCTGGTCTTTGTTTGGATCCTTGTTTCCAACTTTACCACAAATATTAAATTATTTAAAAAAAAATATTGTGTACACCTAATTAGTAAGTATATTTTTCTGTTCGTTTTTATAAAATATTGTTTTTTTTTTGTAATATAATGTTGTTCGAAAAATGCCATAAAAACCTCCATTCAATACCATTACGGTATGCGTCAAAATACCGACATCACTCTTATTACACAAAAAAGTCACTCAAGTACGTTTGATAAAAATAAAAAGACTGGGTATCTCATTTTGCGCCGAATTACCAATGGACAAAATAAAAATAACATAAAAATAAACACATTTGAAAAAGGACAAAAAATATTTGCTTGAAAATTTTTAATTTATTTGAGAATATTTTTTACATGTGTAACCCCACCTTTACAGCATGTCCTTCGCTCTAATTGGTCGATCAAATTTTTGAACCGGTGTAAAAGGGGACGATGTATAAATGATATATATAAACAAATTCTATATTTATGAATATATATTTTCTTAAATGTAAAATTTGTTTTACTTCCGTGAAAATATCACGGACTGCAACTATATTGCGCACTCATCGGCTCTCATGGAAATTGTCTCAGCAGTGAAAGAGTTAAAGAAATTTGAGCATCGCTGGGTCAAGTGTATCGAACTCAAAGGAGATTATGTTGAGAAATAAATCGCCACTTTTCCAAAATTTTTGTTATTCTTTTGTAGGCTAAGTACTTATCGGACCACCCTCGTATTTAAGTACAAAATCAAAATATATTGTTTTTTTTTGTTTTAGGAGGGGTATTGTTACAAACGAATTCAGGAATGAAATGGCAGCTGAGGCACAGCAAAAGGTAATATTTATTATTTTATTGTATTGTATTTCACTTTCATTGTATACAGTACAACCTGGTGGGTTTAGTGCCATATGGCAAACCCCTCCAACCAACTGGAAAGGTACTAAACGAGCCTTTAAAAACCAGACTGGACCACTTTTTAAAAAATCTAGGTACCAACAGGAATCGAAAATGCAACCCCCAGGAGGAAACGGCATCTTACTAACTAGACCTAGGAGGTTGTCGTACCGTCTGGCGCTATCTTAATATTATATGATAAGACGCCATCAACTAGGTCATGGAAGTTGTCTGTTTTATGTACATGGTTTCAGTGATATCTTCCAACCAACCAGTTTTTGTTTTATGGTGATTATTGAACTTCATTTGAATTCAATAAAATTACAAATTTGGAAAAAAATATAGTCAAATTGGAAAGGAAAAGAATGTGTATTCTGTGATATTATATGTAATATTTTTTTAATTCTCATATTTAAAATAAAATGAAGCCTCAAAAGTAAAATAAAGCATATATTTTTGGTTATTTGACATGTATAAAATAAGGTAATCTCTGGATATCTAATGAAACATTTTAGAGAATAGGTAGGAAGAGATGAAAATACTAAATTATTTTGTACCAACCATTGTTTATTTGTTAATATATCATCCCATTTTCTGATGACCTCTGTAGCCTAGTTGGTAAGACACCTATTTCGCTACCCAGAGGTGGGTTTGATTCCTATTGGTACCCAATTTTTTTATAAATGGATTCAGTCTGGTATTCACTTAAAGCCTCATTAACATCTTTCTAATTGGTTGGAAGAGATTACCACATGACAATAAACCTGCCAGGTTTGTACTGTACTGTACAATGAAAGTGTAAAACAATAATACAATTCGCATTATAAATATAATACATAACTTCCATTTTTCTCAATCAGAAAGTAGTTGCCATTATACAACAGAAAATGAAATATTTCTGCTTTTTCGAGTATAATTTGTCTGCAAATAATCTGAATAAGCATTATTTGCAGACAAATGACTAATTATGCTATTTTAAATTAAAATACATACTCATTGTAAATATGAAGTTATTAATTTTAGAAACAGTAATTTCATCGTTATATTCATAGAAATGGATGGAAATTATAAAGATAAGTTTAAAATAACATGTATATTTATTTTTTGATTGTCTATTCTAAAAAATTCTAACTTCTAAGCAAGTTCAAATCTTTTCAAAATTATTAAATTCTGTTTGGTTATGACGAAATATGAAATAAAATATGTTAAAATTTTATATATTTGTTCGGAACATTCAGGATACAAAATTTTTTGATGAGGTGCGTCACCACTTGTTAATGTCCTGCGGTAAGGCAAAAAGAAAAGAACAGAATACAGAATAGGTGCATGAAATGTATGTGAAGGAATTGTTTGCAGATTGAATAAATTCTGAAGGAGGGAAGAGTGATAAAGTCTTTATAATAGGAAAGTACGCATGATGAGGTGTATGGATGTGGCAGAAATGTAAGATGTGTGCCAGGATAGATTGAAGTAGAGATCTTTATCTTTACCTACCCCATTAGGGACATGGTTTGATGCTGATGGTGACTAGTTTAGATTTTTCTTAAAGATGCAAAATATTCATTATCAATTATATCAAACAAAATATTAAGAAAAATACTATTCCTTATTCAGCAATTTGTAATGTATTCTAGAAAATATGTGAATCATATTTACTATAATATAAATCATATTTACATCAGAAGCTAATTGTCCAATTCAAATTAAAATTTTGTTCACATTATTTATTTAACCCTTTACTCTTCGACTACTCGTATTTATTTGAATGATTAAATTAATTATTTATAGAACTAAAATTCAAAGTTTTATCCACGAGTACGGAAATTTATTGATAATGTTTTAATAGATTTTACTCAAAGTGTTTATTATTTTCCAGCAAATGACTATGGCTCCTCCAATAATCATGACTCTTCCAGCGCATTATGAACATTCCATTCCGGCCCCTCATCCTCACCATGGTGAGATATTTTTGTAATTCAATTGTTAATTGTTCAAGTACACGTGTGTTTCAATTTGTTCATTGGCAGTGGACAAAACTTGCTTTACATAATTGTTAAGATTGCAACATGTCACGAATATAAATTTGTAAACTTTAGTATTTGTTTATGTGTTTTCCATGACCTTAGCTTCTACTTTGGGATATTTGTACTTTGCTTTATACAGAATGACGCATTTATGTTTGGTACTAAAATAGAGTATAAACATATTTTACTTTTTCTGAAAATTTAGCAATTCACTGTTTTTTTTTAAATTTTAGAATTTGGTGAACCTATTGGAACTTATATAAGGCCTCTAAATGGCAGTTACAGTAATCTTTATAGATTAGATGAGAGAGAAGGAGAAACAGAGATGGTTGATGGTGAGACAGAGATGGAAATTAGTCCAACAGACACCAATGGAAATGGAATTGGAAATATGATAGATCAGGATGGAAACCGAGGACATTTGTATTCTAACCTCGCTGACTCACATTATATGAACCATCAATTAGACCTTGATCCTGTAGTTTTAACAGGTAAGTGATATAATTGTTGTGATTCAGCTTTAGAAACCGATACGTGAACAAATTTTTCCGTTAGTACTTGTTCATATAATTAATAAAAATTGTTCATATAATTACTATTTAAATAACTTGCAATAAAAATATCAAATCATATTTATGTTAAAAATTTAATTTAACCTGTGAATGGTTGAACTGATAAGAGTTTTTGCATTTAAATATATTTGTTATTATTTATGGGGAATGAACTGCCTGTCAAATTGAAATTATAAAGATGAATATTGATTTCATTACATAAAGTATTAGAACACATTATATAGATGAATTACATTAACTTCAATTTCCAGGTTCGAAACACAGTCTGGTACTCGATAATGATATGTGTCATCACATTGAAATGCGGAAAGCTTCCGCATCTTCCATGAAACTCTCCGTAGATCCTGTCAGTCAGAATGTAACATACAGTCAAGAAAGAGAAAATGCCATGGGGAATGGTGAATTGAATCATAATAATGTAAGGTTACCAACTAAGATGAACAATGGAGACATTATCATCAACACGGCCTCCACCCAAACTTGGGCAGACAGATTACCCCAAAGTGAAGGGAAAATTGATAAAAGTGGAGTGACAGTTTTAAGTGCCAGCAAATTGAGATTGTTGCATGATACCACAATGATAGATACGGCGTTGGACTTGGATAGTTTAGATGGGTCCACTGTGTCACTGTGGCCAGCAACTGTCTGACATCACGACGTGCGGGTTATTCACATGTAAAACTGTAATAATTCGCATGCATGGACTAGACTGTATCAAAGTAATATATTATGGTGATTGATAAGATGACAAAAATGTGATTTAATAACGTATTTATGCATAAGAAATCATTATAAAATACAATTTACATAGTTTTAAATAAGTGTTGTTCAAAATGTATGTACTCATAATGGTTTTTATTAAGGAAAATGTATAAAAGTCACAATAAGTTATTTTTTAGAGAAAAGACAAATATTTCTTAAAAGGAAACACTCCGGGTAAAGTGGATAAAATATCTTATACTTCACAACACATTACAGGGCAATTTGAAAGTATGAATAGGGATATAGTTGTGAAAACCATTTAGTACTACTTAACATGTGATGTTAATAAAATACACCAATTCCGTTGATTCATAAGTTATTATTTAGTATTTAATGCATTTTGTATAAGATAATTTTCAATTTTTATACTTGTAAGATAACTGTCAATTTGCAATACTTGCTTATTCCTACCAAAAAAATACAAAATTATCTTCACAGTTATTGTGATGGGGACATGATAACTTTTTTGTTAATTTTTTCACTGTTTAGGATTGTCATAATTTAAGTGATTATATTTTTTTATTTCATATTTATACATATTTTTTATGAATCTACTACAACAAATCTCATTTTAAGGTATCTTGACCTTCACAAGGGGTTTTATGTCAACCATATGTTTCTGCAATACCGTGCCCAAAACTCACATGTGTGATAGTAAGAATTTGTACATAATGTGTTCTTTTATATTATACTTTCTACATTATTTATTGAGTTAGGATTGAAGTTGATCAGTGTACCTATAAATTATTTTTTATACGATAGATTATTTTCCTAAAATTGTTGGCATTTAAAACTGTGAAATTCCTAATAAGTCATACTGATGTCTGTATATATTTATAACTTTTGTTCAAGTTATTGAAATATATCAATCTGTTTTCTAAAATATTAATCATTCAATATAGAAATTTAAACTTTATGAATATCTGAATAGTGATCAAATTTAAAGATGAAAAGATAGTTCTTTTAAACACATGTAATTGTTTTTGAAATTGTACCATGAACTAATCATAAGTTAGATAAAAACACAACAAGTTGTCAACTTATCTGAGAATTATTTTTCCCTCAGTAAGTTGCAAAATGCAAATGATTTCTTGTTTATATTCAATTTATCCAAATAAACCTATGTAATGCGGTGTTTTAAATGTTATATTTACAGTCAACAAGGATTAGAAGGATCTTTCTTAATTGGCTTTAAAAATTTGAATCTAGTTTAATGATTGAATTAAGTTATAGTGAACACTAGGCAAGGGACTCAACGAATCAATACACCTATGTTACGATAGGGAGATTTGCAGTCTTGATTTATCGTGGGAAGTTGTGGAGTGCCGAGCTGTGGAATGACCTGAAAGGAGGCATTTTCTAGCATTTCTGTGATGATGATGATAAACAATAGGGAAAAACTATTAGTTTTATTAAAAATTACTCGTGTAAAATTTCTTAAATACTTGCTTTTTTATATTTTCATGGTTGTGAGCAAAAAAAATCATTCCAATTTCAAAAATGAAAATTATAATTTTTCTTTAGCGATAATTACCCCTAAAGGGAAGAATATGGTCACCTTATAGTGCCAAGTGCATATGATCAAGACTGGTATAGCGTAGTATTTTTATTTATGAAATTTGAATAATTTAAATATGAAACATATTGATTAGTGGCATTAAAGATCCGATGGCTTGCATTTTTGTGAAACATTCTGTCACCTCAGATTCGAATCTATCCAATGTGAAATATTATTGTCTGGCACTTAATAGATGCCTTGTATAAATTCTAAGTCAATCCAAAAAAAATGTTTTTAAAACCATTCTGAACATCATCATCAATTAATTAAGCTTTTAAAATGCACATTTTTTTTTAAAAGCTTTATTCAATAAGCTATCACTTCAGTGTTCATTATAACCAAGTTCATTTATTTGATAAAAAATCTTATTAGTATTTACACAGCTCATCATACAGTGTTAATAGTCTGATCTGACAATTAATACTCGTACAAACCGAGTGTGCAGATAAATCTTATTAGTATTTACGCAGTTCATCATACAGTGTTAATAGTCTGATCTGACAATTAATACTCGTACAAACCAAGTATGCAGATAAATAAGTCTTTTGTAAATTTTTCACATTCTACTGATGGTAATAATTTAAGTAAATATAATGACTAATAATCAATTAAAAAATCATTTTAGTTACAATATTTAATTGATGTAAACACAAAAAAATAAAAAGTGAATGAAAAGCGATTAAGGTTGTTTTAAATTCGGGTATGTTATTTTTGTCAAGTATTAAAAAGCTACCTTTATTATATTAATACAGTACGATCCCACTTATATGGCAGGTTAGGTCCAGCTGAAAAGTGAAAAGTCTTTTTTTCACATGCAAATGCATATAATACCAGATGTTTTCACTACTGTATGTTTAGTTCTAAAAAGTCTTGGCCTAAAACTAGACAAAGGTCTAAAAATAATGGAAAACCCGCCATATGGAATGGCATCAAATAAAGTCTCCTAAATGATTTAGTTTTACATATTCACCTCACCGGTGTAAATTCTATAATAACAGCAGCTACGAGTATAATGCTATAATGTGAGATTACTGCCAAACAAATTGGAACTTATGACATTATTGTTAGTTGAATTTTACATACGGAGTATATTGTCTGTTAAATACTTCCAGAGGCATTCTTATGTAAAAATATTTTGTGTACAATTTTTCTATTTATTTTTAAGGAGTATTGGCCTCATTTATATTGTGTAATATTAAGGCAATTTATTAATTTTATTTGTATATACAAAGTTTTCAATTTTTAAGGCCTATTAATACAAAATTTGACATACATTTATATTTAATAAAAATTTATATTCTTCAAGTATTCAAAAGTGTTTTTTTTTCTTTTTATATTTTCTCAGTAAGAATAAAGAAGTGATGCTTACTTCTTTACAAGAACTTTAAGCAACGTAAAGTGTGAATGTATGTTTTCTGCCAAGGTCAAATAAGACCAACTTAACACATCGATCAATAAGCCCCGGGACTAACCAACAGATGGCGCCTCTAATTATAAATTCATACCATTCTCAGTTAGTACCAACCTTTAGAAGTTACGTGTCAAACTTTCATGACATTCCGACATTGGGTCATTGAGTTACAGTGGTTTTAGTGACACTACTTTTGCTATTTTCAAAACAATGGAAAAAACTGAACTTCGTGTGTTGATAAAACATTGCTTATTAATGGGAAAAAATACCATTCAAACTCAGCAATGATTTGAAAAGTGTTATCCGGGATCTGCTCCGCCGAGAACAACCATTTGTCGGTGGTATGCTGATTTCAAACGCGGTCGTACAGACACAAATGATGCTGAACGTTCTGGTCGTCCAAATGAGGCTGTTACACCAGAAAACATAAAAAAACCCTCAAAATCGTGATGGAAAATCGCAAAGTAAAGTTGCGTGAGATAGCCGACATCCTGAAGATATCATTTGGTAGTGTTTACACTATTTTGTATGAACATAAAAAAGTCATGAAAAAGCTTTTTTCGAAATGGGTGCCGCGTTTGGTCACAATGGAACAGAAACAACAACGCATCGATGATTCAGAGCGCTGTTTAGCACTGTTTATGCGAAATAAACAGGAGTTTTTGCATCGGTATGTTACAATGGATGAAACTTGGATCCACCACTATACTCCGGAATCAAATCGGCAGTCAGCTGAGTGGAGAGCAGCCGGTGAAAGTCGTCCGAAGCGACCAAAAACTCAACAGTCGGTCGGGAAGGTTATGGCCTCCGTATTTTGGGATGTGCATGGCATAATATTCATTGATTACCTTGAAAAGGGAAAAACCATCAATAGCGAATATTACATAGCGTTATTGGAGCGTTTGAAAGCAGAAAATGCTAAAAAACGGCCCCATATGAAGAAGAAAAAAGTTCTTTTTCATAAAGACAATGCACCGTGTCACAAGTCGATGGTAACGATGGCCAAATTGCATGAGTTGAACGTCGAATTGCTTCCGCACCCACCGTATTCTCCAGATTTGGCCCCCAGCGACTATTGTCTGTTCGCAGACCTCAAAAAGATGCTCCAGGGAAAAAGATTTGGCTCCAATGAAGAAGTGATTGCCGAAACTAACGCCTATTTTGAAACCAAAGATAAATCGTTCTACACGGCTGGCATAGAAAAGTTAGGAAAGCGTTGGAATGAATGTATCGCTCTTGAAGAAGACTATGTTGATGAATAAAGAAGAATTTTGGCAAACAAATGTTGTTTTAGTAGTTAGGACTTATTGATCGATGTATTAGATGTCAAACTTAATTTTTCTTGTTGATGTAAATTATCTTCAATTAAAAGGGGCCTTAGTTTACAACTTGTGTGATAAACCTTTAGAGTATTTTGCAGAAAGGTATCCAAACTCCAAATAGAACCCACTAAACATGAAGCAAAAAAACCATGTGATTTGCCAAATTAACATAAAGGTGTTTATACATCTTTAGAACATATCCCAATTCCATTTATTTTTGTATTCAATTAGCTAATGAAAATCAAGAAATAAAAATATTCTGGTTAATCAATCAATTCAAATCCCGTACTGTTAAACCAATTAGTTTTCCTGATATATTCAATTTTTCAACCTATATCTGAGAACTAAAAAAATAAAAAAATATTCTTTTATTTTTATAAATTGATGTTTTTTTGTTGGATGTCTTATGTCGTACAAAATCTAAACATATAAAAAATGTATTCTATTTATCCAGTATGCATATCCGAGACTTACATGTTTCTGAATATGTTATGTCTGAAGTTCACAAATACCTCTCCATTAATTAGAAATATGAACTAATGAGTTATAAGGCTGGACTGATGGTGAACCACAGCTGGAGAGTTGAGGTTTTTTTATTCATTCGTATGGTAACCCTCGACATACAATACAACACGGCATGTTGAAATATGTGACTAGGAAACAATATTCTCTTTGGCCCTGGTTATTGAGCCTTCACGTTAGAAACCACTGGAGTAGGGAAGTAACTCACAGGTAATAACACTCGCACATGTCTAGCACGTGCGAATCTTTTTATCAGATGAACTTTTTAACCAGACTGGGACCTCGTTTCATATCTTTTTTGTGGATACTATCGGGAATCAAACCCGAATAACCCAGACCAGTGTTTTACCAACTAGGCCACGGAGGTATCATTCTTGTTTTTGAATGGATCTTAACTTTTTTGCAAATATTTTTCTATTAATCTGAAACATAAGGTGATATTGAGGATAAAAGACATCTGGAGACTGGGTGTTGTTCTCATCTTTTTTATTTGATTTGAATAGTGTTGTAAAATGAACGTAAAAAGAGGTCAAAGGTAACCAAGATTTGTAACTGAAACTCTAGAGCGGTAGGAGGTTGAAAAATCTTGGTTTTTTAAAAGAATTGTAAAAATGTGTTTGTCATTTTTGCAATTGAGTTTGAGATATCTGAATGAGATTAGAATATAGCTTCCACATGGTTTGTTTTATTAATGTAGAAGACTTCTCAATTTTGAGGATACACATACTTGTAGATGCCTTTAGGAGGATGATGGGAATCAGCTGGTATGACTATGTGATGAATGAGGCGATTTGTATTCAGTTCATCGACAATAGCCTATACTATAACCTTCACAATAATTGTGAGATGCTGGAGGTGGTTGGGTCAGGTATTAAGGATGCCGCTTGTTAGCCGGTGCGCTGTTTTATCATCCATAGGGTACCAGACAAATCGGATGCCAAATGATGAAGGAGTATTATGCCTTCCTTTTTTCTTTCTTCGGGTCTGAAAGGGATAGGGTGATGTGATGATTGGTTCACATTTCTAGAAATCAATCTTTCTAGTCAAACTTCTGGACAACTGAAATATAACAGGGTTTTTATTGTGTATCATGAAGTGACAAATTGTGAGAAGAAGCATCAGTAACAGCAAAAATTTTGAAGTCCAAAGTTGTTAAGGACCCACATACTCGTATGTGGGGTACTGGAGCATGTCAGAATGTCTTTTTCAAATTTTAGTTACAATGCAAATATCATGATATTAAATTTATAAGCTTAGTAGTACTGGATGAAATTTTTGTAAAGTTTCATTTTATAAAGTCTATAATTATACAGAGCACAATCTCTCCAAGGGCACTCTAAAAAAATATTTAGATAAATAATTATTTAGATCTAAAAATAATTTAAAGAATATTTGTATTTATAAAAATGCATTTTCAAAAAAATATTTTTAATTGACAAGGTTTCTTTTATTTAATTGACAAGGTTACCTTTCTACTTCTGATTGACAAGGTTTCTATATACCTTCTATATTCTATATATTTTTCTATTTCTGATTGACAAAGCTTTTTTATATCTTCTACAATATTATACACCTTTCAAACCCTGCAATTGATGACAAAGAAATATAATGAATTAAATAATCCTGTAAATACGCCGAGTATTTTATCATATCATACTTCCATTCTTTATACAATAGTAAAACTGTTTTTTTGGTTTAATCATGAATCGTCCTGATATTTCCATGCTGGACTTCAAACATTTTATCATCTAGGTCATGGAGGTCCTCGTGGTCTGCTGAAGAACTAAAAGCAGAGTTTGCCAGAGTAGGGGTAAAAATAAACGATTATTAAAAAAAATGACAATCATTGGTATACATCACAACTATACATTAAGAGATTCTTTTTGTACTCCTTGGAAATAATGGTTTTCAATTGGCCTATTTTACCCATTTGTACATATGATATACTGCAGAAATACTGACCCTTACAAGCAGTTCTCACATCAATTGGTATCATCAATACAGAAAGGTGTTGAAATTCTAGCCAAGAAGTATATATTTTGGCGGCTTCTTTCATCTTTCATATTTTTTTAGCAGCCTGGAAAATCGTTGGAAGAAGTTTATAAGTAATACTCTAGCAGGGGTACCCAACCTTTACGGGCCACCTGCCAAAATCAGTATTGGATAAAGGTTCGCTGACCACATGTGTATTTTTTTATCAATAGGCATATCAAAATTTGAATGCCTGAAAACAAGGTAACATGCTTCAATTTGCCTTGATTTATAAAGTGCTATTTTGTATATTTTTCGTGACTATTACTATTACCCTATGAGAACTGTGTGAAGTACACCCTCGGCTTGCTAATAAGCTGTTACAAAGCGCGGCCAAAGGATATTTTAAGTATACTCGATCTTACCAGCCCGGAATCGCAATGGAAACATTTTAACAACACCAGGAGTCGAACCTTGGTTCGTGAGCCAAACAGCTTAACCACTAAACCATGAGGGTAGACAAATTCTTACATTGATTTTTTTGTTGAATATAAAATACAATTCTAATGATATGATTATCATATTACATAAATACCTAAATAAATAAATATAAGTATTATTTTGAATACCTATTATTGTATTTTCTTTTTAATTTGTGTCCGTATATAATAATATATTACTATTATTTTAGGTCATATTTAAATAAGATTTTTTTATACTTAAATTTTCTTCCTGTCGGAAATATAGAAAGCGTCACTATTATTTAACAACTATGATATGTTTTATTGTTATTTCTTTCATGATTTATAAAACAACAGTTCGCGGGCCGCACAAAACACCCTAGCGGATCGCGGGATGACCATGCCTGGTCTACAGGATCGCTGTCTGCCTATCTGATGAGGGATAGTTGAGGGAAGACAATTTGGCCAGTAAAAAGTATGCCTGAGTGTGTCATGTGGTCATCTGCAATAGATAAGAGTAATTTAATCTAGTTTTTTTATTTCGGAGTTTTTATATAAAATAAAGTCTATTTTTTCTCACAATTCGGCATGTTGAAAAAATTATCCTTGACACAATTCAACTAGTGTTATTGTATTTTTCAACACCAAAACAATGAAAAAAACCTCTTCCGTTATGAAAATGTGCTACACGAAAAGAATAAAGTGTCCATGAATTTGCGAAAAGACAAAAGAAATTGACAACCCTTTTGTGTCGTCGGGGTGCTCTGCCCGCCGCCCGCCGCCCGCCGCTCGCCGCCCGCCGCGCCCGTCTCCGGAAATTATGGCTAATATTAAAGTTACGCCACTGCTTCCGTTCACCAGATTCCACTTCCTGTATGATGGAAATTCTCAACATGTTTCAGTCAAAAATGTGTCAAATATTTTCTGTTTATGGAGAGATGCCTTAAATAATGTTGTTTCGTGATATACAATTATATCACTCAAAACATTTTTAGATTTAGATGTGTAAAGTTGTCACTAAACGCTAATATGGATAATGTAAAATCAGCTCGAAAATAGTTCAGAATCAGCGAGAAATCAAACAACTATTGTAGAATAGTTAGAAAGCACGTTACATGTATTATAGCACTGAAGCTGTTTTTTTTAAATACACGTATTCCTCGCTTTACGCGATTAATTGGCTTTATTTTAATTTGGTTTAGATAAGGATTGGTTCCAAACAAAAAAAAAACTAACCTAAAAGTATTTTTATTAATTTTCAGTTAAATAGCTATTATTTTCAATTTGGTAACTAAAATCAACTGAGCTTTGGCGGATCTAGCTCATCATTCTCCTACTGCCTTGAAAACCCTAGATCTGTAGGTAGGCGATTTTCAGTTGTTTTTCAAACAAACATCAAAATAGAGTCCGTTAACGGACATTTTTTTTCTGATCTCTATAAAGTTCTTTGTAGCAAGCTAGGGCCATCGGCCACAGATTGATTGCGAAATTAAAATCGGCATTTTATAAGTTATTTTATTTTATTCGCGCAAAGAAGGATCGCGTATAACGAGGAATTTATATTGTCTGACTATTTGGGTTATGAAAATGTGACGATCAAATTTGGTTAACTCCCTCGAACGTGAATCTGGGAAAATCGATGTTTTTAGACAGTAGCTGTAGAGATAAAATGATAAGATCATAAAATAAGTGTTCCAAAAGAATGTTTTATATATGGACGTAATTTGTAAATAAACTGCTATGGAAAAACTTCGATTTTTACAGTTTAATTTCCGAGGAAGTTAGTAGCCTTACTTACGCCGACTCATACATGTAATTCTTAATTTATTTGATGTATGAATACGTGGATTCCCTTTTATTCTAGAAAACGATATAAAATAAAACATAAATATAAATCAAGTTCACAAACGATCCATAATCTTAATAAGTTTTTCAAGTATTTCCAATTATTGGATTTAAAGAAAGTATAAACACTGAAGCGTATTTTTTCTGTTTAAAATATAAAAATCTTATCTATTTTTGTATAATTGCGATTTATTTTTAAATCTGTATTATTTTTCAAGATTTTTTCCTGATTTTCTCCATATACCCTACGGAAGAATCCATTATTGATCACTCGTCCCTTTTCATAAGTTCGTCAACGCGAGTTTTTTTTTAAATTTATCAACCTTTTTATAAATACTCTTGATCCCATTATAAGTTTCCGCTTTCTCATGTGAAAGCTTTTCAAGTTGAATTTTATTTATCAGGGTATATTTGTTATACTATATATGGAAGACATTGTCTCTTGAGATAAAAGATAAAACAAGAGTCTAATAATAAATACCATTTATTTTCTTAAAATAACGTTGTCGATCATGATGTAAACTCACCAAAACCACTTCATTAAATAAAAAAAACTGATTTTTTTGCATTCAGACATAAAAAAGATTTAATAAGAGAAATATTTTGAAAATAAATAAATTTTTACAATACTTTCTTTAAATTACATATATTTTTTACATTTCTTATTAAAGGTTTATCCCAATTTCTACTCAAAGGAACGACATCAATGGGATATTCTCATTTGGAATTTTCAAAAAATATATATTTTTAAAATTTTATTTTTTAATAATCCTTTCTGAATAATTTCCAGTAAGAAATATTAAAAAAAAATTAAAATTCCAAAAGTTATGAGGGTTTACAGTCGAGCGCGCCGGTCAAAAAATGACCTGAGCTTCGCAGCTTTCGGGTCGTCTATTGTTATAGCAGTAGCCTTATTTTCCAAGAATTCTCGTCCAATTACGTGCATAATGGACCCCCTCCGTGTACGGGCGGCCTTGCTTCCGACTTAATGACAACAAAAATATAATTTTTTTTTATCATGAAATTTTATGAAAATGTTCTTAAAAGATAAATAAATATGTCTAAAAAAACATTAAAAAAAAATTCGTTCACTGAAAAAAAAATCTTAAAAATCATCGATTTTTCGCCCATGAAATAAGAATAGCCCCTTAAATACACGATAATAAATATTTTAATAACCTAATGCATATTAAAAATTATTTTATATTTTGTACTAGAATAAACTCCAAATTTTCAAATAATGTATTCATTTCACTGTGCAAAATCCCGGTAAGAAATGTGGCCGTTTCGAGCTTTAAAACGCTGTAACAAATAATTTAAAACGTAATTTTTTTCATAAGCCAAAAAGTCACATTCCAAAATAAATAAAATCTATATTTCATCCAATCGACAAACATACACACTTTCGTTATTATTTCTAAAACACTCGATCAACATGACGCGATTACCAAAAAAACACCCCCCCCCCCCAACAAGCCGAATTGATCAGCGCTGGATGTATATAATGTTGAGTTGACTCATACACATAAAAGTATAAATACAAACAAGATATAAAAGTAGGTATCAGTATTGTTAAAGCTTCTTTGAAAAAGTATCAATATTACAGCTACATTTCAATTTCAAGTAGCGTGGTATTCACTCATTAAACGGTGCTAAATTACTGCTACTATGAGGGCAAAATGCGTTAATTATGATGGTTGTCATTTAACAACTGATACAATAAGTAAGATAAAGTTTTCACCGTTTTGACGAAGGTTTACTTTTTAGTCCTAAAAATACCAAAGCGTTGAACAAAGCGTCTCAAATCCGCGAGTTAAGGGTTCGATTCCTTATAGTACAATTTTTTTTAAGTCTGGTTTTCACATTAGGTCTCTTTATATTTCTGGTTGATTGAAATATGTTATTACATGCCAATAAGCCCGTTAAGTTGTACTGTATGCAAGGAAAGTGTTACATAATAAAATAGTGCACAATTAGTACAAATTAAATGCATTGATTAGATTATATGCAAAAAGTATGTACAAAATTAAAATCTTTGCATACAAAAAATATCAAGTCAGTAAAAAGTGTATTTCATTGTGAAATTCTGTCTTAAAAAATTGTATTCGATCAAGTTTATACAAAACTATTTTTCCTTTAATATAACAGGCTGGATTCTTTTTGTAAGTCAATTTATAAAATTTTGATTTTAAAGCTATCGCTCATAATAAATTTTGCATTTAGAATGTATATTTGTCTCTTATGTAATAGTATGTAGAATTAATGAATAACACAATTTATTAAGGTTTCAATTGTGCAAGATTTAGGATGTAACAATTTAATGTATGATCCAATATTGGAGAATTTTGAACGTACATATTATTGATTAAAATTCCAATATATATTTACTGGCCTACATAATATGTTACACAACATTATACAGCTTCCCCTTGTTTATTTCAAGATCGTCGTCAAGTTTGAGAGAAACTGCGGACGACAGTACTGCTTTATCGGTATGAAGACATCATATATTATGTCCACTATTTCCGCTCCTCAGTTACCATCGTCATAGAAGATGTAATCTTGCTAGTTTAAAGCGTGACTGGTTTGTCCTTGTTTAAGTACGAGTACTTCAGAGATTCGATGTTGCTCAGTAGAATTTGAACTAGAAGTAGTGAAATTGGATTTAAATCATTACATATAAATTTTAATTATTTTTAAGTCCTATAAGTAAATTGTATGAAAGATGTAAAGAAAAAGATCTGAGAATGAATGTTGCGAAATCCAGTCATATTGACAAACAAGTTTAAAAGGAAAGTCAATGCGGGTGAGTAATAAAATATTAGAGCAAGTCGAAGAATTCTGTTATTTAGGTAGTATTTTCTCTGATAATAGAAGGATAAGGATATCGAATGGCGTGTAGCGAAAGGAAACAAAGCCAACGGGGAACTAAATAATTTGTTAGTACCAACAACGTACATAACAGTATTTTGGTATCACCTTTGATAAATGAGAGTGAAATGTGGGACGTGGAAAAATGCTAAAAAACCAAAAAGTGCTCTTAGAAATTAGTGTTCTTAGAATAATACATGGGATGACAATGTATGACTGTGATGAATGCGAACTTAAGGCTTATGTGTTAAGTAAGATAAAGAACATTCAGATATGGTTTGGGCACGTGAAATGAATGAATGAATGAAGAAATAACAGAACAAATGTACAATGCAAATGTGAGTGGAAGGTGTGGCAGAGGACGACCAAGAAAAGTATTGCTAGATCAAGTGAATGATATTTTGAAAGAAAGAAATGGAATAATTAAGAAACATCGTAGGAGCTGTATGAGAATATTTATGGATGTGGAAAAGAGGAAATATGTGTGTCGGAATAGGGAAGCTTAGCACTATGTCTACCCCTACCCCAGCAAGGATATCCCAAGATGGTATGGTATTATGTGTTATGCTTTTTATGCTAAAATTATGTTGATTCACTTAAATTATTATAGGAAATCGAAATTATTTCTATGAAAAAACTTCCTGTAATAATTATCTCCTACTGTTTCTATCTTTTACACATCAGTCGAAATTATTTCATAACAAAACTTGAATCTAGTTTTTATATCATTTTTCAATTGTGTCGGTACATAGGAAAGTTTTAATTCATCCATCAATATATGTCTTTTGATTATGTAGAATTTGGATCCGTGCGTTGCGTATGAACAGCTATATTTTTCATAGATACTTGTTATCACGCCATTTTCCTCTCGGGGTAGGCATACAGGAAAGTGCGCCATACTTTTTATCTCGACGCACATTCTTAGCCTTTTCTACATCCATAAACCTTCTCATAAACTTCTACGATTTCTCTCACTTTTTACGGTTCCTTATTTCAGAATATCATTCTCTTGATTCAACAATACTTTCCTTGGTTTTTCTCTCATACGCTTTTCCCTCACATTTACACTAAATATCTATTTTGTTAGTATTTTTTCCTTTAATTCATTCCATGCCCAAACCATCTCAGCGTGTTCTTATTCATTTTAATTAACACATTAGCCTTGTTCATTAGCACTTAATTCCGTATTCTCCCAGCCTTTAAATCATATTTCGACAGAATTAAATTAAAATTATCTAGTAGCACGAGTATATGTCCTCCGATATCAGATTCGTAGTCATTGTCTGAGATTAGAAATGTCTGACTGTTGAACGACCTAGTCGGAGGCGCTTTATGGCATCGCTATGATGGAATGTGTAGGGTGATGTTAATAATGATGATTAGTGGTATTTTATTTTAGATAAAAATAAAATATTTGAAATTCTTAATTGAATAATCTTTTAAACAGTCTATATCAGTTGTCTCTGAAGTCTGTCAGTCTATCTTGCTGATGGACGCATGTGTGTGGATTAGTTTATTTTGAGCATTGCATTATTTTTCAGCATACTTCGATATTTGATAGATTAAACCACGACAACCAGATAAGCTGAATTTGGTGTAACTTTGTCGAGCAGATTTACACAGCGTCATTTTATGTCGCTTTATTGTACATTTTTTGCATTTATACAATACAACAGACACTACAGAAAAATATGAATTCATATAACATAAGTTTTGAAAATGAAACTTACATTGAATGGGATTATATATTTGAAGGTAAAAATGTCCATTCCTATGAATAATAATATCTAGCTGTTAAAGTACAGATAAAAGTTGTTTTTAAAAAAGCAACTTCCTGCACAAGCACTAGTTATATAATGTTGCCTTCACTAGGTATATAATGTTTCCTCAAATATCTCAAAACATGTAGAATTAGTTTTTTGCGTGTATTTCCAAATATATTAGGAGTTTTACAAACAAAAGACTTTCTCACCATATCGATTGAAATTTTGTGAGCTAATACGAAAAAAATATCTTTGAATGTTTTTTGTTTGGAAAACGAACATACTAGGATTCAACGAAAAATTCTAATCTCATTTAATGAGGGAAATATAAATTGTATACATAGTCAATAAACCAATATCTGTGAAATCAGGGTTAAGTCAAAAGATCTCAATAACTGTTAGAACAGTTAAGTCAACATGAACAAATTTTGTAAGATCAATATTTTGATGATTTTATAAAGTTAAAATAATTATAAAGGTATAGTTCGGAAGTTCTAGGATGAGTCCTGTGACAGCTCACAAATTTGCCCCAATACAACCTTATGTAATGTATTTACCTAAATAACTTGCTATTTATTAGAATTGAGGCTTATATTAAAGTTGATAAAATAATTAAAATTACTGAACATCGTTACAAGGTTGTATTGGGGCAAATTTGTGAGCTGTCACAGGACTCATCCTAGAATTTCCGAACTATAGGATGTTTTCTTACAGAATATATATATATATATATATATATATATATATATATATATATATATATATATATATATATATATATATATATATATATATATATATATATATATATATATATATATATATATATATATATATATATATATATATATATATATATATATATATATATATATATATATATATATATATATATATATATATATATATATATATATATATATATATATATATATATATATATATATATATATATATATATATATATATATATATATATATATATATATATATATATATATATATATATATATATATATATATATATATATATATATATATATATATATATATATATATATATATATATATATATATATATATATATATATATATATATATATATATATATATATATATATATATATATATATATATATATATATATATATATATATAGTACACAGTGAAACCCCGTTTTTACGTTTTTGAAGGGACTGATAAAAAAACGTAATTAGAGGGAAAACGTATAATCGGGGCTAGAAAAAAAATTGAAAAATTGAAAATTATTTTTTATTTAGATAATCACGCAAATCAGTTTGGTTCATATTTTTGTGATGGTTTACAGCTCTTTCGATCTTATAAATCGATAAGAAAGTTTCGTCTTGTACGTTTTCAATGCTAGTAAAGTAAGGCCCTCAATATGCCTCATAGCATCTTCTTTTCTTGGAATTGGATGGATTAAGTTTACCTCTTTTTCACCAGATAATTCTTCGTCGGATAAGTTTTCGTGGATGTGACTGTTCACTATATCATCAATATCCATAACTTCAGATGTCATCACAATTAGAGTAGGAACATCCGTCTGCTTCCAATCTTCAGCGATCTACAAATCAACACTTCGAGATTCCCCGCAAACTGATCTATACACCACAGAGTGCCTCTTTTTGAAACGATCTATCCAGCCATTTGATGCAGTAAATCCTTCGATATTTAATCGAGACGCAATATGCAGGGCCTTATCTCGAATTAATGGATGCTGGAACGCGAGCTGACAAACCATTCTTTAAGAATTTCTTCTATTTCATCGTATTTTGAAAGTCGTATGTACATGCGTTTTTTCGCTATGGGACCACATTGCATCACACTTTTTTCAATCGATTCGCGATTTTTTACTATCGTAGCCAAAGTTGTAATGGGTATCCCCAAATCACGCGCGAGCGAAACACGTGAACCAACGTGTTTATTAACTTTTTCGAGAATCTTTCTTTTCTCTTGAATCGATAATGTTTTTCTTTGTTGATACATTATTTGAAGGGATTCAACGAAAAATTAAAAGAAATGAAAAAAATGTAGATTGACACACGAAATACACGACAATTGACAATTTAAATTGTATATACACGATCGACACGTTTAAAACACAAGCACAGATTGACCAAATATACAGTCTGCCTGCCTCTGATTCGCTAAATTTCCCACCAATTGCATCGTATTACACGACTTGTGTAACCTTGACCATGAGCGCTGCAGGTGAACATGTGTCTATAAATAGAAACAATATATTTCTGCTTCCTAATATTCATTTCAATTATTAAAGCGTCGCGAATTTAATTAAATATGTTTATAAATTGATGTATTTTAAATATTTCAAACGTAAATTGTGGGAAATAAAAACGTAAAAGCGGGTACTAAATGTAATATCTACTTTTAATCTGTAATTTTAGTTAGCTCTGACTTTTTTCGATTTTTTTTTCTGTTTGGGTGTATTCAGTGTCGTTTTACGGCATGGGCACACTATGCAGCGTCTAGACGCCCCACGGTTCTGGAGGCCCTGTGCTGCCTTATGAGAGATCTCTTGACATAATGGGTAACACACGAGCTCTCTTTGAAAACGCCTGGGTTTCAAATACTCGTACTTGCAGAGCCTTTCATTGTTTCCCTATCGCAGGGATGGCGAACCTATGGCACGCGTGCCACAGGTGGCACGCGAGACGATTTTGCGTGGCACGCGAATGAGGAGAAAAAATAAAAGTGTATAAGAAAAAATAAAAAAAGTTATAGAAATAGTATTAAAAAAATATTTAAATAGCGACGTGTATTTTCTTCGTTCATAAATAATTTCAGAAACGAAGGATATGACGACATTCATGCATAAATAAATCGCATTGTTTAATGCTTCCCGCGCGGTGCTAGTCCCTTGAGGTGTATTTTTTTTTTTGTAATGTACTTCGCTCCCGGCACGAGGCGTTCCGAAGTGTTTGATTTATCCACGACATACGTCGCACTGCGCGCTCTCGATGCGCATTAGATCATCAGCTCTCTTGTGGTTTAGGTGTATAATTGCTACTCTTGTGGATGAATATGATTTATCGACAATTTAAATTCGACGATTTGATGTTTCAGTGACAGAATAACTCTTTACCTGATCGGAGCAGTTTTGTTATCAATTTGTGCTATAAAAACAAACTAATTAATACAGAAACAAACTGTTATATTGGCACCCACAAAGATGGCTGTACCATATAAGAAACAAAAACTTGGTGAAGCCAGCAGTAAAAATTCTGGCAGACAATTTCAAAATTGGTTGACTGAAATGTACGGTGTAATTGAAAGAAGTGACAAAGCAATATGTGTTATATGTTCTGTGTCAGTGGTATCTAGAACATCATCTGTAAAAAGACACTATGAAACAATTCATAAGGAACTTCTTGGCAAAAGCAGAGATGAACAAAAAGAATATATTTTAAGAGCAATCAAAAACAAAAATCTACAATCGAGTGCTTTAAATAAGTTTGTTAATAGTAATTCCAATTATGTTGCTGCTAGCTTTGAAATAGCCAAAATAATTGCCAAAAATGAAAAACCATTCAGCGATGGAGACTACATCAAGAATGCATTTTTAGAATGCGCACCATTTTTTTTTGAGGATTTTGGAAATAAAGAAAAAATATTCGAACGAATAAAAGAATTGCCTATCGCTCGAAATACAATAAAAGACAGAATCTTTAAGATGGGTAAAAATGTAACATATCAACAAAAAACAGATATAAAAATATGTGATTGGATTTCTATTTGTCTTGATGAAAGCACTGATGTCACTCTCTCGGCTCGATTAGCTATTTTTGTTCGATATTTTGTTGGCAATAAAATAATGGAAGAATAAATAAGTTTGGTATCTTTACCAGAAACTACTAAAGGCACAGATGTTTGCAAAGCAGTTGTAGAGGCTCTTTCTAGAGCAGAAATAAATTTGTCGAAAATCGTTTCAGTAATTACAGATGGTGCACCCAGTATGATTGGCCAAACAGCAGGATTCGTCAATTTATTTACAAAGTTTGTTGGCCATCCATTGTTAGCATTTCATTGTATAATACACCAGGAAGCGCTGTGTGCAAAGGATGGTCTTAAATCTTTTGAAGATGTGATGAAACTTGTGACTAAGATAGTCAATTATATTGCTGCGCATCCTTTATGCAAAAGAAAATTTGAATCATTATTAAATGAGGTCAATTCGATGTATAATGGATTAACGATGTATAATAACGTTCGTTGGCTTAGTCGCGGCAAAGTACTTCAGCGTTTCGTCGAGTGCTTTGATGAAATTTATATATTTTTAAGTAACCAGAAAATAATTCAGTATGAAGAATTATCAGATGTTGAGTGGATTTCGAGATTGATGTTCTTTACTGATTTTTGCTCCCATTTGAATGATCTAAATATAAAATTACAAGGCCGTGGCAAAATAATTACTGTTATGTTTGATAATATAAAAGCATTTGAAGCTAAGTTACAAATATTTAAGCGTGATATAATGACCAGAAATTTTAAGTACTTTCCCAACCTAAAAAAATACATGATGGATCTGGAAATCCATGAAAAGCCAGACGTAGGAAAATTAATAGAATCATTTGAAAATGCTTTAGACGCAACAATAGAACAATTTTCAAGAAGGTTTGTTCAGTTTCGACAACTTGAAGAAACTACAAAATTTATTACCCATCCAGACACATATAAGTATCAACAATTAAACTTAACAATGTTTGAATACATGGAATTAGATGATTTTGAAATGGAATTGGTAGATTTTCAGTCGAGTTCGATATGGACACAAAAATTTAAAGACTTAAGAATTGTTTTGGAAGAGATCGATTCGTTGGACCAGTCCAGAGGAATGCCGAAAATGAAGTACTTACAACTTGGCAATCCATCCCGGAAACTTTTTCTTGTCTTAAAAAAATAGCAATGGGCATATTAACAATTTTTTCGTCGACGTATTCCTGTGAATCATTAGTTTCTTCAATGAACTTTATTAAATCAGACATAAGAAGTAGACTTACAGACGAAAGTACTACTGCTTGTATTTTATTAAAAGCTACCAGCTATGAACCCGATATCAAATATTTGCATGGCATCTAGCATCCAACAACAAAAATCTCACTAATAAGTTTTGAGGTTCACAATTTTTTTCAAGTCTATTTTTTTATTTATTTCTCTTAGTTCGCCATTAATAAGTACTTAATTATTTTCCTCGGTGTATTAGTTTTTGTTTTAATAAAAATCTGAAGTTACACAAACATTTGATGCATTTTTATTTCCATGGCATGTGGCACGCGACATATTATTTTATTGAAAAAAAAAATTTTTTGGCACTCAGTCTCAAAAAGGTTCGCCATCCCTGCCCTATCGGATGTATCATAGTTTCATATTAAGTCAGTTGATAAAAAAATCATTATTATATAATATTAGGACTCATGGACTCGTGAGATATTATTTTTTGTTATTTTAGTGCTGGCAGGGGATATAATATTTTGCATTGTTATAGTGTTTTTTTAATATGAATATCTGCTGATTCTGACGGTTATATTGTTAAAAAGGTTGTGTTGGTTAATTCTAGCTTTATCCAAAAATATAACCTCTGTTGTAAAACAAAAAGACAGGGCCCCATTTTTCGATACCATCGGAAAACAAACCCAGCAAGGGTTCTATCAAATTCATTCTTTAGTGCACACATTTACACCGTATTTACCATTTTTTATAAAACCCACTTTTCACTATACATACACCAAAGTTGACGCGAATATACCGATGTGACCCATAATTTTGGTAGATACGGTTCGTTTCGAGTTTATATGTACAAATATTTCACCCATTCGTTGGAGTTCAAGTTCGTTTTGAGTTTCGAGTATATCTACTCGTATATATTAGGCTGAATCTCCTCTTGACTGTGCTTGGGCGACTGTGAGCTGACCGTAGCATTCTCACAGTACGACAAGGCTTGTATACATTTTATGGGGTGCATGGCCGCGCGGTAACGCACTGGACTTCCGTGCGGAAGGTTGACTCAGGCATCTTTTCCACCTAGTTAATTCGGGGGTATAAGGATACCAATGACTTCGGTCATATCTATTCTTTAAAAAAAAGGAGAGAAAAAACATGCCGGTGTACTCCAATTGTCTCACTTCGGTATGCCATCGAACCGAGTACAGCGACGTAACCGGCGAGTTTGCTGGTGTGTAACGACTCACTCCCTTAAAAAAATCAAACTCCACGACACAGCTTCGTTTTCCAGCTGAATTGACGTTGGCATGACGAGGGGATCCTCAACTACGAGACCCAACAACGATACGATATTTTTTTTGACAGTATGTAAATTGAGACTATTAGGTTGCCTGCTGCAGCTTTAGTAACCATCACTAGATCGTTGAAGTTCGCGCTAGTAAGCTCGCGGCGCGGTATGACCATACTCAATTTCTGCCTTAAGGCGTTCAATTGAGTTCCTACCACATGTTTTTCTATATCCATCATTAATCTATTAAATGTATTATTACATGTAATCCGATCAAATTTATATTTTATCTTGTCATTTGACTTACGCATTATAAATGCAATGCATTAAAGTAAATAGTATCTCATTTAGAATAATCCCAATGGAAGTTTTTTTTGTTTCAATTAATAAAAAAATAAGACCATTCTTAATATTTTACGTGGTTACTTGAATAGTGTTTTTCTTCGGATTTTATTGATATAATAAAAGGAAATAAAAGAAAAGTACTTTAATCGTCGAATTTCAATTAAAACGTTCTACGTCAAAAAGCGACCATTACTTATAAAATTATATAAAGTTTTCGTGAAATCTCGAATTGGCCGCAAGCGATTTTAAGGGTTGAAATATTAATCGAAAATTAAACTGAAAATGTTATTCTCAATATTTTTTTGATCTATATGTTTTTTTTGCAATAATGTGTAATTTATTATTTTGAATTTTTACGAGGTTCAGTATAGCCCTGCGGTAGCATAATGTTCGGTATAGCCCTGCGGTAGCATAATGTTCGGTATAGCTCTGCGGTAGCATAATGTTCGGTATAGCCCTGCGGTAGCATAATGTTCGGTATAGCCCTGCGGTAGCATAATGTTCGGTATAGCCCTGCGGTAGCATAAATGCCGTATGTTGTATCGAGTTCTCATAATGTATAAGTATAATGTACCTTGACGGGCTTATTGTCATGTGGGAATTTCTTGCAACCTATCATAAAGATGTTAAAATACCTAATTGTGATTACTGCGACATTTTTTTTGACATCTTCAGGAAGCGAACCAGATGTCCCCGAGCTATCACAGAGGTTTTCTTATTATTGAAAAGATTTTATCTAGATATATGTATGTTGGTGGAAAAATAAAATTTCTCAGTATCGATTTATATAATATTTAAGGTAAAACTATTGTTTAATATTTTGTGTAATATGTAACTGAAGAGTGCGAGATAGATGGAGAGGAATAGTTAAGGATGTCACGAAAATCACAACGCTTAGTAATGAACAATTCGATTGGGAAGAAATATAACCGTAATATCTATCCGAAAGAGATAGACGAAGACTAGAGGCTTTTGAGATGTGGTCCTATAGAAGACTATTAGGAATTTCCTGGAGAGACCGCATCACAAATGAAGAGGTTCTCCAACGAGTCGAAGGAGGAAGGCACCTGCTCAGGATCCTGTCCGAAAGGCGTGCAAGATGGATCGGTCATATAATACGACAAGAGGGCCTCTTGCATGCCATAATGGAGGGTATGACCGAGGGGACAAACTCTAGGGGACGCCCACGCCGAGAGTACCTGGAGGACCTGTTGGTGGACGTGCGCTGCTCAACATATACAGATTTAAAAAGAGCCGCACAGGACAGGGGGGAATGGAGGAGAAGAGTTGAAATTGCTGCAAACCAGTCTTAGGACTGCAACCACGGAGAGAGAGAGATAACCGTAAATCAAGAGATATCGTGAATGTCAATGTAAGTTGATTTAATAACTAGTTTTAAAAATAAACGATTACAATATTTCCATTAAGATAAAATAGGTATTAATTTAATCTAATGCCCCAACAAATTAAAGATTTATAAAGCGCTGTTTGGTAACACTAAGCGATCTAAGAGCGTTTTAAAAATATGGTAGACAGGTACTATGTGTCAGAAAAAAATAAAAAAATAGGAAAATTACCTAAAAATAAAACCATCAGGAATCGAATCAGGGACGCCTGGATGTCAAGCAATCATGCTAACCACTAGACCATGAGGCCTTCAATCCGATCATTCAAAAATATAAAGAAATAATTTGATAATATAATATTTCTAAACACATCAATTAAACTATGGCATGTAACAATGTATAACATTTTCTCAAGTGCTATATTGTAAAACCTGAAGTCAATTTGTGGAACTAACGTTAAGAAATATTTCACGTGTTATTTTCCCGTAAAACTCTTACGTTTCAATTTTGCTCCTCTGCATCCCTCCCGACCCGCTCGACCCGCTCGACCCTTCCTTCGGCTACCCAATCGTGGGATACGAGTATTAAACAGGGGTGACCATTAACTACGTGTTGCTCTTGAGACGGAATTTTATTTATAGGTAACATTAATGTATTATAGAAGAGAGAATCATACAGACATGCACATATATACCATTACGTCATTTCTCTGTTCGGGTAGGCAGAATGAATAAAGCACCAAACATTCTGTTTCTCTTACTCCTTACCTTTCCTTCTTTCGATTTTTCATTCACTTGGTCTTTATACATATTTTTCTCAGTCATATCTACGATAACTCCTACTTATACTTGCATTATAAATTGGTTTACTTAGTCTTTCGTCATATATCCATTCAACGCGTCCAAATCACCTTAACGCACATTTTCACCCAACTTAACACTTCAGTTTTTATTTCACATCAATCCTTAATGATTAACTTTCTTATTTTATCATACAACGACACATCACACATTCTTGTAGTGTACGCATTTCCACTGCATGGACTCGGTTCCTTTAATTTATTTTCCACGTACGCGTTTCACTCTCATAAATCAATGTTCGCACTCTTCGCTATATGAACGCGGACATACGGGAAACCAGTCATAATCTGTTTATAACTCGTTAAGTGTAGTCTCTACGTGCATCAGTATTCCAGTTGTCTCAAGGATTTCAAAAAAATTCAGACAAAAATAAATATTTTTTGACAAAGAGTATTTCAAATAACTGAAGGAAATCGAAACATTTTAATTTATCTGTAAAATAATGTACTCGGAAGCTTTTCTCTTTAGGCAGATAATTTTTTGTATTTATTTTTCTGTTAGGTATTTTTTCTAAATATATTAATGCATTTTCCATCATGTTTGTGTTTAATTTAGCTTGAAGTGGAGATAAAATCGCAGAAAGTGAATATAAAGTATTCAGCTAGCACGTTTTCACAATATTTCGAGTTTAACCAGGGTTATCGGACAATTCCCCAGTAAGGCCCGTATTATGAAATTTACATTGAGTTTTTTCAGGTTCCGTTTTTGTGGTGTTCAACTTAAAAAAACATTTAAGTTGTATTAACGTTTAATGTAAAATACGTTAAAAAACTCTTAAACTGGTGTTAATAGGAAAATCGTGTTTATTACTTCACTCTGTTTCTTAAGCAGTGATCTTAACTTACGAGTATGGTTTACGATTGATACGAGTAATAGCATAATACGAGTACTTCATTCGTTAACGTCATTTTGTCCGTCTTTTTAACATTTTCAGTTTTTTAAATTCGATCAGGCATTTTTTTACTATTATCGTATAGTTATGATCAAAAAGATTTTCAGATTAGTTTGTAGGATACCTACCTAGTAAATAAATAATTGTCAAAATAATGAGTGAATTGTTAAAACACAAATAAATTAAATTAATTATTGTTAATATTAGGTCCTTACATATGAAATTGGCGTTTTGCCGTACTGGCAACTTTGATCTCAAATATCTTCTCTTTGGTTAGGAATTCCAAATTCAAATTTATACAGCTATTTACTCAAGTATTTGTGTTTCGAAAATTATAATTCATTTGTTTTTTCCTCAATTGTTTTTTTTCTTTGCGTCACTCAGTTTACAAAATGGAAAACTTGAAATATCGCGTTATTTACGAGTACGAGTTCCACCGTGGCACCAGTGCTGCAGAAACGGCTCGAAGGATTAATGATGTGTATGGCGACGGTGCCGCAAAAGAAAACACAGTGCGTTTTTGGTTCCAACGTTTTCGTTCTGGAAATTTCGACCTGCAGAACAAGCCCTGTGGACGGCCGGAGACCAAAATTGATAATGAAGAATTGAAGGCTATTGTGGAAGCGGATCCATCGCAAACCACGTCCGAGTTAGCTGCAGGCTGCGGTGTTAGTGATAAAACTGTTTTAATCCACTTGAAGCAAATTGGGAAGGTGAAAAAGCTTGAAAGGTGGGTACCTCACGAATTGAGTGAAGCAAATCAACAAACGCGCGTTGACTGCTGCGTTGCATTACTCAACCGGCACAATAATGAAGGGATTTTGAATCGAATCATTACTTGTGATGAAAAGTGGATCCTGTATGATAATCGGAAGCGCTCATCGCAATGGCTGAACCCTGCCGAACCAGCCAAACCATGCCCCAAGCGAAAATTGACTCCAAAAAAGTTACTTGTGAGCGTTTGGTGGACTAGTGCTGGTGTCGTTCACTACAGCTTTCTTAAATCTGGCCAGACGATTACGGCAGATGTCTATTGTCAGCAACTGCAAACCATGATGGAAAAGCTAGCTGCTAAACAACCGAGGCTGGTTAATCGCTCTAGGCCACTGCTGCTTCATGATAACGCTAGACCACACACTGCACAACAGACGGCTACCAAATTAGAAGAGCTTCAATTGGAATGTCTAAGACATCCACCGTACTCTCTGGACCTTGCCCCAACAGATTACTATTTTTTTCGAAATTTGGATAACTTCTTGCAAGGGAAAAAATTCAACTCCGATGGGGCAGTCCAAACCGACTTCAAAGATTTTATTGATTCCCGTCCGAATGGTTTTTTTAGTAAAGAGATCGATGAACTACCTATGAGATGGCAAAAGTGCATAGATAGCAATGGTGCATACTTTGATTAAATAAATATATTATATTAAAAAAAAATCAACTTTATGTTCCTCCCAAACAAAACGCCAATTTCATATGTAAGGACCTAATAATAAACATACAGGGTCATTGACCGATGAAGTATTCATAGATAGCTACACGTCAAGAACGGCGACAATATTTACTATTTTATAGTACCCGCGATTTGTCCAGTCATCTCCAAATATAAATAATTAACCTACCGCCAGTCCATGCGCCAGAGCGAGATAGAATATGTATCGCGAACTGGTTCATTCATTGGTATAAATTGCCCGCACTCTGAGAAATAAACGGATATTTGTATTGTCATTCAGTCAACTGTCAATACTTTGTTATTTATTTACCTGCTGTCCACATATCGATTTATATCCGCATTCCTGAGTCTATATTTATTGAATATAAATCAAGATCATCATGACTTATCAAAACAAGCAATCCGCTATATTGATGATTCTGTACGAGAAGTAACGCAGAATCAACTAAAACGAAGATAACGATGTCGATATCAAAATCATCAGCACGTCCTAATAGGACACACGCTACATTGATAACGACCATCGTTACATTGGTGACCCCGAACGAAAACCGAACACGTACATCGACGAACTACACCATCGCTATATTGGTAAACCCGAACGAAAACCGAACACGTACATCGACGAACTACACCATCGCTACATTGGTGAACCCGAACGAAAACCGAACACGTATTTCGACAACGACGTACCATCGCCACCATCGTTACATTGACCCCGAACGAAAACTGAACATCGCCACAACGCTACATTAGTGAACCCGCACGAAAACCGAACCCGCACGAAAACTGAACCCGCACGAAAGCCGAACCCGCACGAAAACTGAACCCGCACGAAAACTGAACCTGCACGAAAACTGAATACATACCTCGACTATATCGAATATCGCCGACTCGACAGCAATGTCAAAACAATTGCAACTCGACACCGCCATCATCAGCAGCAACGCAATGAGCATCATGAACAGTTTCGTCAACAAGATTTTCGAGTGCACCGCCGCCAACGCCAACCGCCTCGCCCACTACAACAAGATGATCATCATCACCAGCAGAGAGATCCAGACAACCGTCAAGATTCTACTCCCCGGCGAACTGGCCAAGCACGCCGTCAGCAAGGACAGCAGAGCCGTCACTCAGATACAACACTACATCTGATTTGGACGAGCCCGACGCCAGCTCATGTGAGGTCAGTCCTGGCGATCAGCCACACGATTTACAGGATTGCCTCCATCGACGAACTACTGACCGACAAAATGCTGGAGCAGACAAGCATCGCTACAACATCGATACAACCACGGACATCGATACAACCACGATACAACCACGCTACAACCACGCTACAACCACGCTACAACCACGCTGCAGCAACGAGCACCGCAGACTCCACCATCATCAAGCATCTGCAGATCAACCGTCCACATCGGACGCCATCTGCAACTTGATCTCCGCCATCATTATCATCATCAAGCCACCGCAGATCAACCTTCCACATCGGAAGCCATCTGCAACTTGATCAACATCATTATCATCATCAAGCCACCGCAGATCAACCTTCCACATCGGAAGCCATCTGCAACTTGATCTACATCACTATCATCATCATCAAGCCACCGCAGATCAACCTTCCACATCGGAAGCCATCTGCAACTTGATCTACACCATCACATCATCATCAAGCCACCGCAGATCAACCCTCCTCATCGGATGCCATCTGCAACTTGATCATCTTTAAACTTGTAACGATAAAAAACCTTTAAACTTGTAACGATAACCATCCATCGTTACAAGTTTAAAGGTTTTTTATTCCGTAAAACTGAATATACAGATCGTATGTCCGATTTTATAAATAAATAGATAAAATAAGTAACTAAGAAACGAATCAATAAATGAAATATAATTTATATAACACCATTCGGTTTAGCAAAAATTTATTTAATTTAATTCACCCTATACGTTCCATCAGTAACACTGGGGTGTCATAAAACGCCTCCATCTAGGTCAATCCACATCCTAGTACTTCCTTCGAAATCGTTGAACAACCAGTTTAGATGTGATCTATAGCTACTGAAATAGTATATTTTAAGGATGCTAGGCGATTAACTCAATGGCCTCAAGGCCTGCGGGAAACCCTAAAGATAGTTAGCTTGTTCATGAATACCTGTCTCTTACAGGCTATTGAAAAAAAACTTCCTGAAAAAATATAAGCCGTATTCTCATTGCCCCGCTACCCCATGATGATGTGACTGTAAACAATCATTGATTATTTTTTAAGTAAACAATTTCAAATTCTACAGATAATTTTGTGAATTTCGAAAATAAACGTTTTATCATTTGTTTAATTGAACATTTTTATAAATATTTTATTTTATAAATTATCTGACAACGTTGTCACGGTTATAACACTGTTTAAACTATTTTGATACTTCTGCTTTCAAAACTTGTTTAATTTATTAGAGTAACACCTTAAATTATTTTTGTGACGAAGAACAAAGTATAAAGCTTTCTCAATCGCAGACACTTGAAAAAAGATGTAAAAGAAATAACTTTATTACGTAACAGATGTTACAGAACTCGTAGATTACTTTGTTAATTTTAACGAAGTCAGTATTCATCGTTATTTTTTATTGTAACGAGTATTTCAATAATTTCCGCAATAAAACAATGGGAAATTTGTTGTTTATGTTCAATCTAATAGCAACGACGACCTTTATGGTCTAGTTAGTAATACGCGTGTCTTTCAAACTCAATTTATTTCAAAAAGTGTTCCAGTCTGGTTTTCACTTAAGACCTCTTTAATATATTCCTGATTGGCTGGAAGATATTGCTACATGGCAATAAAACGATTTTGAGATGGTGGTATACAGTCATGTGACTACAATTCATCTGCTCAGCCAATTCTACGGTGGTTTGAAGGGGATTTTCATGAATAATATGGTTTAAGCGGTCCTCATCGAAGTCCACTGGCGTCCGAAACGCTTCATGTCTTTCAGGTCGAAATTACCGTCTTTGAAACGCAAAAATCATTGACAAGCTGTCCTTTTATTCATAGCATCTTCACCGTACACTTTGTAAATATCGCGAGCAATTTTGGCAGCTTTATTCCCTCGATTGAACGCGAACAGAAGGAGGTGTCGAAAATGTTCACTTTCGTCTACTTGACATTCCATTTTGAAGGCTTATAATCATATAAAATAATACATGTAATGTAAAAGCAAACACAATATCTTGTAGAGCAGAAAATTTTCTTTCGAATGACGTATAACGTTTACCATTTTGTTTTACTTTTGGTGCACATTTTTAAATTTGGAAAAAAACGGACACAACTTATGTTAACACCTAATATCTTCAATGCAATCACATATATGTTATGAAATTGAAACAGAAAAGTGTTTATATTAACATAATGCAGCTGTACTTGGAAAATAATCTAGAGGTTGTCAGTAGAAAATTGATTTATTTATTATAAACGGTACATATACCTTATAACAACAATACTGTATTATAGCCATCGATGCGTTGCATTGTTTTGAATACTATAATGTAAACGAAATTAAAATTCAATGATCAACCTTATCGAAGGTCTTGATGAAATCTGGATATACAGCATCAACTTGAAGGCCAGCATTTAGCGCCTCTGTTATGTAATTTGTTAAAAGCAAAACAATCGTAGCGGTTGATCTTCCAAAGAAGATACAATGTTATACTATTAGCTACTACAAGTATTGGAAACTTTAATTTACTAAAAATTGATCCAACACTAGACTCTCGAAGAGCTTTGGTTTAGTAGAGTGCAAATGGATCGGTCAATAATTACACGCATGCATATCCCCACTTTTTAATATTGAATTTTATAACCCCACTTTATAAATATATATAAGAAATCACACAAAGATATAGAAATTTATTTAACAGTTTGAGCAAATATATATATAGATGGTGTTTACGCAGTTCTTTTGTAAACAGGTAGTATCTTATCAGGATAAGGGCCATTTTAGATATCTATAGAATCTAAAATGCAGCTTTTTAACTTCACCATGCTTAACTTAACATAATTTGAGCCAACTCAGTCGTTGGGTCAATTTTTAGATTTAATTGCAGTATACACTTTTAAAAAACTCTGCAAAAATATTCGATATCTTCTCCAATCCACAACAAAATCTTCACCAAAGTACTTTACACCAGAAAACACATATTGTTTTTATGATATTCTAGAAGTCGTTAAGGAACCTTTGAGGTGGCTCAACATCACTAAAATGCCGTCGAATAATGAATCATCATGAAAAATGATGCGTGATGAAGTACTGAGCGCCAACGTTTACGTCAAATAGCCTCTTGGAACTGTTTAGGTAATACCGCGTATCAGTATCAAACCCCCTAAATGAAGTTCACATTCTTCTTCATCTACTTTCTCAGAACTTCACATAAAGTAAAATTTGAGCATTTTCAAATAACGCTGGATGAACTTGCGTGTAAAACCTAGTCCAAAGACCATGTTTTTGAGTTCCTCTTCAAACTCTTTAGGTGTATGATCATACGTATCAAACCCAGTTCTGATCTTCAACAAAAATACTTGCGAATTTCTCCAAGTTTTTCAGAATTGTCATTCTTATCAAATCATGTCTGAGTCTTGAGTCCCAGTCGTACGCTTGCGTCCTCCTAAAACTATTCTGGATGGACTCAAATTGATGATCCTGCGTACTCAGTCCACCTCTGATATCCAACCTCCTCAAATTTCATGAATCGTAACTAAATGCTCGAGTAATTTACGTCGCGTATCCGATTATTTTATTGAATCTCTGTAACACGAGATCGTTCTCAGGAATTTCCTTTTCGGAAATTCTCTGGAAATGTGGGTATCGTTTCGGGTTCCTCCGCTCTCACTCTTTTACTTTTCATCTCCATTTAACGCGATATTTCGAAATTCCGGCGAAGGGAATATAAGAAATAGTTGGGTTATGTTTCTACAAATATAAATATCGTGTAGTAACATACTCGTAGTTAACTTATCTTATATTTAATTTTCCGTTTGTATATTATAATACATTTTTTAATGAAATTTATTAAATCAGCAGTAAAAACACTAGGAGGAAAATATAATTCTTACAAAATTTCTTTTCTGACTTTTTTAGTATTAAAATAATTCACTGCTAGTAAGAGTATTTTATGAAGTTCTTCTAAATAAAGCTTTTTTCTTATGAAGAATTATTAGTTCATAATAACAAAATATTTTTGGTTCTTATATAAAGGTTGCTTTTACATAATTTCAAAATGTCGATTGCATACTGAAGACCGGTAATTTAGCAGTCGAAATAGTGATCTACTGGGTATTAAAGAAAATTCTCAAAATACTGTAGTGTAATGATTTGTAACGTCACTAACTTACGAAACATACTTAATCAAAAACTAAAAAGTAACAAACTGACAAAGTACAAGATATACGGAGAACTAAAGTTACAAACGCACACATTTATGTTAAAAGTAAGAAAATTTGAAAGTTCCTGATGCGCTTACTTTCAGTAATGTAATAAACATGAGTTATTCGAATACTTAAGTAACAAGTGATAAAAGTGTGTGGCAATATTCAAATAAGCACAACATAATATACGAGTACAATACTTGTATTATGTAACTGCGTTCATATCATTCTCCGTTTAATAAATTATTAATTTCAAGTTTGTTGTTTACAATAAATTGAATTACTTGTTGCGCAAGCATTATATAAACGAAGAAGGTCTAAAATATCGATTTCCTCCCTTTTCACTTGAATAATGTCACAATTTTAACATCCTTGAGTGGAAAAAATCTAACGATTGTTTGGTCCAATTAAGGGCGGACATAATTGAAATAGGCGTACAATGCTGAGGTCTGTAAAACTTAAAGGATGTTAGCGCAATTTAATTAATTCAATTTAGAAGGGAATAATAATCTAAACCAACAACTTTGTCAAGAAAATTGTGTACTTACAAGATGTTTTGATAAGAGATGTAAAATTAAATCTCGATATTTGAGGGATTGTAGGGAAGCTGCACGTTATTGGACTGAATCGTTGTTCAATGGACATTTACTCGTAGTGCACTTTTGTAAGATAACGTGATTGCAATATGTTTAAGGCAATTATGATTCTATATAATTCTAATCATAAAGTATTACGATGATTAAAATGTGATTTCTTTGTTTGTGATATCAAACAATTCTTTGTATCGCTAAACCAGTCTCTATCCATCAATTATAGAACATTAATCTTACGACGACGTCATTTTATTCTTGGCCGTCCTATGTCAGCATGCCCCTTTTAATTTTTTGATCTTGTGGGTGCTGAGGTTTCTTCTTGATTTTCAGGTGTTGCGGGATTGCCAATAGAATGACAGCGAATTTCCATCGCGACTCTTTCATCCTTGTAATAGGCTAGCCTATTGCCACTTGAATCTATCACTCGTACCGTTATACAAGAAAACTTTATAATGAAACGAGTCCAAGTCTTTCTTATTCTATCAATTAAGATTTTACCAACTAAGCCTTTCTCCATAGTGCGTTGCAAATTCTGGGCTTTACCACATTTTGTTTGTTAAACTTGACGCTTCGTAACCATACACTATTATGGAGAATACTCTATGCATTGACTAAACACTGTCCTCTTAAGACTTCTATCCCGATCCCGTGTTTTAAGCAGAAAATATTTGTGTAAACAATTCAACCCTTAAATTATAGTCTCCTGATTACTGATTCGTGATTTCTAACATAGGCAATACCCTGGATATTGAAAATACCTATGCATAAATTGGTTTATGGTGGAGATTCTAATGTCGCGTCATCAGTGTGCAGTTATGATAAGTGTCAGATCTTGAAGATTTTGACATATGACTCTAGAGATCAATTACAGTCTTCGGGTCCGAATAGAATAAGGGTTATCAAAAAGCGTGTCTAAACATGTATTGACATGTATTCAATCAATTGACAAAAAAGAAAAAACCTTGCAGTAGTCGCAAGGTATGTGCTAAGCGCAAGAAGAGAAGTGAGACATGTGTAAGGAGTGTGATGTAGCTCTCTACAAAGATAAATGTTGGGGAAATTACCATACTTCACTAGATTACTAAAATATTGTAAACAAAGTTTCATTACAATATTCCCAATATTTACTTAGATATATCAATTTTTGTAAACCTTTAAAAAAATCTGAATTCTTCGAAAACAACCCGGGCACTATTTATAATGTCTTCCGAACCGGAGAGTTCGTAAAAGTTACATTGTAAAATTTTAAAGCATGATGCATTGCAGACCACATAGCTATTCTTTTTACAAGTTATATTGATTTATTCACGGTCGATTGCGACCATATTTTTTTTTACAAAAATACAATTAAAATTTAGCGGTGAATACAGAAAAAAGGTGAATACTGAAAAAAATAAAAAATTGTTAAAATAAATTTATCTGAACATATATTCTTCCTTCCTATTTACAGATTAAAAATAGCTTTACATAAATAAAAGTAACTAAACAATACTGTATAGTACCCTGCGGTAAGTAATACACATCGTTTGTAGAGCGTCGTATTTGTCGCACGATGCGCTTACCGCATCGTGACTACGATACCAGACTGTTAGCGCATCGTGCGACAGAGACGACGCTCTATAAACGATGTGTATTACTTACCGCCGGGTACTGTAAATTAAAACCTTTAGAAAAAAAAGCTAAAATGGAGACTGATCGGCTGCTGGCTGGTGACTGATCCTTGGATGGAGCTGTCAGTTATTTTATACCAGCTGGGCGGTTCACTCTTCCCCTCCAGGGTGAAGTGGTTGGAGCAGTCAGGAGCGGGTCGCTGGTGAAGTGAAGACCAGTCTTGTAGGTAAGCGGAGAGTTCCTTTCAACACGGTAGTCAGGTAGAGAATCGAATGCCTGCTGATCCGGGTCTACCCTTCTTTTTTTGGATACCGTGAGTGGTCCGCTTTCCGTGTCAAGCATTTTCACAACTCATTTTTATCATCCCTTTTCCGTTATGGTCGCGATTAAAATCGGGAACGGAATTTTGTGCGGTTGTGCGGTTAGGGCGTGGTAGGGGCTAAATGTATTGGCAGCACATTCACCGGGACTAGTTATCCTAATTTAGTGCGGTTAGGGCGTGGTAGGGGCTAAATGTATTGGCAGCACATTCACCGGGACTAGTTATCCTAATTTAGTGCGGTTAGGGCGTGGTAGGGGCTAAATGTATTGGCAGCACATTCACCGGGACTAGTTATCCTAATTTAGTGCGGTTAGGGCGTGGTAGGGGCTAAATGTATTGGCAGCACATTCACCGGGACTAGTTATCCTAATTTAGTGCGGTTAGGGCGTGGTAGGGGCTAAATGTATTGGCAGCACATTCACCGGGACTAGTTATCCTAATTTAGTGCGGTTAGGGCGTGGTAGGGGCTAAATGTATCGGCAGCACATTCACCGGGACTAGTTATCCTAATTTTCTATCGGCGCGCGGCGTGCTGAATCCATTAATTATTCAATTCAATTGAATTTTTCCGATTTTTCTTTTCTTCTTTCGGAATGGTGAATCTCATCACGACAAGTGACTGATAGACAAATGGCAACTGTGGGTGCATCAAGTATATGAAAAAAAACAGAAACACTGAATTATTATATTGTAAATACACATATATAAACTATAAGAACTTTGCCATTGTCAGATATCGAATAGAACACGTCAGAACAGAAGTATATTTCACTGGGCAACAGTTTTTATCAAATAAAAGTGATAAATACTTGATGGAACGTTTAATGGCTTGAAATGATCATTAGAAAAATTCCGGCTAAATTTCAGAAGAGAATTTCTTCGTTTTTATTTTCTAAAATCTTTTATATACCTACATACCATACACGAGAATTTAATATTGTATGATTCTTATTGTGTGCTGACCTCAAAACTTTCGTGAACCTTTCTTACATAAAAATTATCTCTATTCAGTGAATTTAATATAAGAAAACTCCGTTATTTCTTTGACAAAATATATTTTTTAGCTTTTTGAAACGAAAAATGTTCGCTATTTTAAAAAAAGCAAAACCAAACCACATTTTCCTAAATTCGTTTCACGGTTTCACTATATTTTTCATTAAAATCTGCAAACTACGTCCATGCGTTCATGCTCGCATAGTACGACAATCAGTTAATTTGTATTGTTTTGTGTTATTTTATACTTTTATTTTATACAGTACTGTGGGCTTATTACCACATGTCAACCTCTTCCAACCAACTAGAAAAATGTTAAAGAGGCCCGAAAGGAAATCAGGCAAGATTTTTTTTAAATCAGTGTTCAAATGGGAATCGAACTCGCAACCCCCGGGCTAGAAGAACATCATATTTTCAACCAACCCACAGAAATCATATTTTTTTGTGATTTCTTAGATTCAAAGTAAAAATGAATGATTTTTCTTTAAATTAGTGTGATATTTACCAAATGACAAATAAGACATCACGTTTCAGATTCATTCAATTACTCATTCGTATGATATATTTGGATTGGTATTGAAGAGCGTGTCCGGGAGACATCATTGTCTTCGGTCTCATTGATCGAGATTTCGGGATTAGAGCCAATGGAGTAAACATGAAATTCATTGTTCGTAATTGCACGTACTAGCAATACTACAGTACGTGAAGAGACAATAACACTCGCGCACTTCTATTGCGTGTGAGTATTGTTACAAGGCAAACTTTTCAACCTGGCTTGTAACTCTTTTTTTCGGGTACTATCAAGAATTGAACCCGAATACCCCGAGCGAAAGTCCAGTGTCTAACCAACCAGATAATGTCGGCTGTTTAAAAAAAACACGGAGTAACTGGTAATTGGTGTGAAATATGGAAAGAAACCGAGTCTTAATACAAGTTAAACATTAACATGATAATAAGACCAATTCCCGAATATTATGAAGCAGATAAAATTTGTAATAATATATATTATATTTAAAAAATATTTCGAAAAGCTTGCTTTCCAAGCACTGATAAATGCTCGGAATCTCGGCCCAACAAGAATACTATGCACCATACTCTTTATCGAGCTATTAACGAGTAAAAATGAACTTTTATTTCATGTCTGAACTTTGTGGCTCTAATTACGTCACAATCAAAAGTGCGTAGACCTCAGGTCTAATTGAATTTGTTTGTATCGCTATATAAGTACGAGTAGTTATGATCAAATGTATGACATAGATCAAATCGCTAAAATGTACAATATTCAATTTGTTGACCGTTAACTGGCTCGTAATATGAGCATATATTCGTATTTGTATACACTACACCTTACCTCGCATACCGCCTTTTAGACAAATTAACTGTCATCCTTTTGGTGCCAAAATTGATACATGGAATTTAAACGTGGACGTGAAAATGAATGAGAGGAGGCAAGTTAATGTTGTTGAAATGCGTGCACTAGGAATATGCGGTGTGTCGTTGTATGAGAGAATAAGAAATGTAATAATTAAGGACGGATGTGATGTAAAACTGATGTTTTAATTAGGGTGATTGGGGTGAAAAAGAGTACGCTGAGGTTGTTTGGACATGTGGAACGGATAGGAAATAAAAGATTGACTACACAAATTTACAATGCAGGCTCGAGTGAGAATCGCGGTAGACGACAACCAAGAAAGGTATGGTTGAACCAAGTGACTGAAATTTTGGAAACTAAGAAGGTATGGAGTAATATAAACAGAAGGAACTGTATGAGATAATATATGAATGTGGAGAAGGCGAAGTAAGTACTCGTATATCGGGATACGAAAGTTTGACGCTCTCTTTTTTCTGTCTATCTTGACAGTGAAATGGCGTAATGGTTTGCGTATACTCGTATGTGTGTGCCATCCTTTTTTATTGTGACATATACTCGTATGCTTTAGTGTTGTGGATATAACCTATCGCCAGTGAATAACAAAACTGTATTTTAGGTCACTTTACTTTGTGGGAGAGGATTACTATTACTCGTACTCATACTGAAGAAAATAGTATCGTATGTATAATAAAATATGGATTTTGAGGGAGGAAAAACGTTTCATCCCCTCTTGAAAAAAGGCTTATGGTGTTCGAATTTCATATTTATATGACCTCTCATTGAGGTGAGGAATTATAATAAAACCTTGGCAAAGATATTACAATATTTTGTTGAATATATTGTATTGTACAATAGAATATAGAAATTCCTATGTTAAAATCTATACGTGAAATCTTAAAATAAAATGAAATATGAATTTGTCAGGCTAATGATGTGAATAATGTAACAAACACTATTTGTTTTCTTTTGATACAGTAATGCTACTCGTATGTTATGTTATGATTGTCTCTGATTTGTATATGATATATTATGTTTATAGTGAAAGAAATATGTTGATAATATTCATTAATTGAGGATTAGCAGGATTATGTTGTGAATTAATACCGATCTTCTTGGTCTACTTGGTAAGACGCCTGTCTTACAACCTGGGAGTTGCGGGCTCGATTTCCGTGGTAACTCAGATTTCTGTAAAACGATTTCACTTAAGGTATCTTTAACATCTTTCTGGTTAGTTTAAAGAGATTACCACGGCAATAAGCCCCCAAGGTCCGCCAGTTTCTACAGTATACAACGGAAGTGTAATACAATACAACACAATAATTGTAGACTTACATGCATATACGATATTCGTGTCCAAGTGGTATAAAGTAAATCTCCCTCTCAGAGGTTTGGGGCTCAATTCCAAATGATGTTTTAAAAATAAAATAGTATTTTAGTTTGTTTTCTTACATGGAGGATATATATACATATATCTGATTGTTGTAAGTGTCATGCTAAAATATATTAATTATAAAGAAATGCTAGGAGCTATTCCGATATGCAGAAAAATGTGGTTTGATTTTTCTCTTACATAATATACAAACAATATCTTTATTGATATCTTTCATCATTTATTGTGTAAATAATCAAATATGTACAGTACATAAAAATGTGGTTTGATTTTTCTCTTACATAATATACAAACAATATCTTTATTGATATCTTTCATCATTTATTGTGTAAATAATCAAATATGTACAGTACATAAAAATGTGGTTTGATTTTTCTCTTACATAATATACAAACAATATCTTTATTGATATCTTTCATCATTTATTGTGTAAATAATCAAATATGTACAGTACATAAAAATGTGGTTTGATTTTTCTCTTACATAATATACAAACAATATCTTTATTGATATCTTTCATCATTTATTGTGTAAATAATCAAATATGTACAGTACATAAAAAACTTAAATTATATGTGGAACTTAATTTTAATACATTCTTTTAACAGACTGGAGTTTTTGATAAGGATAATATCTACATACCATCACGCCATGTCCCTTCCGGGGTAGATATGTGTAACGAATGGATCAAGAAAGACTAAAAAACAGATTTATAGTGCACATGCGAGTGGAAGACGTGTATGGTTGGATCAAGTAAATGATATTCTGAAAGAAGGAAACGTAGAAAGTCGAAGAAATTGTAGAAGTTGTATGAATGTGGAAGAGGCGAAGGATGTGTATCAAGATAGGCGAGTCCGGCGCTCTTTCCTCTCTACCTACTTCGACAGGGAAATGACGTGATAGTATATATGTATTTATTTCTGATGTCTTTATTCCGCCTTCTTTTATACATTGACACTCCATTTTTTTTTCTATGTGCACGCATGTTCAAAGCACTAATCTTACTTTTATCCCTCTTCCAAGTCCAAATTCCACTTCCAAACGTCAAGGTGGACATCATCACACTATTATGTATTATCACAATTGCTACTTAATGTTACATTTTTGTTATTTTGCTATTATACTTACAATAATTTGCTGATTACATTAAGTGCTACATTTGGGTGTGCTAGGAACATAGTTTTATACCATATATCAAATGGGTTCAGAATAAAGCGCTGTGTTAATAAAACTCACCGTGTGATAATCGGTCTTTCTGTATATATTAGAAATTTGATTATATATTAATAATATTATTAAAATCAGCCCCCGTAGCTCGTGGTATAGCCGCGCATAAAAGGTCAGTAAGTGAAAAATGTACCCCAGTCAGTGTTTTCCCCACAAACAAAGTAAGTACTGCATTATGGTACAATAGCCGTAATCAGATCTCTATATGTTTTGAAATCCGGATCATTGACTGTTATTAGGAAATAGCACCACACTTCGTATCACAAAAAGCTTATACCCACACGACTCTGAAACAACAAAGTGAATTGCATTACAATCCGGATCATTGACTGTTATTAGGAAATAGCACCACACTTCGTATCACAAAAAGCTTATACCCACACGACTCTGAAACAACAAAGTGAATTGCATTACAATCCGGATCATTGACTGTTATTAGGAAATAGCACCACACTTCGTATCACAAAAAGCTTATACCCACACGACTCTGAAACAACAAAGTGAATTGCATTACAATCCGGATCATTGACTGTTATTAGGAAATAGCACCACACTTCGTATCACAAAAAGCTTATACCCACACGACTCTGAAACAACAAAGTGAATGGCATTGCATCCAACAGTTTTAAGCTAAAATATGTAAAACTAAGCTATAAATACATTTTCTCCATTCCGTTAAAGCGCACAGTGAAAAATAACGAGAACAGCGTGGTAAAATTTGAATGGAGGTGTCGCTTGTAGTGGATATAATCTCAAAATTTATGTTTACTAACGATCTCACACACAGCATTCAATTAAAATAAAAGCTAAGATAAAAATACGATTATTATCGTGATGGACCTCAAAATAAACTGAACAAAAATACTTCATGGTTAGAAGTGTGTTTACATTGTTTTGACTTCAGTGGTTACTATACACGTACTTGCTAAATATTATATATTAAAAGGTCTTAAAAGTTTAAGTTTATCTTAAATCTTCACAGAAACTCAATTCTATTTTACAGATCTTCAAATTTCCCATCAAAATTTGGAATAAACAGCTATATTTGTCCAAAACTTGTCTATTATTTGGCAATTTAATAATTTTTCTATTTTAATTTATATTAATGTTCTAAAATTGCATTATTTGTTTATTTTGGGGCATTTATAATAATTTATGTTCAAGATTTTGTAATAATAATTTGGGTATTACAATCAATTCAATATATGTTTACAACAATGTAAAAAGTATTAGTAAAAATATAACTTTTCAAACGTTATATTTTTACTAATACTTTTTACATAATTATAAATTTATAATTATTTTTCAAAGTAGATATTTCAATTTACATATTTGTAAAAAAAAATCAAAATAAAATCTTTGAAAGAATTGAAAAATGTTTTTTAAGGTAAGAAATCGAACCCGAAACGATACATTTTTTGGTTAATAATATATCTATTCAAACGATGATATAAATACACATGTATCTATAAATGTCAGTTGATTGAAAATGTATTATCTGAATTCGCGACATTAATTTATTCTGGTCATCTGAATTTTTAGATTTGTGATGTCTAGAAAAACAGGTGAGAGAAACCTATTTTTCTGCGCGAAGAAACAGTTCCGCTAGAGTTGTATAGAGATTGAATCAAAAAAGTGTGTGGATAAATAATATATGACCGAATAAGGAATAAGGACATCAGGAAATAATTGATTTTAAAAGAAGAAGCAGTGATTAGGATAAACAAAGGAGCGTTGAGGAGGCTTGGCCACCTCACAAGAATGAATGACAAAGAAATTACAAAAAATATCTGTTCGAGTTGTATAGAAGGTACGAGAAGTATGGAAAGACAGAAAAACGTAGTATGACTAAATTAATCGAATTCTGAAACAGGGGAGGGTGAAAAGTATTTGTAATAGGATAGTTAGCATTACAAGAAGCGAAATATGTGTGCCAGGAAAGAAAGAAGTAGAGATCAGTTGTCTCTGCCTACCCCAATAGAAACATGGTGTGGTGGTGTAGATGGACGAATAAAAAGTTGTTAAAATAGGTAAGTATGCATAAGTCGAGGTGTTTGTAAATGGTAAAAACCAAATGTGTGTACTTGGATAGAATAAAGAGGATATCCATTATCTCTGCTATTTAAATAGGGGCATGGCGTGATGATGATGATGAATGAAGAAACTAGAAAATAATAAGAAACTTGAGTTTTTCACTTCTAAATTAATCAGCCGATTACATTCTGTTTGCTTATTTAATTAGTTATATTGACAACATTAAGATAAAGCTCAATTCGGTGGATATAAAACAGACGTTCGATAGAAAGATAGCAGACATGGCGTTTCTTTGACTAAGCAAGAACTATGTTTGAAAGTAATTAATATATTATTTTTTATTTTATTCTTTGTGAATATAAATTAAATTATATAATACACGATATATACATCATTTTCTTGAGTGCTACATACCACTAGGGTCCAGATATTTCTTGAGTGCTACATACCACTAGGGTCCAGATATTTCTTGAGTGCTACATACCACTAGGTCCAGATATTTCTTGAGTGCTACATACTACTAGGGTCCAGATATTTCCGGACTGAATAAGTTAACACGAAGTGACGAAGAAGTGATTTCCGAAGTGGTACACCATTTTAAGAACAAAACTTATTTACTTCAATATATTTTTTTAGAAAGTTGAGAAAAAAATATTCAACTTTCTAAAAAAATATATTGAACTACAGGGAAAAAAACTATACCGAAAAAAAAATTTCGTTTAATTTCACCTTTTTTTTATTTCCTAGGGCCGGAATCTTTAAAACCTTACTACGTACCATATATTTATTACTCTTCAGATAGGTGTTTTTCATATGAAAAAAACATTGGAATTTTCGATAAACTATATACTAATATATATAATTCTTCTGTACCTTCTGAATTATATGTACACCGAAGATGGACTGCGAGTAGCAGAGGAATGTGACGCCTTACCAATAACATATGATGCAAATTTAAACGATTTTCATTGTGATTAAATAATAACAAACAAAGAAAAAACTTAATTAATTTCCATGACAGTCATATTTTTTATTAATGTAAAAAAAGTAAAGTATTGAAATAAATGTTGAATCTTAATACTAAAAGAAATAAATTTTGTTTTGTTTTTATCTTAATGCGAGTTGATGAACAATGTTTTTCGTCAATCCCTGAGGTGTATAAATGAACAAACTTGATGGTTTACCAACGCGAGAGCACGCAACATATAATTGGCCATGTGAAAAGCACGGATTTTCTAGATCCAACCCACAAATTGACATTGTTTGCCCTTGTGGCTTATTAATAGTCATTGCGAATGCCAAGCGAATTGGAAATTGCAGGCGTCTGATTGGAATGGGCGAGTCTGAAGGGATCATTGGGATCCGTGGCAGGAGAACAACTTCACATTGAAACTTGCTGTTCAAAATGGTAGCTTCAAGAACATTTCCCATGATTTTTTATGACCAACCGCATGCCATTGCATATCTTAGGTGCAATTAAATTACGAAGCAAAATGATTGGTGAACCAATTTTTAATCGCAAATTATGTGTTGTTCATTCCCGGTAAATCCAGTGAATTCAAGAATTCAACAGGATAGTTGACTGCTTCGTCGGGATCGACAACAGTGTCGATAGATTTGAACGACATCTCATTGCCAGGCAATGACTGTTGTATTTTAAAATTAATAGCGTCCACATCGATATTGTCTGCACCACGTTATCTCTGTGTTGAATCCGTATATCTCGACGTTCATATGCGTCGACAACCATAACTACTGCAACTTCATTAACGGTTGGTGCATTGTATCGGCCCGCGTGCTCTCCAGATGGTACTTTGTCTGCTTTGATGACGATCATGTAGTTGTCGTTTTGTGAAACGTTATTGAACAACTGGACCGACTGGTTGTGATTTCTCAAAAACGGTTCCAAAGTCGCCACAATTTCTCGCTCCTCCATCTGCTCGATGTGGTTGTATTGGCAGCGTGTGTTTATTTGTTGCTCCTTATCGCCCATGAAGTAGATTTGCAAGAATTTTGGACCGGCATCAGGCATTGAGATAAAAGAACCAATTTGATGATACACTTGGCCCTGAATCTTAAACGTTGATTAAAAATTGAGACCATCCTCATTCTGAACGATTTTTGTTGCTCCAAATGATGACATTTGGAAGCAAGAATTGAATTTACGAATTTTACGCAGAAACAATTATGATTGAGGTGTGGCTCCAGCCAATAGTGTTTTCAATGGTTGTGGCGAAGAATTCAATGGTGGCAGTACAACTTTTCCAGACGCGCAGCATAAACCGGCCGATTCACTTTTGTATTTGAATGCATGGAAGTGTTGGCATTCTTTGTCCATAGCGCCGATGACAATTTGTGAATGTGACGAATAGAGAAGTGATGCACGTGTCAATGCGCGATGTACTTGCAGGCGCTGTCGTTCATGTGCTCTGTGTGCGTCGGTGGCTCGTTGACGCGCCTGTCTTTGTCTCTGCATTTGCTCGAAGGCGTTCATCTTGACTTTCATTTGCACGTGTGTTTGCAACCAGGTCTCTTAAATTTGCATTTTCCGTCAATTGATCTTCTACCGTTCTCTTTAACCGACGGGTGTGGACTATTTGTGAATTCTGTGTACGTCGACCAATATTTTCTCCTCGTCCACGAAGACGTGGCATTGTTCTTTAAGAAACACACAACACATAAATATAAGTAACTTATATTTGAATTTTATAGATGTTATAATTTATTGAACCAACTTACATGTTATTTATTTTCAATGAGCCGTTTAACACTGCGTAAATTATATAGAATCATCGACACAAATAAGCACTTAAAATAAATATTTGCAGGTTAGATTGATTGTCATTGAATGCACATGTATGTAATTTAAATTTATTGAAGATCATGTAAGATATTCACTTCAACACTGCACCTTACACACTTGCACAATGTATGTGTTTAAGTACACTTCATTTATGATTTAAAACGTTATTTCAATATGTTTTGTCGATGAATAATACACTTAATATTCACGTAATTGTGATACATGGAATATCGAAACACAGCGAACAGAAATTGAAATGTCAAAACAACGCCAAGCTACGACGCAAGTGACTTGCGCATGTATTGGATGCGTACGTCAAATACCACAGAATTTGACATCAGCGCCACCTATGGTACACAAACATAACTATGAATTATTCTCAGAAGGTCAATTATTCATGAACTTCTCAGAAGGTTTTAACGGTCAATTATTCATGAACTTATGATTTTTTTCATTTTAAAAAATATGAGGTTGGTGGAAGAGGGGGGGGGGGTGAAATTTTGGGGTTATATGTTCTGATATACGAAAAATGTTTAAAAAAAAATTTTAAAAAAATTTTCGCCAAAAAATAAAGAATAACTTTTCCAAGAAGCCGATCGCAGCATCACCTACCGGGTCCAATTGTAAATCGAAACCATTCAGGGACCCACTCAAACACACGCAAAAAAATGGCAAAATTCAATGTATTTGACATTTTACAATTTTTCATTATGTATCTAATACACAATGACAAATTATTTTTCATAATATTGTCTATTTTTCAAAATGTAGTATAGAATAATTATTACAACTAAATAATTTTTCAATGGTCCCCCAGCGCCTGGTGCCAACTGTTGAAAACTGCGTAGTGTGCTTTGTACACACCATGGCCGCACCAAATTAGTCATAGACAAAGAAAAATTACCCTTATGCGCGTCGCTGAAGACTCATGCGATTGCGTTATACTGCATTTGCACGCGTTAAATCACGTTCACTCGTCCGTCATTACTGTCGTGTGCAGAGCTGTCACTATTTTAACAACACAAAGTTAAATGAACATGTTTCTACCATTAATGATAATTACTATTAATTGTGTTGCTGAATTGTGTGTAGTTAGCGTTCTTCGTGTGATATACATTTAATTTTATACCCCTTTAAATATGGATAATTTTTTACGTGGAAAAGATCCGTCTTCACGTACAGATGATGAAGAACCCAGCACAAGTGTTACAAAAAAACTCTTGTATTAATTAAAAATGATAAGTGGTCATGCTTAAAAGGTCTTGACCAAGAACTTCGGGTTGCGCTGTCAAAAATCGAGCCGAATATAAAACGTTTGTGTTCATTAAAACAAGCGCAGGTATCACATTAATTAATTATTATTTTATAATAATTATTAAGATTGCGTAAAAATAAATATGTTATAGTTTTATTTACGTATACTTTTCAAATAAAAAACAAAAAATATTGTAAAATTTGTGTATCAATTTAATACCTATATATTTTAGCTTTTGGTGTGCCGCGGAATTCTAGGAAGAATTTTGGTGTGTCGTAGGTGAGAAAAGGTTGCGGAGCATTGCTGTATACGACGAAAGTTCAATACATACGATATAATTATTTTTAATATTCCAGTGTAAAACATATTTTTTTAATAATTTAATAAGTTTTGACCTTTTTTGTTATTTTTTTGACTCTGTAAAAATTCATTTGAATTTTTCTCGTGTACGTCAATGGGATTTAAAAAATCTATTTATTATATTTTTGAGAGATTTATCAAAAATGTTACAGTGAAAACCAAACATTCTATTCGGTTAAATAATAATTTAGATTCGTGCAAGATAATTGCAAGATAATTGAAAACATTCAAGATAATTGAAAACATTATTCTTTTCTGATTTGGTGAATAAAAAATTATATTTAATTATCGAATGAATTTATCTCTTTCAACCAGTGAATGTAATCTAAAGTCTCATCCTCAGGGAAGCAGCGCGCCGCAACGAAGATATGTTATAATAAATGAGAGAGTCCCACTCGAGCATTGCCAAACAATGGTCAAAAGAATATCGATGATGAAAGGAAGCATTTTGTGTTAATCTGAATTTAGAAAGGCGCTTCCTACCAAGCCTCCTCCGCTGGTACCTCGCGCCCCTATTCGGCTTAACTTAAGGCAATTTTTTTAACCACAGCAGGTTTTTACTTGAAACATATGTTTTCTCTTTTATTTATTTTACATTTAAAACAGGTTTAACCCAATGACATCAAATAAGAAGAAATAAAAATTGCAAGTTTAAATATAATGCAATGATAAAGAAACAATGTTACTCATGCTTCATAGAGTATAAAAATGTATATAAAATGCATAAAAAAGTTTATAGATTCTTCTATCGTTAAATGAATAATATCTAAGCAAAATGTGGGATAGAACTATGTGTAAAATCCACACTCTTTGTAATAAAGGTGTCGCAGAAATATTTTTTAGAGTCGTTCAATTGTCATGGAATTCTGGATTCTTCACGGGTCCCAAATTATTTAGCCACACTCTAATCTACTGCGTATCTATGAACTTTAAATACATTTTATAACAGAGCCATTTTGTATATAAATAGTTGTAAATCTGTTTTTGAAAATGTATTTTATCAGTCTAAACGAGGTTGGAGCTGCGTGTTAGGAGAAACGATTCCTAATGGAACTAGATAAGGTAAAAGTGAAGAGCTTAAAAAATAATATTTTAATTGCAGTAAGAAGATAGCTCAGAATATATTTTTGTTGCAAGAATCGGCTATTAAATTAGATCGATTGTAGCAAAATCATTAAATTTTATGTAACAAAAACCATCAATCAAATTATTTTTTCCAATCATCAATATACGTTAAGAACGTTTGTAATCTAGAATCATATATACGTGTATTTTCATTCATTTGAAACCACCGGATGAGAAACCAAATAACTCTTAAAACAACATATTTTATTTATCAAATTATTTAAAGAATCATTTACTTATTGAAATATATTTCAATAACATGATGACCTTCCTGACCTGCTATCAGGGAACGGGGGTTAAGTTCGATTTACGACGGTGATCAAAAAATGTGTCCGTGTATGTTTTCTTCAAATACAGTATATATTTTTTTGCTTTGAAATAAAGCACTAATGTAACAAATATCTCGACAGATTGTATCTTACACAAAGAAAGTGTAATACAATACAATATTTTTCTTATCATATAGAAAATATATGTGAAATATTCTAGACGAAATTACTAGTACACGAATCTACTGAAAAAAATGTTCGAGAAAAGTAACCACTGACATTATTTTATTTTCCCGTAGCGTCCTTTCCGAATACTGTCGAAAGCGAACCCAGTTATCCGAAGTTTTCCGAGCAATTTCCCGAGCGGCACCGAAGCCCGCAGGTCGTATCACGTTCGACATTGTTCGACCAGGCTGTTTTGTGCGCGCGCGTTTCCTAGCAATGGATTTTTCCCGTTGCTCTCTAGTGGGTAGCCAAAATTATTTGGTTACCTGAATACGGTTCGCGCGTTCGGCCATTAACTGTTGAGCTTCGTGCCTAGTGCGATTACAATTATTAAGTTGGTCAGTATCTTGCACGCACCTAGTTCGCTTTTCTTTCTTGCATTGTTAGCACCGCTCCAGATGCATATTTATCTATCAAAACTGTGTATGTTCCCCTATAAAAACATCAATTTGTTTGTGTTTGAAAACAAAATTATTTGTTTTGATTTTTTACTTGACTGATTGATGTATTTCAGTGAAGCTCGATGATTAAGATGAAAGTAAATTAATTATCGAGTTTGAGAGCATGACCGTTAAGTAAACATAGCAGTTGGTCTTGCGGTAGCAACTGGACGGAGGCTCGTTTTTCTAATTTAGTTTTAGCTTGTGTTTTTAGCAATGAAAGTAAACTTTTGTATTTCTTAACTAATTGTTTTCTTAGTTATTTTTTAAATTCGTGAAATGCGAGACATGTTTTTCTTTATTTTTCAACTTTCTTTCTTTTATGTTTGTATACACGGAATGTATTTAATAAATAAGTAAATGTGGGTGTAAATGTTTTATTATTACGATAAAAATGCTCAGTTTATTTTAGAATACACCTATGTACCTAACAATAATGTAAATATTTACCCCGGGCTTTAATAGAGCTTACAATATCTGTGCAGCTGATGCGAGTGTTGTCTTGCTATAAATATTTACATATACTCGTCGTATATTATACCTTGCCTCATTATTCGGCTCTTAAATATCTATTTAACATTCATATTTATGAAATCATAAGTTCTTCCAATAAGCATCTCTTCGATTATTTATATATATATATATATATATATATATATATATATATATATATATATATATATATATATATATATATATATATATATATATATATATATATATATATATATATATATATATATGTGTATATATAATATATATATATATATATATATATATATATATATATATATATATATATATATATATATATATATATATATATATATATATATATATATATATATATATATATATATATATATATATATATATATATATATATATATATATATATATATATATATATATATATATATATATATATATATATATATATATATATATATATATATATATATATATATATATATATATATATTTTTATTTTTTTTTTATTTTTTTATTTTTATTAAACTTTCTAAAAATGGTATAATATAAGTCTTTGTAATTGAACAACAATTTGTTAGTCATTTATTTTTACATTATTGGGTTGTTGAGATATATTTCGAATAAACTGAGATATGAAGTTTCCACAAAACCACAGATTATACGAGTTCACGACTTGTTTACAAAACCATTTCAACAAAGTTATTTGCTTAAAATTCTAACATGTTACCAAAGTACACCTTCCTTAGCATATTTTAATGCACCTTAGTATAGATAACAAAATAATATTTGTTGTACTTTTCACCTACCAGTACAACTAACCTTTTCGATTTTCCTATGTATGCAGAATATGTTTAAGTACATATAGTAACACTTTTTGCTTTGCATGCACCTACACACTCGGACATACTCGTACTTATTTATTATTATCTTTTTCTCGTGTTATTTATACTTAATTTGATTTTTTTCTTTCTATGTGATATTTTAATAGATTTTAAATAATTTTTAATAGATTTTAAAACTTACTTATAATATATAAATAGTATAAATGATATTTCACTATATTCTGTTAAATTTCTGAGAGTCAAAATAATTTTGCTTAAGCTCATTAAGGATTTTAAAAGTTGTTTTAAGTTTCCTGAAAAAGCATTGCTTTTTTTAAAAATCGAACGAGATATCAAACTCAATACGACAATTTTTTTTACTTGATGCAATATCATTTCGTTTGCAACTCAAAATTCTTAATATTATATGATTTACTAAAAAAAACTCAAATTTCATAGGGAACTACCAAAGTTAGGGCAAAAATTGATTTTACTAGAAATGAAAAATCGAGATAAAGTTTACGAAATCTTTATGAAATTAAATTCATAAATCAAAAATAAAATTATTATGTTTAATCATAATCTGAATTCAAAAACTTGACACCCGAAAGAGTAGAGTCGTTTTCTGCCAATTCAACATCGAACTCGTCTTAGCTGTCACTGCTACTATCATTTACATTTATGACGAAGTCTTCCATATCGCCATATAGTGTATTACCTTGGTCATAGTATTTTTTTTCTACATGTTGGCAACAACTTCTTCAATTTTCAGTGGTTATGACACTGAATGCATGTTCGGCGAGCTCTTTTAATTGCTACCACTCCCAGTATTTTTTAGCGACTTTCCGTTTAGCCAAAAGCCCATATCAGTTCTATAGGATTTAAGTCACAGTGGTAAGGTGGAAGCCTAACTACAATGTGACCATGTTCTCCTAGAATTGTTTATTTCATATATGGACTCCAACTTATGTTTTTTTACCAACATTAATAGGGAGGGCTTCCGTAAAGATGGATCTAAGGATATATTGTTTTCTAGCAACCATAATTTTATTTAGTTTATTTTCGACGCTGAAGATGGTGCTTTGTTTTTAATATTATTGTGGTAAGGTGCATTATCCATTACAATTATGGATGCTTCCGATAAATTGGGAATAAGTTTTTCTATCACCCATTTTTAAAAATTGTGTGCATTCATTTCAGAGTGATAGTCTTCCTTCTTATTATTTCCACTGAATATGAGGGCATTAGGTACGAAACCGTTTTCACTTCCTGCATGCACAATGACCCATATTTTACTCTTGGCAATATCATGCTGCACTCCATTCACATCCACTGAATGCCAACATTTTTGTATTTATACGACGAATGTATATAACTTTCATTTAAATACACGATAATTTTTCTCAATTCTTTAGGCAAATTTTTGTTGTCCATTATAACTTTTAAATAAGCCTCCCTTTTAGCTGCAATATTTGCCTTTTTCACGAGGGACCTACGGTTTGACGTGCATTTTTTGTATACGAAACCGATTGAAAATAATATTTTTATTAAATACTCATGGCTACCATCAAAAGAACCGTCGAGCGCCTCAAAATAGCTATCAACCGCAGATTCCATCTCTTCATTGTTGGCCAATCTTTTACCACCGAGCCATTTTTTCAAGTTTGGAAAAAGAAAATAATCCAAGGGGGCTAAATCTGGAGAATAGGGTGCGTGAGGAAGCAATTCGAACTTTAATTCATTGATTTTGGCCACCGCGATAACGGATGTGTGAACTGGTGCATTGTCTTGATGAAACAACACTTTCTTTTCGCCAAATGCGGCGTACAGCACTTTTTGAATATGCGATGAACATCACTTTCAGTCAATATGCGATGTACAGCACTTTTTGAAATGTCTACCATGTCTGCTAGCTCGCGCACTTTCAATCGACGGTCATCCAATACCATTTTGTGGATTTTCTTTACCATTTCTGGCGTGGTCATCTCATTTGGTAGACCACTGCGATGTTCGTCTTGGCAGCTCGTACGGCCTCGTTTAAACTCTGCCACCCAATATTTTACTGTTGTAAACGAATGAGCAGACTCCCTGCTAGAATCTAGCTCGGCTTCGATATTGGTTGGACTTAGACCTTTCAAATGAAAGTATTGTATCACATAACGATGACCATTTTTTCCATGTTTACAAATTCACTGAGATCGTTCACTATTGATGGCTGCCAAACAAATACTAAACAACGTAGCGTCTTAAAACTTGAAACTGAAGCTTTATAAGTTTAGTACTTTCTACCATAGTAATTTTTTAAAGCAACAACCGCCATCTATACGTCAGGTCGGGTACTTCTGGGACCACCCTAGTATGTCGAAATCGTCCAATTCTCTTTTAGGGCGACCCTTTCTTTTCTGTCTGGAGTTGTGCATTTTCCTCCATTTTCTTCGTATTCTTTAATACATCGTCTAATTGCACTTTTTGATTTACCTGTAAATAAAAAAAAATGCTGATATATTATAAATAATAATTTATTAAATAATATTTATAAAACAATCCATTAAATAACACGACATATTCGTGTTATATTATGGTAACATAACCTTTATGTTCGTAATACTCGTATAACTTTTATGGTGAAAATATAAATCTCAAAAATTTTCACAAAAATGTGGGTTACACCACTTGTACATGTACCAAGTCCATATTTGTCAACACACCTGTCAAACTACATATAAACAATAACCTCATCAATGATAACTTTTTAACAAAAATCAGTGTTAAAAAGTTATCATTGATGAGGTTGTACTGTATACAACGAAAGTGTAATGCAATACAATATCAAGTGCCGTAAATTTTGCAAAGACAATATCAGATAATAGTTGAGGTTCAGAATGATGGTTCAAGATATGTAAAGGATATACGAGTAGTATTGCATATCTGTATCATATATTTCATTTTATACGGGCATGCAATTTAATCTGTCAAGTATTGTGAAATATTTAAGGTGACCGTGAGTTTTATAGAAATTTATTATAGAAAGTTGATTAAGGAATGAATTTACGTCAATGTCAATCACTTATATAAAACGATTTTTCGAATTCAATCAGTGGTTGAAAATCATTTTTGTTATTGACAAAAGTGACATTCGATACTCAGAAATTGATTACAGACAGAAACGCGAATGAGATGTTTTCTGGTGAAATTTCATTTGAAATTTCTTATCTTCGTTATATTTTTAGACTTTTATATTTCAAAGTTTTCCAACCAATATTTTAAAAGAAAAAACAAATTTCACAGAGTTGTTTTTCTACTAACAATTTTCTTTTTAAACATGGAGGTCACATTATTTATAATAATATTCATATTACTTTTTATGAAAGCGTAAAATATGTAAAAAAAATAATTGTATTGTTTTACACTTTTGTTGTACACAATACAACCAGCATATTTTCCAGCCAACCAGAAAAGTGTTTAAACATACTTTAAATGAAAACCTGACATATGCCCTTTTGGGAAAAATATATTACCAACGGGAATCGAACCCACAACCCTGAGCGGAAGACATACGGCTTACCAATTTGTCAATGAAGGTCGTCTATAATAATTTCACAGTCTTGCGATTAATAAATCTTTTGTAAACGTTTTTGCTCTCAATTTCGTATTTTTGGGTTTAGAAATAAAAAACACAATCAAGGACATAGACAACACATAGTTTTTTCACAAAATTTAAAAAATATTAGTAATACTATACAAAGTAGGATACTGGTAGCTTACAGCATTCATAAGCCAATGCTCATAAGGAAAATAACGGTAATCTTATAGTTTTTACACTTAGTTTATCAAGTGTTTGTCATAGAAAATATTTTATTATATTTAATCATTTTTACCTGTTAAATTAAAAACGCTACATTCAGTTAGATAATAGGTTAATGCGACTTGTAGAAAAATTATATCTAATAGATAAAAACTGGGATCAGTTTTGGATTCAGTACCAAAAACTTTAAATGTATTCCAAATTTTAAATTTTTTTTTGAAAAATGAACATTCCTCATAAGTTACAGATTTCAAGAGCGTATGTACGAGTATATTCTACTTTAAATACTTTTTTTCAATATTCAAAATTTCATTTACGTAAATTTCACATAAAATTGTAAAAACTTTGAAACCAAATATTTCGTACTTTTATTACGTATATTCTTTAATTAGATATTTAACATATACCTATGTTATTTGTGGTTTTCTGATTTCTTTTAACAAATATTACCCGACTGTTTTGAATGAATTATGGAATGATTATTAGACATTGTACTGTGTAGAGCAAATATAATATTCAAATCCTTTTTGTTCTCAATGTTCATTAAATATTCCATGCTGGGTTCAGCCAGAGTTATTTTCATCCTCTCAGGTGTTAATATTTAATTGAGTATGCCCGGTTTGCCGACGACTAGTTAATTCAATTTATTAATCCTTTATTTCTCAAAAAACCCAATTTTAACAGAAAGGATAATTTGAGAGATTTATAGTTAAAAAAATGTTTGCAAAGCATAAGTTTATTGTAACATGTCGCTTATTTTAAGTGATTTAATAAAATGATTTATAGTATCGTTTCGAAAGTTCAACTTACAAATTTTATCTCAGTATCGCTTGAAGGCTATTGGAAATGCGCGTTGTTACTTAGAAATTTCTTACAATGAATAATTTTCAAAAATATATTGTGTATATTTAATTATTGTTTTATTTGTTCAACACTCAATTAATTTTAATATAGCTTATTTTAATTTATTGTATTAATTTGTACTTTCTTATTTTTACAATAAAATATATTAACCACTCACCTGCCTGATACAGCTTACGACCTAATTATATGTGAACGGTATATAAATAACTTAAATATTTTCAAAGTTTTAAACTGGTCTATGATTTATGCGTGATACTCTTGAGTTCAAAATTTATGTTCAAAAGTATTCCAATGTATAGAATTAAAATTAGATTAACAAGAACCTAATTCAAAAATAAAATAGTAATATAACTGAAGTATTTAAAAAAATGCAAAGAAATTAATATGGTGGAGACATAACGTTTTGTAAAAATATGCAAAATTTGTTTTAGGTTTTCGAGGAAACCTAGATCAGGGCTTTCGTTGTATTTAATTTACTTAAAAACTGAAGGAACTGCAAAGATAAAACCTTGTGCACAGCTAGTGCTCAGTGCTACTCGTAGGAAGGAAGCTAGCGCTAGGAAGGATAAAACCTTGTGCACAGCTGGTGCTTAGTGCTACTGGTAGGAAGGAAGCTAGCGCTAGGAAGGATCAAGGTTTGATTGAGTCAAGTGTTATACTCTTACTTAATCTTATTACGAGTACATATCATTTGTATCTTTTAACAATTGAAAGTCAATCCTACGACTGCGACTGCGACTACGTTTTTAGTCACACGAAAAATCATTTTAATTTTTACATTTTGACATTAATAAAATCGGTTTGTTTAAATTTGTGTTATATACAGTAAAACGTGAAACAACCTTTTTTAACATTCAAAATAAATTTATATAGTCAGAACTTCATTAAGCGTTTTAATTTTGATAGGAACAAAATTCAGCAAATTTTTAATCCTTATGAATCAATTGTTTAAATCAATGTGTAAAAATCATATCACAAAATTGGTGATGTCAATAATTTGAAGTATTTCATAATTAAATCTATATATTTTTAATAATATTCCATTTCACATGTTCACTACAACAATAATACTAATAATATAGGACAATTTTTATACTGCCATTTGTGAAACAAACTTTGAGCCTTCAAGGGCGCTTATGTATTGCGGGAAAATATCCAAAATCAAACTGTCTTAGTATTTTTAAACCTTAATGACCTTTTAAATACCTCTTGTTGAAGAAATAATATAAAATCTTCGTAATGAAATATTCTTTAATTTACTAAACAAAAAATCAACATGTTTTCCCCTCATAGCCGTTTGACCGCAAAGAATCGTGCTACCTCATGATAACTGCAATTTTTCACAACACCGCTTCCTTCATCCCTACACACTGTAGTTTTGCAAGCACTTGTTAAAGGAAATCATATTGCGTTGACTCAGTTGACCCATTGATTCACGGGTTCAGTACCAAAGAGCTTATCCAAATACTGAAGCGTTAGGAGAAGTTTAAATCAGATCTGAGAGGTATGTACTCGTAACCGTTGGCAGTCTACGTAATTCCTCCACGATAGACAAAACCCCAACATGCGCCACCAGCTCCACAACTTTATGTTGAAGAAATTATAATTACCGATTACGAAATCAAAACAACATTACGTATAATTTTAATTAGCTTAGCTAATACATTCGTAATAGTTCAAGCAATTTAGGGTGACGTGGGTGGGAAATGTTACCTAATCAAGTAAGTATCGCTCAAGAAAAGCTTTTACCTCAACCACGATCCAACTTCTTAATTATGTATATTCAATCAAAATAATATTTTCCTCAAGTAGAAAGCTTGTTACCAAAGTCTTTCATTAAAATATTTTGGTTATCCATTTACTCGTATTGTATTTTAAGTAATTTTCAAACCTTTATTCTGAAAGCTATGTATTTTTCCCACCATGAAAATAAATTAATCTAGACAGGATTATATCAGAGAAACATAAAATGATTTACTGAAATTATTGTTTGCGATAAAACAGAACGTTTAAATTTATTTTCTCTTTATAATATGAGACTTTTATATTTTTAATATTTAGATTGTCATGTTAATATTTAGTTCCTCTTAAAATCCCTTAATTCAATTTTCCAGTGGTATTCTCCGTTTCATCATTAGATTCATCAATAGATTCTCCAATATATTAACATGTGTTTGTCTGATATTAAAAAAGAATGTATTTCCTTTCGAAATAAAACAATGAATAATATTTATGGATTGGAAAACAAAACAATAAGCATTAAATCAGTAGCAGCTTGTGCCTTTAAAATAAGTGGTGGTGGTGGTGGTTCACTACGAGAAAATACGAACATATTTGTTTTGTAACCTTTTTGTTCTATTGCGCAAAAACAATAAGCATTAAATCAGTAGCAGCTTGTGCCTTTAAAATAAGTGGTGGTGGTGGTGGTGGTGGTTCACTACGAGAAAACAATAAGCATTAAATCAGTAGCAGTAGCAGCTTGTGCCTTTAAAATAAGTGGTGGTGGTGGTGGTTCACTACGAGAAAACAATAAGCATTAAATCAGTAGCAGCTTGTGCCTTTAAAATAAGTGGTGGTGGTGGTGGTGGTGGTTCACTACGAGAAAATACGAACATATTTGTTTTGTAACCTTTTTGTTCTATTGCGCAAAAACCTCAATTGCTCTTAAATCTTTCGAGTTCGATCCAAAAAGGATATAGCACTTTTTAACGTTACTATATATTATATTACCAATTCAAATTATTCTAAACTAACTTATTCATTTTGAGGTCTAAAACATTTCTCATTATTTAATGACATATTTGGAATACAGCGTGTTATTTTTTTAAATTGTATTGTATTTTCGTTGTATACAGTACAACCTGGCGGGTTTGTTGACATGTGGCAATCTCTTCCAACCAACCAAAAATAATTTAAGTGACCTTAAGTTTAAACCACACTGGAATTCTTATTAAAAAAACCGGGTTCCAGCGGGATTTGAACACACAACCTCCGGGCTGGGAGACAGGTGTCTTTTCAACTAAGTCACGGAGGTCGACAAAAATTGTACATATTTCGAAAATTATTTGAAGGTCGTTAATTACATATAACAATAAAACATTTTTAACGTTCGATTGATCCAAAAGTTACACATCAGAATAGTTTAATTGATAAACTAAAATTTGCATGATCAAGTTGAAACGTGAAAAATATTAATTTACAAAATACGAAAAATTAAACTCATCACGGAGTCAAATATAATATCAAAACTATACTTATTACCTGAGAATAGTCTTAAAAAATAAATTCCGACCAAGTTCATGTTTTATGCAATAGTTATTCAATTCGTGCGTTCTAAAATAATTGAATTAAATTTGATCATTGAAAAAGAAGGTTGGCATTTCTTTGAATCAAGATTTTTTGAAAAACTTACGAGATTGAATTGAATTGAAGCAAATAATTAGACGTGTAAAATGAATATTGAAATAAAGGATCTTGCCGTCTTATTTCCAGTTCTCATTTCAAATTCCGAGAGTTGATCTAATAATACATAAATTAATACGGCACTGTGTACCACCAATTCAGATTTCCCTTGTCCGTATGTATTTTCCACAAAGCCAGCGATACTCAACAGAAGGCATACTACGAGTACAATGAATCCACAGATATACCACGGGGGCTAGTCAATATTAAATGTTGCTCATATTTATTAATACTGTTTTATTTATGGTTAATTCATAAAATTGCTTCTCAACTTGGAAAACAATTTCCCTCCTTCCTGTGACAAAACACTACCCTACTCGGCGGCTACCCTATTCTCACTTCGGTATGACTGTAGTCAAGATTAAGATTCTGTCTATGTACTGTGTGCCACTCAAGTCTTTAAGACACTACTGAAAAAAAATATCTAAGTATTAAATTTACTTTTTTCTTTTATTCAAAATCTATAAATTATATCTATGATATAACCGTTTTTCTTCATATAATTATTTATAAAGCGGTACTTTCGGAATATAAACTATTTTTTTTGAGAAAAAGAATGTTCAAATGTTTTATGAATTAAAGCGTCTGTATACGAGAACACATTTTCTAAAAATGTTGATTTTCAGTCATCTATTAATTATATTGTCAGGTCTAAGAAACTGAATATATTGTTAACCGCAATTCCTGTCGTAAATCTTATATTTTAGTTAACAGAGTTCATAAATATCAAGAAAATGTTCAAATATCATCAAACGCATGAGTTCTTTAAAAGCGTTTTGGCTTAGATCATTTTTAGGTATTTGGTCCTTTACAAAGTCCATAAAAATATTTGCTAATAAAGAGCTTGTGCTAAGTTCCATTTTTAAAACCACCTTCTTGTAAGAATACATTTTATAGAAATTTCAAATAATTTTTAAATTTTTTTCCGTTTGTATTGAAATGTATGTATGATTTAATATCGTTCATGTAAAGACGTTGATGTGTATTTGATTGTCTATATCCATGTTAGATATTCTGTAATTGTTCTAATTAAAATACAATATATAAATCGTGGTTTTAACTTAAATTACTATAATTGAAGAAAACTTATTTGTCAAATATTTGGGAAGAAATGCATGCTCTGAGAAAAATACATAGGTTGACAATTTATGGACATGTATAACGAATGATTGAAGAAAGACTTATTAAATAAATATATAGTGCAAATGTGAGTGAAAGGCGAGGTTGAGGAAGACCAAGAAAATTGTGTTAGGATTAAGTGAATGATATTTTGAAATAATGTAACATAGAAAGTCTGAGAAATTGTAGGAGTTGTATGATAAAGTGTATGGATGTAACAGGTGAAGGATGAACGAGATAGCAAAGTCTGGTTCTATGTTCCCTCTGTCTACCCCGACAAGGAAATGGCGTCATGGTATATATGTATGCATTATATTATATTATATTATATTATATACATATAAGATGGATTTCATTTATAAAATGGTAATCAGTCTTCATTTTGGAAAGTTCTTGATATTTGAATTTAAAAAGAAGTATTTAAGTCTGTTTCGAATAGTTAATTGCTAGCTGCGGTCATTGTTGCTTATCCGCACTCTTAGTATTACGGACATGTACGACAAACCGCAAATGACGTACCTACTCCAGTGACTAATCACGAAGGTTCAATAAATAGCCCGGTCTCACTTTTCAATATGCCATACAACAAGCATAAATGTGGCAACTAACCAAAAGTAAAGGTTTTTTCAACATGCTGTGGGTTTTTTTAAACAAACCCTGACATTAGGAGACACCAATTTTTCGTAATAATCTAAATGTTTGGACGGATTTGGTGGATTGTATTGTAGATTTGTGATTAACTATTAACATTCTGGTTTCAATATTTTACTTTCAAACTTTATTCCACCTGAATTGATTTAGTGGAGCTTATGAGCCGCTTGAGGGGATACTTTATAGCGAAAGAGTGCTGTACAAATCATCTATTTATTTTATTATTACCAGTGATCATGATGAGGAGAGTACCATACGAAAGTGATCATGATGAGGAGAGTACCATACGAAAGTGATCATGATGAGGAGAGTACCATACGAAAGTGATCATGATGAGGAGAGTACCATACGAAAGTGATCATGATGAGGAGAGTACCATACGAAAGTGATCATGATGAGGAGAGTACCATACGAAAGTGATCATGATGAGGAGAATACCATACGAAAGAAGAATCTATTAGATTACCGATTTGTAAAGCTTTGCATACGATAACTTTTTGACTTCCTGACGACCTCCGTGGTCTAGTTGGAAGAATGCTTGACTTTCAATCCGATAGAATCATAAAAGTCTTATTAACTTATTTTTGTTGGATGGAAGACATTACGAATTAATGTCAACATGTACAATGGATGGAAGTAAAACGTGGACATAGAAACTACAGTGGAAATGCGTGCCTTAAAAATAATATATGGTGCTATGATGGATGATAGAATAAATAATGTAATTGTGAAGGATAAACTCAAGTTAAAAATCTGAGTTTGCCAAAATAGGGTGAAAATAATACATTGAGGCGGTTTATATTATGTGCTAAGTAGGGTGAAAAGTGCATGTTGAGGTGGTTTATGCATGTTGAATGGATTGGTGACGAAATACTGACTTAATACATTTATAATGCAAGCATTAGTGGGAGTTGTGGTACAGAACGACTCGGAAAAGTATGTTTGAATCAGGTGAGGGAAATTTTTTAACACAGGAAAGATGAAGAGTAAAAGAAACACAAGGAGATGTATGAGAAAATGTATGGGTGTTGAAGAGGTGAAGGAAATACGTCGTGATGAGGAATTTTGGCGCTCTATCCTCTCTGCATACCCCAACATGGAAATGGTGTGATGGCATTTATGTATGTTTGTAAGAAATTACCAGAAGGTAATAAATACTGTTTATGGCTGAAATGTAGTTTTTTTTATTTAAAAAAATTCCTTTCCAAGTGTTAATGATTTTTTTCAAGATACTGCAAAAAAAATATTGAAAATCGTTGCCCTAGGCCTTGAGTCTTCCAAACTTGGAGGCAGTTGTATTGCCCGGCCACATTAAATATGAAATAGGGGACTGGTTCATGTTTAATGGACTCAGTGGGAGGGATTCGCGAGATCTTTATTACGAGCAACCAAACTTGGCTGGAAATGAAATGTAATTTCCGAAAGAAATGTTTTTATGATATATTTTTTTGAAAACGTGAGTTGTAGACATTTTTTTGTTTACGATGAATATTAGGGCGGTAATAAGTTGATAATATATGTATGTCATTAATATGTCTCGTGTATTTGCAAAAACCTTTAAAATATTTTGAACAATTTTGAAGGAAAAGTGAAAAATCGATAACTTTTTAATTTGCTGTAAGTATAGAGGTCATTTTTATCTACGTATTTATTATATATTTGATGATTCATTATACGTGGCCTGATTGGTAAAATTATTATCTTCCAGCCTGGGGGCTTCGAGTTGGATTCTCGTTGAAATGAGTTTTTTTTTTAAAGAAATCCAGCCTGTTTTTCAATAGACCTATTTAATATATTGCCGGGCTTATTGCCCTGTGAAGAGATTGTCACATGGCAATAAGCCCGGCAAGTTGACCTGTATACGACGAAAGTGTAATACAATATAATAATCGTCTGTGATTGGTTTATTCGTTTTAGCGGAATTACATAGTATTTAAACTTGTCAGTGTTTTGAGAGATTTTGCAAATAACGATTTGTTTTATTTTCTTACACAAGAAACGTCGCACAATTCAGAAGAGCACAAAACTCATCAATAATCAACAATTTTTTATGAGAGAGATGATTCCTCGGGTAAGAAATATGTTTTATGAGAGAGATGATTCCTCGGGTAAGAAATATGTTTTATGAGAGAGATGATTCCTCGGGTAAGAAATATGTTTTATGGGATAGATGTTTCCTCGGGTAAGAAATATGTTTTATGAGAGAGATGATTCCTCGGGTAAGAAATATGTTTTATGAGAGAGATGATTCCTCGGGTAAGAAATATGTTTTATGAGAGAGATGATTCCTCGGGTAAGAAATATGTTTTATGAGAGAGATGATTCCTCGGATAAGAAATATGTTTTATGAGAGAGATGATTCCTCGGGTAAGAAATATGTTTTATGAGAGAGATGATTCCTCGGATAAGAAATATGTTTTATTAGAGAGATGATTCCTAGGGTAAGAAATATGTTTTATGAGAGAGATGATTCCTAGGGTAAGAAATATGTTTTATGAGAGAGATGATTCCTCGGGTAAGAAATATGTTTTATGAGAGAGATGATTCCTCGGGTAAGAAATATGTTTTATGAGAGAGATGATTCCTCGGGTAAGAAATATGTTTTATGAGAGAGATGATTCCTCGGGTAAGAAATATGTTTTATGGGATAGATGTTTCCTCGGGTAAGAAATATGTTTTATGAGAGAGATGATTCCTCGGGTAAGAAATATGTTTTATGAGAGAGATGATTCCTCGGGTAAGAAATATGTTTTATGAGAGAGATGATTCCTCGGGTAAGAAATATGTTTTATGGGATAGATGTTTCCTCGGGTAAGAAATATGTTTTATGAGAGAGATGATTCCTCGGGTAAGAAATATGTTTTATGAGAGAGATGATTCCTCGGGTAAGAAATATGTTTTATGAGAGAGATGATTCCTCGGGTAAGAAATATGTTTTATAAGAGAGATGATTCCTCGGGTAAGAAATATGATTTATGAGAGAGATGATTCCTCGGGTAAGAAATATGTTTTATGAGAGAGATGATTCCTAGGGTAAGAAATATTTTTTATGAGAGAGATGATTCCTCGGGTAATGAATATGTTTTCATGAGATAATTGAATTCAGAAATAGAAATTATAGCCTTAGATATCAAAGTTCAAGTCTGAAAGTGAACTTGAGATTATTTAAGAACAATGGCGTAATAAAGTTATTAATAAAAGTGTTTTCATGAAAATTGTCTAAAGGAAGATAAAAAAAGATTATCGGGGGGGGGGGGGGGGGATAGAATAATATTAAGTTAATATATTATTGTAATTAACTTTGTCTCTCTGTATTTCTAGTGTTTTATTGGTTTTCTTTCTTCATGGTATGTACAAATAATAAATAAATTAATGCAAAATCTAAATTTCTTAAGATTATTATAAAATGTCTTTCTATTTCAATTTTATAAAAAATTATCTTATTTACGAGTACATTTTACCACGACCTTAAACCTGTTCTTAGGTAGAATCTAAGTTTTAAAAGCATTGCTAAGATGAGGAAAGTTCAAATTGAATTTATTTTGCTGTAATTTTTTCTCTTTGGGGGTGGCGTTTATATGAAATTTTAGCAGCTAAATGTTCATAAAGCAATTTTGAAAAGATACGACTTTTTCAGAAGATTTTCTAGAAAATGAAATTTAAAAAATTCCTCTCAGCTTAAGTGAAATCCGCCCCTTTGGGCCTTATAAAGTTTCGTAATATTACGTTTTAATAACAATATTTTTCGTATTTTGTTAAATAAAACGAATATATTAATACGAATATAAGTGTGATGAAGCTACTATTACATACTAGAGCAGGCTCAAAAGTTTCCCTTAACCGCAATCAAAATATATTAATACGAATACCATATATGTGTGATGAAGCTACTATTACATACTAGAGCAGCCTCATCTTACCTTAGTGGGGTTTTTCTAACCAATTTTCGTAGTCCATTAACAAAAAAATCAGGCAGTTGCTTGAAAACATTGGGAACCGTTTCTAATGCGAATTGTTGGCTTCTGAAATACTATTTCAGTTCCTGAAATGTCCGAACTGGTACCGACATACACGCTTCTAATGTTAAAAAATCGTGTAGAGGATTTTTTAATTTTTTCTGAAATGGCTAATCATTGTCACCGTGAAAATCACACATTTTCTATCGATGACGCCAAATTCTTGCATATCAGTATTAGCGGAAATAAATTGGACAGATTAGAGGCCCTAGAAATATCCAAGTCAGTGCATCGGGATAAACATCTAACAAACACATACGAGTATATTCCCAAGATCTCACGCTGGTTGCTGAAGTAATCTCCTGCTTCCCTCCACCCACAATTCCCAAACCCGATTTTTTACCGTTAGAAACGTCTATATCGGTTCTGGTTAGAACATAATTCAGGCTTGTTTGTTCTCACCTGATGATGGATGAGGTGTGCACCTTGAAACCGATAGTGTTACACCATTTTATAAAGTGGAATAAACAGTGTTTGACTAAACAAATCACAGAAAATGAACATTTGTAAGAGAAATCGTAGTAGTTATTTGAGAAGGTGTAGGGATATAAAAGTGGTGAAGGATGTGTGTTGAAATAGGAAAGTTTGGTGTTCTGCCCTTCTTGCCTACCCCAATAGGGAGATGGCACGATTGTATTTTTTGAAAAAAAATCTTCTAATGTACTAGAAATTACTTTTGTTATTCCACTTATCACACTTAAGTATCGCATCACGTGTCTCTACATATAATTAAGTGTTATTGATGAATAAACAAAGTTATGTCTAGTCGAATATTCTATACAAAATAAGAGCGTTGCGTAGAATTTATGAAAAATAATATATGACAGAATAAAGAATGAGAATATTAGGAAAAATGCGGATTAAAAGAAGTTAGAGTGCTTCAAATAAAGAAGGGAGTATTAGATGATTCGGCCGCTTAAGTTTTGCAAAAATAATCTATACGAGTGAGGACCTTGATAAATATGGCACTTCTAAATGAATAAAATTTTGAAATAGGGAAGAAGTCTTTACAAAATGCATGGCGTGTGAAAAATGAAAAATGTGTGCCAGGATAGAATGAAGTGGACATCTGTTATCTCTGGATACCCAAACAGGGACACGGTATGACGATGAGTATCCTTACATAGAATTCCACAAAGTTCAATCCGTAATATTAGATAACACTTTTTTTATTAGGTATTAATTTATAAAATTTAATATTAAGTGAACATTTAATTAATGTTTCAAGTTATAATTGATCAGTGTATCGCCATTTACAAATAATGCACCTCATGTAAAACTTACAGTATCTGAAACTATACAATACAATTTTCATGAATTGTTAGCCGTGATTATAAAATTACGATGTTGTTATGAGCTATTTGTCAGATTTAAAAATAATAGACTCCAGTCTTGTTTTCACTTACAGTTTGTTAAAATTAAAATTTTTTGGTTGGTAGGAAATAATTATCACATGGCAATAAATCCGCTAGGTCTGTATACAACGAAAGTGTAATGTGTCGGGGGGCGTGGAATAACAGCTGTATTTAAGCTAAACAAGTGTGCGCCCTAGATTCGATTTCTGGAGGATTCAATTCCAGACTGGTTATACTCTTAGACTTTCTTACACCTGAATTTGTTTTTCTGTGGTTTTTATGTTGTGAGCCATAAATTCTTATACCGCTATTAAAACAACACAAAATAGCGCTATATAAAACTCTGCCGAATGAAAGGCTGCAACAGATTAAACCTACATTGATTGGAACATCGATATCCTTGCCATCGGAACCTTGAGTTTTATCTGCCAAAAGTGTGTGCTTGCTGAAGTGCAACAGATTGCACACTATAAACAAATACATGCACAGACATCTTCCATTCACATGTATTTGTTTATAGTGTGCAATCTGTTGCACTTCAGCAAGCACACACTTTTGGCAGATAAAACTCAAGGTTCCGATGGCAAGGATATCGATGTTCCAATCAATGGCTGACAATCACAGTCGATCACGAAGATACAATACAATATACATGTATGTTATTTTCCAAATTATAATTGCTTTAAATTCCATTAAATATAAAAAAATTACATTATTTAACTTTGACTCTGATATACTCGTACGTGATGTCCCAAAAAAATGTATATACAATTTGAATGATTATAAATTAAGTATTTACATGTATTATATTAAGGCATATCTAATATTAAATCTCGAAATTAAAGAAGATAGATTGCAAGTGCTCTGATTGATAGCCGTTCTGGTCCATGCACTGCTGATTACATGAAATCGCAAACATCACGAATCATTTACTTTGGTATTTGGGCGCATTCTCTTTCGATTACTGCTCTCAATTAATTAACTATTGCCGGTTTGTGCCAAAAACTTTATCTCTGATGAGTCTCCAAAACAGTCCATTGGGGTGAGGTCTGAGGATCACGGGGAATATTTAATGCTGCCTCTACGTCCAATCCATCTGTTTGGTTAATTTTGATCAAGATAGGTTCTCACATCACGACGGCAGTCGGGAGGCGCACAATCTTGCTGGAAATAAAAGGCCTCCTCATCACTAAACTCCCCATGAATACGTGGCATGACAAATTCCTGCAGCAAATTCAAGTAAACGGTACGTTGTAAAAGTATGTATGTGTACATTTTTGGGGACACCCTACATAGTGAACCTAGAGTTAGGTAGGAAGGAGCAGGAGCAGGAGAAGGAATGGGAGAAGCTACGAGAGGGGCCGGCAGATTATTTACGAGCATAATGTCACGGGGTGAACGCGCGTGTTGGATGAGCCATGCATAATCAATTTTTTCGTGTTCATTTAATCGTCGTACCTTCGTCTGCTCCGTAAAGAAACCCAGAAATGAACCATTATTTTACAGAAAGCCATAGACTCATTATATCGGAAACTAATAATTTATTTACTTCATTTGTGTTTTTGTCATTTTCTTTGAGAATGATATATTAAACTTTTCATTTAATATTCCAAACGACTTTCTGCTTCTATTCATAGGTAGGTTATACTATTTTAAATATTTTTTTCCCTACTAAGCTAATTTTATTTGCTTCTTTATTTTAAAAAAAACTTCATTTACGCTTTCAATAACATGCTTAATGGCCTACCTGGCATGTTTGTAAGACACCTGATCTCAACATGGGACTTGCGGATTTAATTTCAGCTGATACCCTGTTCAAAATAGGGTTTCAGTTAAGACTTCTTTAAAATCTTTTTGATTGGTTGGGAGAAATTACCACACGACAATAAGCCCGATAAGTTGTACTGGTAATATAATACAATGATCGATGCCAATAAATAAAAATACGTTGGTAGCCGTCGTCTAATGCTTAACATTAATGTTAAGGAAGCAGGCGCCCCAGGTTTCATTCCTGGTGGATTAACTTTTGGACTGATTTTACTCTTCGAACATAATACTTCAGAATTTATGTTTTCTATAGCTTGCAAACTACATTTTATAAATTCTAATAGTGCTATATATAAATTCAAAAACAGTCTTACCGATAGTCTTGAAACTTTGATCTCCTTGGAACTTAGAGGTTTAATCTGTCAAAAATGTGTGCTTGCTGAAGTGCAACACCATACACATAATACACCAACACACGCACATGCGTCTTTAATTTACAGAATGGCTGACAACCATACTCGATCACAAATGAAAACCTATCGTATATCGTACAAATACGTTACAATATTTAACACAAAACAAAAATTTACTCAAAAAAAATATGGTCGTGTATATATCGTAGTACTATATTTGTTGATTGTTTGATCATTTATTCTTAGAATGTCGACCAAATGAAACGTATCCAACTTTTATGAACATCTACTTTTAACGAATAAACCTATGCGAACGCTATGAATATGAGAAAGCGCATACGAATATGAGAACGCGCATTGTCTTTCTTCGTTTGCAGAGTTGTAAGAAAGTTTTTAATTTCTTATAAATTAAAGATACAAAAATTGTATTCATATTTGGTAAACGTGGTATTATTCCAAATTTCGTTAGCGTGAGCTTACCGAAATTGCGTTTCTAGAACATATTTTGTATTCATAATCGATGTAATTAATTTATCATTGCTCACTGACTGAGGACACCCAAAGTTGGTTGAATATTTAGTTATAAAACATATTTATTGTTTATTTTATTATAAGATATTTAGTAATGATATCATGCGTTAATTTTTTTTAGTCTTATAATTAAAACCAATTATTAGCATTGTAAAATATTTAGAATAGAATATGGATATTGTATTAATGTGGTGTTCGAGTATACGGGGTAATATCAAATTATAGTAGAATCTGTAGCGTAGTATATCTCTAAGATAATTACAAATTACACCAGTTTCATGAGGTCTGAATTTTCAGGAGCTTCAGGGATAAGCGGATAATCAAATTTTGGCGTCTAATCCGACATTAGCTGCCTGTGTGATTGGGGATGAAAGTGTCAGTCGGATGACAGAATAATTTGAAATATTTCTCGTCATTGCGTTCGAATCACAACCATTAGAGTCACGTACCGATCTAATTATGGACAAACACTGTCACAGTTTCCAACATTTGCCCGCATAAGATCGTGTTTGCTTTCCAAATGTCCCTTGATTGATCATAAAATACGTATAATGAATTCCTCCAAATAACGTAACATACAATTTATGGTATTTATACGCGTGATTTGTGTTTGATTCACAATATTCCGAGTTGAATTATTTGGCGGTTATGTGCGAGAGAAATGTGCTCATGAATCATTTATGAGATAAATTTATATCAAAGAGACTAAAATTAAAAAGATCATTACGCCCGATTAACCCAAAGTAATGAATTTATTCCAAATTTTCCATAAACAATTATTTTAAAAGGCCATACCCGAGTATGCGCGGGTCCAGGTTGCGAGACTGGATTGTTTGTTGGAGATTGTTCAGGAAAGTTTAACATTTCGTTAGTTTAATTGTTTTATTGATTTGTATTCTATTGTAATAAACACCTCTTAGTAAACAGTATAACGTGGTGAATTTATGCTGTGTGGTATTTCTTTCAATAAACCATTTTTAGGTTCGATTCCCGATCTTTCGGGATTCGTAGAATGTGTGGAAAAACAATGTATGACAGAATAAGGAACGAGAACATTAGGAAAATATGTGGATTTAAAGAAGATGTAGTGTTTAAGATGAAGAAAGGAGCATTGAGATGGTTTGGTCACGTAGAAAGAATGAATGATGAAATATTTATGAAAATAATATATACAGATCTGGTAAACGTAGCACGACCAAATGAATCAATATTGAAAAAATAAAGAGTGAAAAGCCTTTATTGTGGGAGAGTATGCATGACAACGCGTACGGACGTGGCAGAAGCGAAATATGTGCTTCAAGATAGAATCAAGTCGAGATATGTTCTCTCTGGCTACTCCAATAGGAACATGACGTGATGGTGATGGGTTCGATTCCCAATTGTATAAAAAAAAGAAATAAAGTTTTCAGTCTATTTTCCACACATAAAACATTTTATCATAACATTTTTAACGGCTTCTTTCATTAAGTGCGTCAAATTGTATTGTAAATAACGGAAATTATTATTATATTATTTTTTTAATTTAAAAAATCCTTTAATTTTTTTCAGTGTGCATGAAAAGGGAAATAACACACTTCAAAGGAAACAATGTAATTTTAGAAATTATATTAACAATCAACGACTACTTCCAAAAATTTCATTGAATATCATTAACCGTAAATCTGAATATTTAACTAATATTGAGAAATTTTAAGCTTTCATGCTACAACATCGGCATGATCAAATTATTTGAGGTTATAAATGAACCAAATGTAAAAAAACGGGCAAATATCAATAATTCATATCCGTCGATTAATCAACAGATAACCGTCGGAGCATAAATCTAGTTTTCATTCCAGACACATTTGATGGGAGCGAGGAATGATACCGGGAGATCAATTACAATATTTCAAACGTCAGCAAATATCACGAGATGCTGTATTAGCTAAATTTCTTATTTTAATGTAACAAAAATTGGAAATGAGCAAAATAATAAATTGATAAAATTGTGAATCGAAGCGTGGACATACATGGGCATTCTTCTAAAGAAATATTTATTTTCGTAATGCTAAGATTCTTTCGTAAAATGGTTTTCGTTTCAAATACGAAATAATTTCAACGTAAGTAATAATTCCTTACAATAATATTTTAAGGTTGCACGGTGAACTGTGAATAAAAGTAAATGAAATATGTTTATTTTCATTATTTTTTTTTAATTTCTAACTTTACATGAGATACTTAATTTTCTTTCATTAGATACAAACTAAGTAATATTTCCTTTGAATAATATTTGTATGCTGCACGGTGAACTATCATGTAAATAAAATATGTCAACTGTGGGCTGACAGTAGCATGCCCGAGGCACCACATGGCTTGTATAATTTTTTTGACAGTGTGTCACGTCAGTTTGTTATATTGATTGCCTGCAGCTTTTAACCATTGGTTAAATTCGTAAAACTGCGGTTATGTTGAAATCCGACCTTACTGTTATTTTACTGTATTATTTATTACACATGTTTACAACAATTATCATCCATCGTTATATTTTTAATCATTGGAATATGAGCTTAAATCAATTAAATAAAAGCTTAAATCAATTCAAATTATTGTTTCGAGTTAGACATATGTGTATACTTATATCTCATTTATATAATACATATTCATGTTTGGTTTTCTTGTTTATGCGAATGTGGTCTGGAGGAAGAGGCTTTTAATAACTTTTCTTCTTTCAATTGAAGTTTCTGTAAGTCTTCCCCTAATTTTTTAAATTATTTTCAAACTTTGATGTTCCACAGCTTGAATGTTTTTTCATTAACATTTCGAATCTTTTAGCCTGTTTAAATATTTCAATCGATAAATTAATACGAATTATTTATGACTATAGAATTTAAATCGATAACAATACTTGTTCTATGATAAAATAACAATCCATTGCGCTAATATCCTATCGGGTTACGCAGACGGGAAAGGGCGCAAGATTTTTCTGCGGCAGCATGCATACGTGTACGCTTTTTTAAGTTGAAATTATTTGATATATTTATGACAGCTTTTGGCGTTAAAATGGGTGAATTGATTTATGTTATGATAATTAATTATCTAAATATGACGACTTAGGTGGTGCGGAGCTGCAGCAAAAGCGGCAGAGGAGGGCGCAGGTGCTGGTGCTGGTGAGGGTGAGGGAGGAGGTAGGAGGCAACAGACATAGGCACGATGACCACTCCAGAGCCGGTGGTGATGGAGACTCTGCGCGGGTACTCTGGCAGCGCAGACAAATGGCCCGGTCCTAGGATCGTCAAGATATTTGTTTCCAGCGCATACAATGGTGAGTTCTCCATTCCTTTCTTTTGACGCATGAAAATAAAAAGATTCAAATGGATATTTTTTAAAGAACCAAAACGATCAACAAGACATTTTAATAGATTCGAAACCGAAGCTCGATGGTAATTAAGTATAAATAATTAAAACATTTTTCCATTCGAAGCCGAAGCTCGATAGTAATAAAATATGAATAATTTAAACATTTTCTCATTCGAAGCCGAAGCTCGATGGTAATTAAATATAAATAATTAAAACATTTTTCCATTCGAAGCGGAAGCTCGGTGGTAATTAAGTATAAATAATTAAAACATTTTCCCATTCGAAGCCGAAGCTCGATAGTAATAAAATATGAATAATTTAAACATTTTCTCATTCGAAGCCGAAGCTCGATGGTAATTAAATATAAATAATTAAAACATTTTCCCATTCGAAGCCGAAGCTCGATGGTAATTAAGTGTAAATGATTAAAACATTTTCCCATTCGAAGCCGAAGCTCGATGGTAATTAAGTGTAAATGATTAAAACATTTTCCCATTCGAAGCCGAAGCTCGATGGTAATTAAGTGTAAATGATTCAAACATTTTCCCATTCGAAGCCGAAGCTCGATGGTAATTAAGTGTAAATGATTAAAACATTTTCCCATTCGAAGCCGAAGCTCGATGGTTATTGTATAAATAATTAAAACATTTTCCCATTCGAAGCCGAAGCTCGATGATAATTAAGTCTAAATAATTAAAACATATTTTTATGAAATAACATGCATCGGTGTACTTCGTTGTATATTGTTATTTGATGCATACAAAGAAATGCATAGATAATCCTTTTTTTACAAAATTTATTTCCGATAACGATACCATAATTTAAATATGACAAAAAATGGGAATCCATTATTCGTGAAATGGATCATACAAAGATCCACACAAACACCATCAGCTGGCTAAATTGCCCGATCCAAGAATATGTATAAATTAACTATACAGAAAGATTTTTTTAGTAAATTATCTGCTAATGCTTTTTGGCGTATTTTAAAGTATTACATAAATGTAAAGTTTTTACTCAATATTTTAATATGAAACTCACCAAAACTCCTTTTGAAAATCTTTCCAAAAATTCTGAGCATTGACCATTAACAAAAAAATACTACCATTGATCGTTTCTTTTTGACGATAAATAACACTACGATATTTAACTTTGATGCTCTGACTGTTCTCACTTCGTTTCTGTTAACTGAAATATAGAAATTCGGATTTCCTATAATTCGTGAATAAATTATTGACCTTTAATATAATATTGTTGTACAATAATATGATTTCGTAAAAAAAACAATAACTTTTTCATTTTTATCAAGACTTAGGAATATAATATATATAGTGATTTCCGAACATTTTGCTTTTTTCTCAAGTCCTTCACGACTAATAATATGATGTCGGGCGATAATCCTTGAAAATGATCCTTATGAAATAATATCAAATTGTACTCTTTAGCTAAGGCGTGATAAAACAAATACAGATTTACCTTACATATTGATTTTTTCTACACCTTGAGAACCACAGGTTGGATATAAAACCACATATTGGTTACAAGATATGCTGAAGTATGAATTAATGTCAGGATCATAATTTATCATTGGAACGTTAAGGGCTTGCACCTTTTACTTCTCGTGGATATTACAATCATTATTTGTCTTTTCCTTGGTAAATTCCTCTGTTTTCCTTGAAAATATATGTTTCCGTTACCCCGTTCGTTCAACTAGATCGAACAAGCTGATATGTCTACGCAAAGCGATTACAAATGTAATTTAATTAATTTATTTGTCTATAGAAATTGTTCCGCATTCATTAAGGAAATCTTTGCGTTGGAAATGTTTGGAATTTCGATTGCTACATGTTAAAAAAGGTTTAAAAGAGTATTTTGCTACACTTTGATTTACCTGATGGTGAGCGACACACCTTGCTTACTGTTAAATGTTTCGCTATCTTATTCATTTGACTTTTGTTTTTTTCTCTCCACTCGAATTCTTTCTTTTTATGTATACATACATATACCTCTTTTTAATTTTTTTTCCTCGTGTCTGAGTGTGATTTTTATATGTAATTTTCTATGAAAACTTCACTGGTCTAGATTAAGTTATATATAACCTATATACTGTACCAAAGAGACTGTTTTCTAATAATCCACCAGTAGAATATAATCATTATATAGAAAATATAAAATACCAATAAATATTTAAGCATAATAAGATACCTATAAATATTTAGTCCATAATAAATTTTGGACCTACGTGTATTTCTATGTTAAGTCGGCTTTGAGGATAGCATTGGTATTTTATATTAATTTAAAAAATAAAAATTAGCCTCGAGGCCATTTTTAGATTAAGTCAATGAGTTTGTTTCTCCGTAAAAAAGTAATCGGGCGTAGGTAAATGTGTTAACTGTGTAGTTATCGAATTGACGGTGTGCGACCAGTTAGATCAAGCGTATTAATTAATCCGAGACGTTGATTCAGCCGGAAACCTGGCCTCGCTTTGTTTACACCGTGGAAATAATCATAGAAGTACGAGTACGAGTACGCTCACATTGAACCATCAATTTTGATCGAAACCCTACATTCTATTTATATTCAAAACTTATACTTTCAAATGTTCTTTTCTGATCTTCAAGATGCTTTGAAAAATTCAGCCTCGAATTTTGGGAATATCCTCGTATTTACGATATTCCAGGCAAACCATCGTAACCAGCTATACGAGTATAAAAAGGCAAAAAACTAATTTTGCAAACTACTTGTACTTTTAGTACGAGTATTAAACATTTTAAAAACATTTTTTTCATGTAAAATTTATTTATTCTTTTAGAACCGTATTTATGAAATCCGTTATTTGTTCAGTGATAAAAGTATCAATCCGATGTTTCTTAGGAAGTTCTATTTTCTGGAATAAGTTATACAATTTCAAAACTAGATCTTCAAAACCTACATTTTAATCACGTATGTCAGAAATCAATATCTCGTATATTCTCTTAAAAAATAGACATTTTTGTTTCATTAAATGCTTTCTTTCATTGTCAGATACTACGCCATAAAGAAATTATTTAAAAAAACGTCGCTTAATTTAATTACATGAAACGACAAAAGTCATCATTATATATCATATTTGTATGAGCAGAAACACAAATTGAAAATACATTTCCCTCCTCAGGAAATTGTAGACAGCCAAAGCAAACGCACAACAATAAGGTGATTACACAAGAGTTCTAAGGTATTTATTCCAAGAAGTATATTTTATAAATTTATCTTTTAAGAACAACTTTATTTCACATGAACATGAACATTCAACACAAACAAGCAAAATATCAAAGTTAGGTTACGCATTACAAAATGCCGAACTGTCACATCATATCAGTTTTATTTTGATTTCTTAACAAATATGAGTAAAACATACTCAAATGTGGGAATGTTCCTAAAAAACGTCAGAGCTGATTCTTTCCTATTCTTATTCTGGACAAAAATTCTGTTTTTGAATTTAAATAATATCACTGATAGATTTACATGTTTAAAAAAATCTTTCGTTCTTCGAGTCTTAATAGAAATGATTTGATCAATCAATACGTTTATCAATGGAAGTTGCTCTGCATGCAATAAGGAGTTCTTTCAGTTACAAATATTTAGAATTTAGATTGCTATTAAATGAGTATTTTGCAACGCTTTGATTTACTCGTACTTGATGGCAAATGCTGCTGTTTCTTAAATGTTTGTTACCTTTTTAATTTGATTTGTGTTTTGTTTCTCTAATCTAGAATTTACTTAGAATTAGAATCTGCAGCAAAAATCTTTAAATTGAGTCCCTGACAACTACACTAAATAAAGTGTCATTTTTAAACTTTTAAAGGAAGCTAAAATATTAATTGAAAAATATAATTTTTAACAAAATGTATTATTATAAAACGGTTTAATTTTTCCCATTTTGCATTATGAAGTAAATATACGACGTTGAAATCAGCTTTGCTCACTTTCTTAAATAAAGCACTTCATAAGCTTGTTTCAGCGTTATTAATGCTAACGTCTGTACGAGACTTAAGTTTACATTAATCAAGCGGCTAAACAATATTATAACAAAACGCTAATCTGCAATCAACGCCGACAAGAAACATCAATTGTATTTGTAAATCAGACGAGTACATCATTGTAAGTTTACATTATGTAAAACAGTGACGTATTCGAATTTAGTGAATTTGTAAATCAGTTGTGTGTATTTTAATTGTGTTTGTAAATTGATAGTGTAAATTGATTTTTTTGTAAATCAGTCGGGTCAATTGTGTTCGTGTAAGATATACACGTACGAGTATGTATCCTGTTGGTTGTTTAACATCTGGTATACTTTGTTTTCGGACTCCCTCTTTTGTTTGGGGGTGTACCTCGTTTCGGTGGGTCTCTCAAGATAAGCCAACACCTTTTAATAACTCCTATGTTCTATCTCATATATGTACACATATGTTTGTGATATTTATGTAAAAGCATGCTAATGACAAATGTTTTTTACCTTTCCACTCTCAATAAATAATGTCTTTACTATTTTTTTCAATTAGATATTTAATTGATATAGCTTAATACTTGTAAAACATAACCAGGATAAACAAACAGAAATATATTTATAAGTACTTTTTTGACTTTTGTATTGTAGATTAGTGTCCTAGTTGGTAGGACACTTGTCTCCGAACCCGGGGGTGTGGGCTCGAACCCGTTGGAACCCAGAATTGTTTAAAATGAGTCCAGTCTGGTTTTCACTTATGGCTTCATGAACATCTTTCTGGTTGGTTGGAAGTATTTGCCACATGGCAATAAGCTCGTCAGGCTGTACTGAACACAACGAAATTGTACTTCAATACAATTATCTAATTACTTATACGCGTTCAACGGAATCTTCTTCAACATATTATTGCAAAGTATGCTGACGCTAGTTTATTTCCGTGTGGAAATCTCTTTCAACCAACCATACAAGTGGTACGTATTTAGTGGCAATTGTTGAGGGAAAGATAACAAAGTTATATTCAAACATAAAAAAATACATACATACCTGAAGCATTAAAAATAAATTTATTTCCTTGTTAATATAATTTTTTGTTACCAAAAAAGCCATTTATTAAGACTTGATTTTACCTTTTTATAAAAAAAATTGCAGTTCGAAATTTCGAGTCAAAATTAGATATCGTGTTATTTTTTTTTGGAAGCTTTTGGGGGAAAAATAACTATAATGATTTTGATCATACATATGTATTCTATAAAAAGGGTTGCGTTCAAAAGTGAATTGCATTTTTTCATTCTTATTTTTTCCAAGAAAAATATTTTCATAATAGCTCTATAGTTTGTTACACAACATTTAAATTAATGATTGTTGATACCTTTACAAACCAGCTACGAAGTAAACATTTACACAATACATATAAAATTCTTCTACAAAAGGTATTCATTGCTTAGAATTGTGTTTACAGAATACTTTTGAAAAGAAATAGTTCCTTTTTCAATTCGCTATTCGTTTTCAAAAGCCAATAAAACCGGCGTTTTATATAAAAAAATATTGCCACTAGAAAAAAGTAGCGCATGTTGGTCGTATAATTATGTTATTATGGTAATTAAAATGAAACGTATTAACATATAACTTTGATCGATTTTTCTTTTCGCGTTATTCCGTTGAAGCTTTTATATCATTTTTAGGTTAGAGGTTAAACACCGAGTTTTTCCACGACTATTTTTAAATATCGTTCACACCACATTAGTACGGTAAGTACGCTAATGTGAACAATGGTATCATTTAGAGATTATCTACGTGTAAATGGCTGAAACCAATAATAATATTGTGTAATTTTTACTTAATACGACATTGGAAGTAAACCCGAAAATATTACAATATAAGAGGGTAAATAATGATTTATTTCTTTATGGAGTGCCAAGTTGAGAAGTTTTTATGCAGCTGTTCTCATCACTTATTCGAAACCTGAGTTGAGCGATTCATCTCCAAAGAACAAGATCACTTCTCCATTGACTTTTCGAAAGGGGGATGTAATTAATTATACATAAAATTATTTCCCTTCTCAAAATAGAATAAAATCAAGTGAATAACACCATCACAAAGATATGAGAAATTCTGCTATTTAGGTAGCATTTTCTCAGATGATAAAAGAGTAACTAGGTCACTATAGGTAACTAGGTCAATGGGGCACTAAAACATATTTACTTGAACCAGACAGTATAAAAATCTGCTAGTCCACAACAATATTTTAGCACCAACTTTGGCGTATGGGAGTAAAACGTAGACGTGGAAAAATTCTAAAAGGAACACAATCAGTGGTGTAGAAATGCATGCATTGAGAAGAATACAAGAGGGGACAATGTTTGATAGAATACGGAATAGGGATGATAGTGATCAGAGCACTCTGAGATGGTTTGTGAATGTAGAACGAATAAAGAAAGAATAATAAAACATACTGACTGTGCAAATATGAGTCGAAGAAGTTAAAGAGAAAGACCAACGAAAGTATTGTTGGATCAAGTGAATGATATTTTGAAAAAAAAAGAAAAGTAAGGTATTAGAGAAATCGCATCAGTTTCTATGAGAAAGTGTATGGATGTGGAAGAGGCGAAATATGCGTGTCGAGGTAGAGAATATTGGTGATCTGTCCTCTCTGCCTACCCTAACAGGAAGGCGGTATGAAAGTGTATATTTATGTATGATATAAGGACATGTAATGCATGAGACTAAACATTGCGAATTCTGTCATGGTTATTGAAAGAGTAAAAAAGGAAAGTAAATAAGATCTTTGGTAAACAATGAACACAATAAAGGATTATCACGAGGGGAAAAATTGTGCTATTTGGGAAGTGTGTTTTCCGATAAAGGAAATGCGCAACGATATATTGAACGACGAGTTACAATAGGAAACAAAGTCACCGAAGCACTTAGAAACATATATTTAAACCAAGCAATATCAAAATCTCCTAAAATGATGGTTAACAAAAGCATTTTAGCCTACATTTATGCATGTAAGTGGAACATGGGTGTGGAAGTGATTGAAAGAACTTTATAATAGCAGTAGAAATGCGTGCACTGCAAAGAATATGTGGTGTGTCGATGTATAACAGAAAAAGAAATATAATTATTAAGGATGACTGTGTACTATTGTAAAAACTGATGTATTGTGAGAAAGATCACGTAGTACTTTGGAAATGTTGAAAGCGTACGTGACGGAAAACTGACTAAAGAAATTTATAGTACAATTTTGAGTGTAAGTCATAGTAGAGGACGACTGAGAAAAGTATGGTCAAACCAAGTTAATTAAATTTAAAAAAAGGAAAGGTAATCAGGAAGAGAAACAGAAGGAATTATATGAGAAAACGTATGAATGTAAAGGAGATGGAGGAAGTGTGTCGCGATAAGAAAGTTTGACGCTCAGTCCTCTATCTTACCCAACAGGGAAATGAAAGAAACATTTCAGCAGCAGAGTTATTATTTAAATATGTTTCTCGTGTTTACATGAACTCTATATTAAAGTAAATTAATTATTGGTCAAGCCTTAAAAGCTAATGACAGAGGTTTAAGACAAGTCTCAACAATCAAGCAACTATGTTGAAGTTTTCTAATTGTTGTTGATTGTATGAGAAAACATATTGTTTCAAAAGAAAATCAAACTATTTCACCTATCCTTTCGTGTAGCTCATGACTGAGCAGCTTGACTCCCATCGCCTCTGACGACTCCTCTTCATTCATTACTGCACTCCGCGGCTCGAAGGGCAGTTGTTAACGGTAGTCCAATAGCATCTCTCACTTAACCAGTCCAACGCATTGTCGTCCTTCCACGCCTCCAGTAACCACAAACCTCTCCTTGGCTAAGAGCAACGTGCCAAAAGAATCAGAGGACTCGTCGAAGGCATATTTATCGACAATTTGTCGGTGATTCTCAGTTCGAGAACGAAGGCATTAAACTATTATAAACCGTATTAATAATGAAATAAGATTCATGAATAAAATTCGCCGTTTTCAGTCGAATTAATTGAAAAGGAATATTAAATTATAAATTACTTTGTTATTCCACTAATAACATGAATAATCCCCGAGACATACGTGTATGTATCCACCTCCTATATTAAGGCTGTCTTCAGGCGTAATGATAGTCCATCCACATCATTCTTCCTGAAGAGTGCCTCAAGATGGGGAGTAGAAACAAGTGTCCCGGGAATTAATGGTATAAGTGGAATAACAAATCTGTTTACATATATTCTAATATGAAGTTCCACGAAGTCGAAGCCAAAACTTTTAATAAATTTAGGAATAGTTTATTAGTTGACACTAACTTAATGAACCACCCAAAAATATTATAAAAAAACAGAATAATATAACACACAAATGCGACAACATTAATATATTATAGAAAATCCAGCAAGAAGAAAGCGCATTTACGTATAAGCTTTTGAAAAAAGATTTTTCAAAGGCGAAGGGGAAGAACCTTCTTGGATAGAATAAGAAATGAGAAAATAATACGGGCGTTTCTTATTTTAGAACCTCTGCTGACAAAAATAGAGATCTTATTTCCAGAGCATTTGGAATTGAATAAAGATTCACAGATATTGATAAAAAAAGCTTTGGAGATTGGCATGATTAACTATTAAAGATATATACATAGTGTCAGGATTTAATTTTCGCCAGTACAGTATTGTGACACCACTGTTTGCGTAGAAGATTCAATTTTCATAATAATAGAATCTGACCTTAAAAAAAGTAAACAAAGCGGTTCGATGTCAACAACATCCCCGCCCTGCGCAGACTTCAAACCTCCACACCACACTTATTTATATATGCAGGTGTCTCTAAAAAGTAAACAAACCCTAGGATGACGTCATCCCTGTTGTTTACATCGAAATATGCATTGTCATGTCGCGTGATAAATTCTGACCAATCACGGTAAAGTAAACAAACAGTTTGGGATGACTTCATCTCTCCACGATGCTTCGGCCGGGTCCCTATAAAAGAACCCCTTCCACACTGACCCTCGTCCCCTCCCCGTCTCCTAAAACAGGAACCAAAATATCCAATTAAATATCATATCAGTCAGAAATTATCCGATGAAGGAGTAAGGCGTCCTACCATTGGACCGAGACTCCGAACGAGATATTCATCACTTGGCACTGACCCTCGTCAGTCTCTCGCGAAATCGCAACTAGGAGCGGCCACGCTCATTGGCTTACCATCCAGCCTTAAAATTACTCCGCGGAGATTCCCTCCGATACATTCCCGCTTAAATTTTGGAAATATTACGTTCCATATTGGTCGGTTCTGCTTTATATTCTTGTAGAGTACAGAAGATTATATTGAATTCAAGCGAATAATTCTTCTGGTCGCGAAATTGGCGTTTCTCGCACCCGTTTATCTCCGTATAAAATTTTGTTTCATTACGGAAAATCCGTTTGTGTTAGTGTTTACTAAAGACGGTTAAAATGTAACTAATTATTGGTGTTTTAATATTGAAATCTCCTTTATTGATGTAGCATACACGATTGATTGATTGATTGCTTCATCTGTAATATCGTGCACACTCTATGGCTGTAAATTCCAACATCTAAGATGCGCGCTCGATATCACGAATACGATTAATTATTCAAACCCGCCGAGAATCCTCCAGAAATCGCTTCAGGAATATTGACGCTTGCCCGAGACGCGTCTTTCATCAGACCGTCTAGAATCTACTGCTCATGCTGTAATTGTCCATTCTGGCAACGATATTTGCCCCAGGACGACCGCTTCGAAGACTCCAAGATGCGCGCTCTGACGCTGTACAGGCTTTGCGTGCTTGTAGAAATTCGCTACGTTCTCAGGAACACGTGCTGGCGTCTTCGAATCAATAAAATAACATAGGTTTTATTTTAAGAGAAAAAACTCAAGAGTTCATTCATACGCTAACTGTATTATAAAGATGTCCGATTGGTAATTTCCCGTATAATTTCTTAATCTTCATAATGTGCGACGAGCTCCGTGGCTTGGGGGTAAAACACTTGTCTGCCGATCCGGAGGTTGCGGGTTCGATCCCCGCTGGAACCCAGATTTTTTAAAATAGGATTCCATTCTGGTTAACACTTAGGGTCTATAAAAAACATCTTTCTGGTTGGTTGGAAGAGATTGACACATGCCAATAAACTCGCCAGGTAAAAAAAAAAAAAAAAAGTGCAAATGTTCCATAAGTTTAATATTATGTCTATGCTGTAATCCTTATTAGTAAAATCTTGTTCTAAACCTAACTGTAACATAATTAATCAGAGATGTACGAATGGTTCCCGCATTCACCTTTAATTTTTATATGTCGGGTCCATATATTGATTGCTATGTAAATTGTAATATCCCTGTATTTCTCTTTGAACAAATTGTTTATATAAACTGTATAACCGATTCTTGATTGTGTTCACACCTTTTCGAAATTATAACCATAGTGTCTTGTAACCGCATTTCAATGTATTCTTGTATTAACCATGTAACAATTGTCTGAATTTAATTCATTATATGATTAAAGCAATTATTATGTTTTATTTTGGTGCCAACGAACCTGTGATGATAATTTCTTTTTCGCAGTCAGAACTTAGCAAACCTTGAAATAAAAGAGTCCAGCTTTGTTTTTTCCGTTTGAGCTAGCCTGAGTAAGCATTGCTTGTATGAGATGTTGTTAAAGAAAATAAATTAAAATCTATATCAATATATATTTTGGCTCGTAATGCCAAGTAATTAATTAAAATCTAGTTTTAGCGCCAAACGTATTTACTCACAACCGATTACGCAACATATTTAAAGCCCAAACAAACTAACATATATTTCCCGCCAACGAACAGTGATGTAGTTAGCAACGAACAGCTGACGCATAGCACAACTGGGTGGCGCAATATTTGGCGGGCAAATTGAAACAATTCAAACCATCTAATGTTGAAAATAATTCATTCATTCTACAGCTGGATTTATACAACGTAACACCGTAAAATTAGTTCGTATCAATACATACCACCATGTCATGTTTTTTTGGGATGGGCAGATAGGAAAGATCTCCACGCGTTTGTATTTATGCACATAGCTCTCACTACATATTGTACGCATGGAACGCATTTTTTCTACGCCTCTTTTCAATGTCCCCTCTGCCTACCCCGTCAGGGAAATGGCATTTATGTACAAATATATGTTGGTCCATACACTGGTCAAGCAGTGCCATAATCAATGAATATTATAAAATAATAATATTTCTAAGTGACATTATCACAGTCAAATAGATATAACAATATTTATAATACAGTCCTTAAAAAAAACAACACGTGCATGTACGAGTATATATAAAATGTTGACCAGGTGTGCCTTGAAAATAGTCCATTATTTTTTTCCATTTTTCTCACTGAGAACAAGGCGTGAGTTATTATTTTCCCTCTTGTGTAATATCTCTTTCCCTTGTTTGTACCTTTTGTCTGACGTACGGCCCACGGGATGGCCGCACAATTATTATACAATAAGCCCGGGCTAAGCCCAGCCTTAAATCAGCATATTTCATTCATACTACCGCGGATCGTATATTACAATCAATTTTTTTCACACTTAACCTATGTCGTCTCGTTCTACAAAATATTTAGATTTTGAGAATGAGCTCGTACTTAATGGGTAATTTCCGTTGCCCGTGATAATATAGGTATTGGGGACAAGGACCCGTAAATTCTATATATTGAAACAGGTTACATGACCTACGTAACTAAATTTTGCGCCAAAAATATATATTGTATTGTACTATATTAAGCTGCCAGGACATAAACAGTACGTCCTGATGGATTTACTACCTTTTAAAAAATCGGGTACAAACTTTAATCAGGCTAGAAAATAGGTAACGCACTCGAACTAACTAGGCCATGGAGGTCGTTGTTATTGGAATGGTTAAAAAAAGGTAACCAACTGAAATCGGCTTAGAAAATAGGTAACATACCGTAACCATCTTTTTTTTTATCCACTTTGCACGGATTTCTCCTGTAACACAAAGAGGGTCTATCTGCTTCTAGCGTTAGCTTATTCGTTAGGAAGAATATCGGTCAGGATTCTTCTCATACTGCTAGGAGGTACCGAGAATATATCAACAGTCATTCAGTTGGTTCAATATCTCTATACCATGCGTGACTGAGTGTTTAGCCATGATATTCGTCCCGTAAGTTGGTATGTAGCACAGAGGGTGATCCCTTGCACCGCTATATTTATTAGGTACATTATTATAAACTTAGTGCTTCAAGAATCGCGGGACAGTTAAAGCAACCTAGGAAAACCTTTATTAGGAATATCGCAATGGATTCTTGCCTTTTTGTTTCGAGGCTTCTATAGTTACACACCGTGAGAAGTTCGACATGGTGAGCATATTTTGGGTAATCGCCCTTTGTTCTGTACCATATATATCTGAGGATTTTTTTTGTATTTGTTCTATATTGTTTTTATATTTGAGCTGATGAGGAGCCCAAACTGTAGATGCATATTCAAATTAGATAATTATATAAGTTTCGAAGGATATCGGAAATGTTAAATTCTCTTGATATTCTCATTATAAAACTGAGTAGTTTGTAACAGTCCGATATCAAACACGAGACATGGTTAACGAACGTGAGTCCAACATCAAAGGTTACGCCCAACTCTTTGAATCCAGAAACTGTTTAATGCCACTTCCTGTATAACACATCGATCAATAAGTCCTGGGACTAACTACTAAAACCACACTTGTTTCCCAAAATTCTTCTTTATTCATCAACATAGTCTCCTTCAAGAGCAATATATCCATTCCAACGATTTCCTAACTTTTCTATGCCAGCCGCGTAGAACGATTTATCTTTGGTTTCAAAATAGGCGTTAGCTTCGGCAATCACTTCTTCATTGGAGCCAAATCTTTTTCCCTGGATCATATTTTTGAGGTCTGCGAAGAACCAATAGTCGCTAAGGGCCAAATCTGGAGAATACGGTGGGTGCGGAAGCAATTTGAAGTTCAACTCATGCAATTTGGTCATCGTTACCATCGACTTGTGACACGGTGCATTGTCCTGATGAAAGAGAACTTTTTTCTTCTTCATATGGGACCGTTTTTTTTGCAATTTCTGCCTTCAAACGCTCCAATAACGCTATGTAATATTCGCTTTTGATGTTTTTTTCCTTTTCAAGGTGATCGATGAATATTATACCATGCGCATCCCAAAAAACGGAGGCCATAACCTTCCCGGCAGACTGTTGAGTTTTAGGTCGCTTCGGACGACTTTCACCGGCTGCTCTCCACTCAGCTGACTGCCGATTTGATTCCTGAGTATAGTGGTGGATCCAAGTTTCATCCATTGTCACATACCGATGCAAAAACTCCTGTTTATTTAGCGTAAACAGTGCCAAACAGCGCTCTGAATCATCGATGCGTTGTTGTTTCTGTTCCATTGTGAGCAAACGCGGCACCCATTTCGAAAAAAGCTTTTTCATGACCAAATGTTCATGCAAAATAGTGTAAACGATATCAAATGATATCTTCAAACCAAATTATATCTTCAGGATGTCAGCTGTCTCACGCAACTTTACTTTGCGATTTTCCATCACGATTTTGAAGGTTTTTTTATATTTTCTAGTGTAACAGCCTCATTTGGACGACCAGGTTCAGCATCATTTGTGTCTGTACGACCGCGTTTGAAATCAGCATACCACCGACAAATGGTTGTTTTCGACGGAGCAGAGCCCGGATAACACTTTTCAAGCCATCGCTGGGTTTGAACGGTATTTTTTCCCATTGAAAATCAATGTTTTATCAACACACGAAACTCGGTTTTTTCCATTGTTTAGAAAATAGCAAAAGTAGCGTCACTAAAACCACTGTAACTCAATGACACAATGTCGGAATGTCATGAAAGTTTGACACGTAATTTCTAAAAGCTGGTACTAACTGATAATTGTATGGATTTGTTATTAGAGACGCCATCTGTTGGTTAGTCTCGGGAATTGTTGATTGATACGTTATTATACTGATGGTGGATTAGTGAAAACGATGGACTATATGATAAATATACACATTTATTGATGTTGAACAGAAGATCATTTAGCTCACTCCAGGAAACTAGAGAGTCTATGTTAGGTCCTGTTGTAACTGTGCACAGTCGTGAGGTGAATTAATAGTTTTGAAAATTTTCAAGTCGTCAGCGAACAATAACCATGTCAAATGACTTATGCAATTTTGAATATCGTCTATTAATATGAGGTATATCAGGGTACCTAAATTAGATCCTTGTGGTATACCAGCTCTTGCGATGAATTCCACAGAAGACTTGTTCCGGATTGTTACGTATTGAGATCTTTCTGTTAGGTATGATGCAAATAATCCAATTATCATACATTATCGCTGAAGCCACGTTTATATTTTCTTAAGTAATATATCGTGATCAACTTTGTCAAAAGCCTTCTGGAAGTTTGTATACATTACGTCCGTTTGAGTAAGTTCGTCTAAATTTGACGCAATCTGTTGTGTGAGAGAGAGAAGGTTAGTAACAGTTGATCGTTTTGGCAAGAAGCCATGCTGGTTTCCAATAAGTCTTGATGATACTTGGTGGCTCAATTGGTTGCACAGTACAGTTTTGAATTTTTTTGGAAGCATAGAGATAACAGCTACTGGTATGTAATTGTGAGAGTCTAACGGGTCTCCCGATTTGAAGATAGAGCAGACCCTAGTTGTCTTTCAGCTTACGGGAAATGTATTGGTATTTATGCTCAAGTTAAATATGTAGCAAATGGTATGTAAATATGTAGCAAAACACACGTGTCGGCTGAAACTCATCTGGTCCGATTACTTTGTCAGTTTGCAAGGAGTTTATACTTTTCAACACTTCTTCCTTAGAAATGGAATGGAGCGATATGCTTCTGCTGTCTGATGAACTGTTTAATATATTTTTAGGTCATATTTAGTCGTCGAATCTAGGTAAACTAATTGAAAGTATTGTGCAGAGTTCTCTGCAATATTTTGGGGGTCTTCGATTATACTGTTTCCCAGTTTCATAGATTTGAAGCTAGTTTTGTTCGTTTTTCTAGTATTTACATGATTCCAAAGATTTGAAGGGCTGTAACGGATGTCGGTCTCTATCTTGGCTAAATACTCATGGCACGATTGTTTTATTTGAGTTTTTAATTTGGCTCTCAGCCTCGAGTATTCTAAGTAATCAGCCTGATTTCTGATTTGAAGATAATTATTGTGAAGTTTGTTTTTATTTTTGAAATTTCGGATCTAAGCCACGGAGGTCGTTGTTATTGGAATGTTAAAAAAAAGGTAACCAACTGAAATCGGGTTGGAAAATAGGTACAATATCAACTAAGTCTGCGTAGGTCGTCGTTATTTGAATGGTTAAAAAATGGAGTACCGGGAATCGGGATGAAAAACAGATAACTTACCAACTAGGCCACGTAGATCGTCATTATTGAAATGGTTAAAAAAATCTTAACATTTTTCTGTTGGAAAAGTATTTTCAAGTCTTACGTCAAATAAAATATTTATTTTCTAAAAGAATCCAGCTCATAATTGAAACAACTAGGAGGAAACCTTTTCAATTTTGAAAGCCTTGCATAAAATGGCATCGCTTTGTCCAATATTACTTTTTGAGCGTGTAATAGAAACAAAAATCCCATACAAGAGAAGATATTCGGAAACACCATTCCTCCCTCTGCCAAAGCGGAATGTACTGCCATGCCGCTCCGCTCAAAGTTATAAGCTGCAAAGAGCTTTTGAATTTCAAAAGAGGGCTTAAAGTAGGGTGACAATCTCGGAGAATATTGATATTATTTCAATGTAAGAACTTTTTTATTCAAGTGCCTTATTAAAAATTTGAAATATCAACACTTCAAGTTCTAAGATTTTTTAAAGGAAAAAAAGGGTTGATTCTGACTGATATTTTTTACAGCGGTATCTATTTGATTACGATATATTATTTCAAATATATAAGTATCTAAAATAGGGTTTTTTATATTTAGGATTGGTAGATAAAAGTTGCAAAACGAAGTGGTACAGTAGATAGTAAGCTATCCAGGAAAATACCAGTAATACGCGGAATAAGGCTAGGGGACAACCTTATTCCTTTCCTATTTAATCTCACAATGAAAATGATCATAGAAGAGGTCGCATCTCTAGAGATTGGTTAGAAACTCTCCCATCTGATAGACCTACAACACAGATGATATAAACAGACACAGAATAAAGAGAAGGCGGTACTGGCGTGGCCAGGTAGTGACAGGCTCCTTCGTACTCGTATAGTGGCTCACGAAATCCCTGCAGGACACCACATTATACTAAGAGTGTGTTGGTACTTTACTTCCCAGGAATGATTTTCACAACATAACAGATCCCAGAACTACACCAAGAGGTTGAAGATGATAAACAAAAAAGGGTCTTGATCGTATCGGTTGATGCACTAATGTTCTGCGAAACAGAATAAGTTGAGATGATATACAAGTACGTGCTGAGCTATTTGCTCTTTTTATTTAAGGTTTAAGAGGTAACACGTGGCCCATAATATTGTAAAACCTCAATTAAGAGCATAGGAGATATATGTTGTTGCGTTGATTTATGTAAAATAAAATACCGTACTGATTTCTAAAATAGACAAGTGGGTAATTGAGCGAAGTGCGATATTGAAGGAAGACTAGTACCAGGCAATAGAGTGAAACATGGGCAATACAATGTGTTTACATTTCAAGGAACAATGCTGACTGTTTATAATAGAATCTTGGCCCCCAGCGAAATTTGAACATGGCATAAAAATGATGTAAATGCGGTAGAAATGAAAGCGTTTCATAGAATGTGTGTAAAGACAATGTATGACATAATAAGGAATGAGGACATAAGGAAATAATGCGGACTGAAAGAAGATTGAAAGATGAGCCCTTAATTGAAGAAAAGAGCACAAAAATGGTTCGACCATGTAGAAAGAATAAATGAAAGATTTACAAAAATAATCTATACAAGTAGCATAGAAAGTAAAAAAAGTTTGCAAGAGCTTAAAAATGTGGGCCAATAAATCAAATTCTGGAGGAGGGTATAGTGAAACGTCTTTATAATAGGAGAGTATGCATGACGAGGTGTATGTGTGGGGCAGAAGCGAAAGACGTGTGCTAGTATAGAATAAAGTATAGATCTGTTCTCTCTGCCTACCCCAATAGCGATATGGCATGAGAGTGATAATGAGTTATTTTAATAGGAGAGAGATAAGGCATTTATAATAGGAGTGAATCCATTTTAATAGGGGTATAGATGTGGCATAATCGAAAGATGTATGCCAGCATAGAATTAAAAGGAGATCTGTTATATTTGCCTCCCCAATTAAGGCATGGCGGGTGATGGTAATAATGATGATGGTTATATCATACTGTTTCCAAAATGTTTCTCGAGAACTATGAAATAATTTTACTTAATATTGATTTTGTAATATACCCAAACTTCTCTTGTATTTGTATTTGAAATTAAATATCTCATTAATTATCTCATCAAGCTGCTTTACGGGGCAAGGCTGTATGTCTTTGATTTAAAAAATGGATATGGAAACAAAAGATCTTCAATTTAATAAATTCCAAGAGAAAAGCTTTCTGTTCAACACAGAATTTACAAAAATTAAAAAACGTCAAAGGCATGTTATAGAGGTTACGAGAAGTTTGGAAAGGCACTACCAAAAAGTTGTTTTACGGGTAAGACTGTATGTCTTTGATTAAAAAAAATAATATGGGAACAAAGGATATTCAATATAATAAATTCCAAGAGAAAAGTTTTCTGTTCAAAGTAGATTTATTTTTTATGTTTAAGGGTTATTATAGTAGGTACGAGAAGTTTGAAAAAAAAAAACGATCCAAATTAATTAAATTCTGAATTATGAAAGCCTTTATAATAGGAGAGTATGCATGGCAAGGTGTATAGGCGTTGCAGTAGTGAAAGATGTGTACCAGGATATAATAAAGTGGATAACTGTTTCTGTCTCTCTGCCTACCCCAATAATGATATTGAGGTGATGATGGGTAATAAAACGCCTATAAAAAAATAAAGTAAGATTTCAAAATGTAAAGAATTACGTTGTTCTTTATACGCTTTCGTTGTATACAGTACAACCTTATTACCAGGTATCAATGCAATCTATTGCTGATGAAAAATAGACTTGAAGTGAAACAAGATTATTTTTTTTAATATTGGGTAGGGAGACTGATGTTTTACCAACTAGGTCACGGACGTCGTGAATTAATACGAGATCATAAAAATTTGATAAAATCGAAACATAGTGTTAAAAGTCGAATAATCAAAAATAGCTAAGGAGAATTTAATCGAGAATCGGTAAGTAGTGAAGGTAATCGATTTTTTAATGTGTATCCTAAATGCTATCTGGTCACCCTCGAAAATTCTCTCCTTTTTTATATATCCAGTTATTCATTAATTTGAAAGACAAGCGCTCTGGTGCTAAGCTACTATGGGTGACAATATCGTTAAAGATTCGAAGGAAACTTTGGCGCGTGTTACAGAAAAATTAAAATTACATCTTAATATATAACTCTCTTGAAATGTCGTATATGAATTGATTTTTCTTTTTCTTATTTTCGACCAGTTGATCAATATTTGTATGATGGTGTCTATCTTGTGAAATCAACGTTAGAACCTTCAAGATTAATGGCTGTCAATGAGATATCTCTCTAGCTCAGTGTGGAAAGTGTTCTATTGTATTTTATCCTCATGTGCATGATAGTGAAGTTTTCTTTACCTTTCCTTTCTGAATTTACTTTAAAATTACACTTTTTTAGATTTGACAATTTTTGACGGCATTAGTGGCCTAGTTGGTAAAACTCTCGGGGTTGTATTATAGTATATATATATATATATATATATATATATATATATATATATATATATATATATATATATATATATATATATATATATATATATATATATATATATATATATATATATATATATATATATATATATATATATATATATATATATATATATATATATATATATATATATATATATATATATATATATATATATATATATATATATATATATATATATATATATATATATATATATATATATATATATATATATATAATATATATATATAT